>CM038677.1:120357723-120665014 GCA_021605205.1 Aegilops longissima
CCCTATGATCCTGGCTTCCCAATGAGCAGGCTGCGCTGTCGGACCATCCGTGGGGCTCACAGAGCCCTCTCCATCATCCTTCGAGTTGTTGCGCTCGCCGTGGCGCCACCGTCACGCGTTGTCAACATGGTCAACGGACATGAGGATGAGGAGATGACTTTACATGGAGAGGATGACAGTGGGGACCCACCAGGGCCATAGCCGCACGTACGCAAGTGCCTCCTTATTAGTATATAAAAACTATAATTTTTTTGCTTCCTCCTGGTTTCCTGACATCACGGTCCCACACCATTTTCAACCTATGTAGTCAACAAATGAGAGAACTGCACAAGAAGCGGCCGACAGCTGGGACCAAGTAGCTCGAGCAGTATTTGTGTTTTTGAGGTGTGAGCAGCTGTAGAGTTTTCTTGGCGATGTTTAGCCCAGATATTAATTTTTCTCCTCTGAACAACAACGAAAACATCGCTGCAGCTATTAACTGGGCGGGCTGTGGCTCATCTAGCCCAGGCCAGATATCCAGCCGAGATATTAATTTGTTTTCAAGCTGAAAATGGCTAGCCCAGCTATACTTTTTTTTAGGAATACCCAGGCAAGGTCAAGTTGTTATTCTCTGCCCCACTGGGCTGCAAATCTTTCCTAGGAGGGATGCGTTAGGCTTAACAAGAAAATGGGCTTTAAGAAATAATAAATGGGATGTAATTATAAAAACTGGGCAGTAAGTATAAAAATGCACCAAACACGTAATTACTTTAAAAAAATATTATTTTGGATATTGAAAATTTTAATTTCATTAATTGTTGCGAGCACAATGTTTCGTTGGATTTACGTAATATCAATTTATATTAAAATTGTATTTAATCTGACTAGAAATTTCGGGATAAAAGTATTTCGAATCCCATCAAAATGTGGCAAATTTTATTGAATTCTGTTTTGAACGGTTGGTTGAAATGGGTTGTACTTTTAACAAACTATAAATGGGTTGTAGTAAATTCCATTAGAATTTAAAAATTGGCTGCACATTCTTACAAATCTCAAATGGGCTATAAGTTCTCGCCACACACTTGTGGCCTTACTAAGATGTGCGTCCCCTCAAAAAAAAAAAAAGAGTTGACGCGTATGCAAGGCTTTGTCAACTTATAGTCAACACACGGTTCTAGCAGCAGTGGCCATTGGATGTCCATCCAATGGATGTCATGGTTCTTCTTCAATGTTGGATATTCTAGCTTCACCCGCCCAAAAATGATTCCTTCCCCTGACATCTGGGGCGCACCGTTTCGGAAGCTGACCTGTGGGCCTACTAAGTTGACGCGTACCAAGGGCTTTGTTTACTTAGTCAATATAAATGATTCTAGCTGCAGTGACCGTACGATGTCCATCCAACGGCCATCGTGCTTCTTCAACCTCTGGTCTTCTTGCTGCAGCCGCCCAAAGCAGCACCGATCGTGCCGCCTGCTCCTCCCTCCCATGGCCAGTTGTGCTGCCGTGCAGGCCTCACCGCCCCCTACTACTCCCACCGCTGGCCAGGCCATCCCTCTACTCGCTCACACCCCCTGTTATTCCGCGGTGAGGGCAGCCTCACACCGCAGCCGAACCAGTGAACCCTCATACTCCTCTCCGCGCGGGGTTCCACTGTCGCGTCTTCCCCGGCTCCGTGTCGTCCCCTTCCTAGGCCTCGCCGTCGTCCACCGCCCTGGTGCTCTCGGTGTGGCATGGTCAACGTGGTCAAGGAACGGCTTCCATCGGACGTGGACTGTACGTGGAGAGGCTGACAGCTGGGTCCACGACGGCAGCAAGGAAGTGCCTCCTTATTACGCGGAAAATAATGATTCCTCCACCTAACAGCAGGGACCCACCGGACGGGCCACCGTGTTTCACGAAAAAAACGTTTCCCCCTAACTGCTGGGACCCACCGGATAGGCCACTGTATTGCGTGAAAAAAAAGTTCCCCCCGCTATCAGCTCGGACCCACCGAAAGTGCCTCCTTATTATGCACAAAAAAATGAATACTTCCCCTGCTGGTTGGGACCCACCTTGGTGGGAGGCTGACTTGTGGGCCTACTAAGTTGACGAGGACGGAGTGCTTTGTCAAATTAGTCAATCTGAACGATTCTAGCTCCAGTGACCATACGATGTCCATCCAACGGCCTTAATGCTTCTTCAACCTCTGGTCTTGTTGCTCCAGCCGCCCAAAGCAGCGCTGGTCATGCCGCATGCTCCTGCCTCCCGTGGCCTGTTGTGCTGCCACGGAGGCCTCACCACCCCCTACTATTCCCACCGCTGGCCAGGCCATCCCTCTACTCACCCACACCCCTTGTTATTCTGCGACGACGGCAGCCTCACACTGCAGCGAACCAGTTAACCCTCGTACTCCTCTACATGTGGGTATCCACTGCCGCGTCTTCCCCGGCTCCACATCGTCCCCTTCCTAGGCCTCTCCGTCGTCCACCGCCCTGGTACTCTCAGCGCGGCATGGTCAACATGGTCAAGGAACGGCTTTCGTCGGATGTGGACTCATGCGTGGAGAAGGCTGACAGCCTGGAGTCCACGGCCGCATGACAGGAAGTGCCTCCTTATTACGTGCAAAATAATTATTCCTCCACGACGGCGGGGACCCACGGATGGGCCACCATATTTTGCAAAAAAACCGTTTCCCCACAGCTCTGGGACCCACCAGCTACATCTTCTACGCAAGGAAGTGCGTCCAGGCAAAAATGATTAAGCCCCTTGAGCTGGGACCCACCAGCTACATCTTCGCACGCAAGGAAGTGCACGACAATCGGGACCCACCTGGTGAAGCGTGCGTGGCGTTGTCATTCTGGTTGTGAGCGATGTCGTACATCTTGGTCAATGTAGAGCGCGCGCATGTAGTAGTAGAGGTGCGCGTATCATCTGCGTATGTACAGCGGCCGATGTGCAAGAAAGAAAATCTGACCCGCGTCACATACGCTCAGGCAGGGTCTCGAATGCCTACTTTCGGCGCATACGTATGGCGGGGCTTGTGTACATGGCTGGGTCGGAACGGAGAAACAGCGTCGTCGTCGTGTTTATGGGGAGCCAACCGGCTGGGTCGGAACAGACTGCGTCGTCGTGTTCATCGGAAGGGCTTAAACGGAACAGCCGATGGAAACGAGGCATGGTGTACCGCAGAACGGAGGAAACGGCCTTGTGTTCGACCGGCCACATTAAACTCATAATAAAACTGTCATCGTAACGTTAAGCGTGCGGACCCTACGGGTTCGAGAACTATGTAGACATGACCTAGAACTATTCTCGGTCAATAACCAATAGCGGAACCTGGATGCTCGTATTGGCTCCTACATATTCTGCGAAGATCTTTATCGGTCAAACCGCATAACAACATATGTTGTTCCCTTTGTCATCGGTATGTTACTTGCCCGAGATTTGATGCCGGTATCAATACCTAGTTCAATCTAAATTCTTGGCAAATCTCTTTACTCGATTCGTAATGCATCGTTCCGTAACTAACTCATTAGCTACATTGCTTGCAAGGCTTATAGTGATGTACATTACCGAGAGGGCCCGAGATACCTCTTCGACAATCGGAGGACAAAACCCAATCTCGAAATCGCCAACCCAACATGTACCTTTGGAGACACCTGTAGTACTCCTTTATAATCACCCGATTCGTTGTGGCGTTTGGTAGCACCAAAGTGTTCCTCGATGGCAGAGTTGCATAATCTCATAGTTACGAGAACATGTATAAGTCATGAAGAAAGCAATAGCAATATACTAAACGATCAAGTGCTAGGCTAACGGAATGGGTCATGTCAATCACATCATTCTCCTAATGATGTGATCCCATTAATCAAATGACAACACATGTCTATGGTTAGGAAACATAAACATCTTTGATTAATGAGCTAGTCAAGTAGAGGCATACTAGTGACTATATGTTTGTCTATGTATTCACACATGTATCATGTTTCCGGTTAATACAATTCTAGCAGGAATAATAAACATTTATCATGATATGAGGAAATAAATAATAACTTTATTATTGCCTCTAGGGCATATTTCCTTCAGAAACGGACTTGTGTTGGAGTGCTACGGTCAAAATGGGGGTCCTGTTCATCTGGAGGGGTGTAGCATACCACAAAACGGGACTCCACGTGATACTGTTCATCTCCACCGTTGACCCCCTCCAACCTCCATGGGCTATTGTTCATCCACCGTCGACCTCCTCCAGCCTCCACCTGCGACTGTTCATCCATGGGCTCCTGCTCATCCAGCCTCCACCGCGCGCTACTCCACCGGCTACTATTGAACCAGCCCTCTCCACAGGCTCCTGTTCAACCACCCCTCCATGGGCTACTGTTCATCCAGCCCTCCACCGTCTACTGTTCATCCAGCCCTCCACGGGGTGGTCCTATTCATCCCGCCCTCCACGGGGTCCTGTTCATCTAGCTCCAACCGGCTCGTCGTCGAGTCCTGTTCATCGAGGCAACACCACGGGTAGTCTGTTCATCCACCCCACCGAGAACCTGTTCATCTAACCCCCAAAGAACGCTCACTTTTCATCATGAGAGGCAGCATCGATCGGCATCGATTAGCAGATAATAGCGAAGAATCGCCGATCGGGTTCGATTAACAGCCATCGATCGATCGCTTCGGGTTCGATAATGTGTAGCCTGCAGTGCAATTGCTCGGGTTCAGTTAGAGCCCAATGCCTCGCTCGGGTTCAGTTAGAGCCCAACGCCATGCACCCACGCGCATACGTGTATGAGAGAAACGCGCATCGCTTAGCCCCGAGCACCCACCGTAACCGGGAACACCCTGATATTTTCCTCGCCCTTGCTTCTACCACGGTTTTTTCCGTCATGGAGGGCCCAAAGAATGTCATGCAGCTGCGTCTCCGGCCCGCCTAGGACGAAAAGCCCATTTTCTGTCATGATTTTTTGTCATAGAAGTAGGACCCCATCACATCTATGATGATACCTGGTTTCATCACAACTATCATCATAGAAGTGTCATAAGTATGACAGAAAAAAATTCGTTTGGCCCAAAATGTCACGGATGTGTCTTTTTTTTGTAGTGATAGCACTACATCGCCTTGTGGCCTTAATGTTTTATTAGTGTGTGGCATTTTTATTAGTGTGATGGAGTTAAAACCCTACGTCCTGCTCGATTGATATTGATATTGTGGATGTTTACAAGAGTGGATCTACCACGAGATCAAGGAGGCTAAACCCTAGAAGCTAGCCTATGGTATGATTGTAAGGGTTGTTGATGTTGTCCTACGGACTAGAGCCATCCGGTTTATATAGACACCGGAGAGGGCTAGGGTTACATAGATTCGGTTACAATGGTAGGAGATCTACATATCCGTATCGCCAAGCTTGCCTTCCACGCCAAGGAAAGTCCCATCCGGACACGGGGCGAAGTCTTCAATCTTGTATCTTCATAGTCTTGGAATCCGGTTGATGATGATAGTCCGGCCGATGATAGTCCGGCCGATGACGGTAGTCCGGCCATCCGGACACCCCTAATCCGGGACTCCTCGGTAGCCCCGAACCAGGCTTCAATGACGATAAGTCCGGCATAGCGTGTAGTCTTGGCGTTGCAAAGCGGGTTCTCCTTCAAGTTCTCGTGCTGCCGAACAATGTCCAGCTTCCTCATCAATGTTGCGCGTCTTGGCTTCCACGCCCAATAATGGCCTTCTTCCACGCGTCGTGCGAACATGAAAAGCCAGGGTGTCTTTTATGTTTTACCCCCTAGTTGTGCGAATAATCTGCCTATAAGGGAAGCAAGAATCCAGATCCAAATCACCATCTTCCCTCAAGCAAATACTCATCGGAGCGCTCTCGACCAAGAATCCATTCCATCATGGACCGTCAGCGGCTCCTCTTCTCGCGCTCGGCCCTTTGCGAGAGATTGGAGGAGATGCTCATTTCCGCTGCTTGAGCTGGTGAAGCTCAAGTGGGGATACCTCCCTCCAGCCTTCATGGTTCGGTTCGAGCCGGGCTGGCCACCTACAAAGGTGGGAAGCAAGCGGAGGTTACCCCAAATCCCAACAAAGGGAAGCGGGTATGCTTCGTCCCACAATCTGATAAGGGGCTCGATTTCACCACATCCATTCCTCCACGGGCTCCTCGAGTTCTCGGACTCGGCTTCATCACCTCACGCGCCTCAATCCTGCATATTGCGGGTTACGTAGCTCTTTGCGAGAGCTTTTCCTGGGCGTCGAGACCCGCCGCCTTGTGGAAGAGGTTGTTCTACCTTGTACCCGCTTTCACGAGGGTCCATATATCAAGTGGGCGGCACCGAAATATGGCGCATTGCGGAACGGATATCCATCCGGAACCCCTAAGAAGGTGCCCGAAGACTAGCCTTCGTAATGGTTTTATATAGAAGGCGGCTCCGATGCCGGATCGTAACACCCGGAGTAACTTTCCATATTTGTAACTCCAACTCTTGCCATTTTCGGCATTGTGATATGATATTCCCTCCGTGGTTGGGTTTTTGTCTTCGTTTTGCATTTTGTCCATGTCATGCATTTCATATCATGTCATCATGTGCATCGCATTTGCATACGTGTTAGTCTCATGATTCGAGCATTTTCCCGTTGTCCGTTTTGCAATCCGGCACTCCTATGTTCCCGGCGTCCCCTTTTACGTTTTTCCGTGGCGGGTACTAAACTTCTCGGAATGGACGAGGTTTGTCAAGTGGCCTTGGTATACCACGGTGAACCACCGGTCAAGTTCGGTCATTTGGAGCTCGTTTGGTACTCAGCGGTTAACCGCACTCTCGCAAAGGCCTCTTTTAAGTTGCAGCCCAACACCCTTTCAAAACAGCCCAATAACCCATCTAAGTCACTTCCATGCTCTCCGTCGTTCGATCACGATCGTGTGGTAAAAACTACACCTCATTTGGACTCTCCTAGCTCCCTCTATGCCTATTTAAACACCTCCCCGTCCAAATCCGGTCTTCTTCCTCCGAAACCCTAAAAATTCATCCGCGCCCGCGGACACGTCCGCTGCCGGACGAAACCGCCCGCGTCGCAGCAATGTCGGCGCGACACGTGTCGCCGTCGCCCTTCCACTCCCTGCGCCGCCGCCAGCCGCCCGCCACGGCCAGCCCGCCGCCCCAGACAGCGACGCCGCCGCCATCCACCGCCGCTGCGTGCCGCCGCCTCGTCTCCCTCGCCGCCCGGCAAGCCGTCCCGCCGCCGCCAGCGCCCGCCCGCCGCCACGGTCCCCGCCGCCCGGCCGGACCTCGCCGCCCCGGCGCCACGCGCCGCCGCCTCGCCTCGCGTCGCCCGACGCGCCCCTCCGCCCGGCCCGCCCGGCCTCTCCCTCTCCTCCTCGCCCGGCGAAACTCCGCAACCGCACCGCCGCCGTCCCGATCCGGATCTCGATCTACTCCCGCAGTTGACTTTCTCCCCCCCTCAAATTCGTCCAAGTTTTTGTCTGGTGATTATTTTGTGGCATTTTCAACGCATCATAACTTTGCATCCGTAGCTCCGTTTCGTGCGTATAATATGTCAAAGTGTTCGTCTCAAAGAGTAAATCATTTCATCTCATTGCATCATTTTCATTTGAGCTCATCTTGATGCGAAATGCTGTTGAAGAGGCTATGTGATGTTAGTTTCATTTCTTAACAGAACATGCACTTTTGTTATTTTGCTATGATTGATGTGTGCACCCTATGAATTTGAGTCCTACATGTGTTTTGTAATATGCCATGCCATCTTTCCAGGGTTGTATGCCATGTATTTTTGTGATCTATGTGGTGACTAGCACAAGCATGCAAAGTAGGCTTCTGATGTTGCTGTTTTCAGCCTGTTTAGCGATATTTTGATGCCATGTTAACTTGATGCTACCAAGAGATCCATGCATATTTTGAGATACTTCAGTAAGGATGTTTTGAACATATGGTTATGCTCTATCCATCCATGCCTTTGTTTGCAATTATGGAGTGCCATAGCTTGAGTCAATCGAGCTCTACTTTTGCTATAAAATGTTTCTGGCAGATTGTTTACATGTTATTCAATTTTGCCAAGGTTGTTGTGGTTGATCCGTGTATGCTATGATGTTGTTCTTGCCATGTATGTCTTCTATGCCATGTCTTCTTGATGTATGTATGCTTAGTTTATCATATAAGGCTCTGTAGTGAGTGCTTTGAGCTCTTAAACATGCCTACTTGTTATCTGTTTTGACATGCCATGTTCTGAATCATTATGAAACTTGCTATTTTGACATGGGTGTTACTATATTTTCTGATCCTTTTGGCTTATGGTCAGTAAGGGACTTTTGTTCTATGCTTTGAGTAGATTCATGCCATGCCTTGTTTTGCTATTATAAGTTCCTGTAGCATGTTGTTTTCTTGCTCTGAACATTGCTACGATGCTGTTTTTGCCATGTCGACTTTGTTTTTGCCATGCTTGTTTGAACCTGTTATGATGTGATTTAGCCGTAGCTCAGTGTTCATCTTTTGTCAAGCATCTTGAGTAGATCACTGCCATATACTTTGTTGGTACGTTTGGGTGCAGTAGCTTAATTTCTTGTTGCTTGCTAAGTGGCATCATCTTTGTTAATGGCAGATTTGTGCCATTCTTGTTTTGCTTGTCATTTGCAAACCGTGCATCCGATTCGGTGATCTTTATATCGATTTCAACGAAATCATCTCATCTTTCAGCGGCATACTTGGTTTGCCAAGTTGATGCCTGGTTCATCATTTTCCTTCGGAGCGCCTTGATCGCATTGCATATCACATCCGCATATCATGTCATGTTTTGCATCATGTTGCTTGTGCATTGCACCGTGATTTATTGTGGTTCCTTTGTTTGTGTTCTTGCTTTGGGTAGAGCCGGAGGCGAGTGCGTGAGCGAGGAACCTGTTGAGAACGCTTACGAGGATCAAGCTTTCGACAACTCTGAGAACATTGCGAGCAAGATGACCATACCCTCGAAATCACTTCTATCTTTGCTATGCTAGATGCTCGCTCTTTTGCTATGCCTATGCTCGATGCCTATCACTTGCTTATCATGCCACCCATATTGCCATGTCAGCCCTAACCATCCTTTCCTAGCAAACCGTTGATTGGCTATGTTACCGCTTTGCTCAGCCCTCTTATAGCGTTGCTAGTTGCGGTGAAGATGAAGTTTGTTCCTTGTTGGAACATGGAGATGTTGTTCCTTGTTGGAACATGTTTACTTGTTGGGGATATCACAATATATATCTGCTATAATTAATGCATCTATATACTTGGTAAAGGGTGGAAGGCTCGGCCTTATGCAGTGTTTTGTTCCTCTTGCCACCTAGTTTCCGTCATACGGTGTTATGTTCCTTGATTTAGCGTTCCTTACGGTTGGGTGATTTATGGGACCCCCTTGACAGTTCGCTTTGAATAAGACTCCTCCAAGAAGGCCCAACTTTGGTTTTACCATTTGCCACCTAAGCCTTTTCCCCGGGTTTTAGCGAGCCGAGGTCATCTTTATTTTAACCCCGGACGGTGCTCCTTCAGTCTTGGCCCGAACTAAACTACTGCAGGGCCCTGCAGAAACTTCGAGGCTTGGTTTTACTCGTAGCTAGTCTCATCCGGATGTGCCACGAGCGAGATATGTGCAGCTCCTATCGGGTTTGTCGGCTGTCAGGCGGCTTTGCTGGTCTTGTTTTATTCTGTCGAAATGTCTTGTAGTCCGGGATTCGAGATTGATCGGGTCTTCGGTGAAGAATATCCTTCTTTGACCGTGAGAGCTTATAATGGGCTAAGTTGGGACACCCTGCGGGTATTATCTTTGAAAGCCGTGCCCGCGGTTATGAGGCAGATGGGAATTTGTTAATGTCGGTTGTAGAAAACCGAAGTTGACCTTAATTAAAATACACATCAACGCGTGTGTAACCGTGATGGTCTCTTCTCGGCGAGTCCGGGAAGTGAACACGATGTTGGAGTTATGTCGGCGTAAGTAGTTCAGGATCACTTCTTGATCGCTACTAGCTTCACGTCCGTGCTTTGCTTCTCTTCTCGCTCTCTTTTGCGAATGTAGCCACCATATATGCTGAGTAAACTTGCTGCAGCTCCACCTTACAACTCTGTCCTTCCTATAAGCTTAAATAGTCTTGATCTCGCGGTGTGAGATTGCTGAGTCCCGTGACTCACAGATTCTACCAAAACAATTGCAGGTGCCGGCGATGCGGTCACGGTGGCGCAACCGAGCTCAAGTGGGAGTTCGATGAGGCGTGGTCGTTACTATGTGTCTTTTCACGATGATCGTAGTGGAGCCCAGTTGGGACGATCGGGGATCTGTAGCATTTGGGGTATCTTCTTTTATTTTGGTTCCGTGGTCGGACCTTGAGTGTAATCTGAATGATGGATGTTTATTTATGTATTGTGTGAAGTGGCATTGTAAGCCAACTATGTATCTCTTTCCTTATGTATTACATGGGTTGTGTGAAGATTACCTCACTTGCGACATTGCTTTCAATGCGGTTATGCCTCTAAGTCGTGCCTCGACACGTGGGAGATATAGCCGCATCGAGGCGTTACAAGTTGGTAATCGAGCCTTCCCGACTTAGGAGCCCCTACTTGATTGTTTCTTTGGCGTTGTTGAGTCTAGAACGGAAAATGTTTTGAGTCTTAGGATTATATATATCGGATAGGATTCTTTTACTCCCAGTCCTTTCGTCGCTCTGGTGAGGTCTCTGGCGTAGAAGTTTTGACTCTCCTCTCCTCAAATTTCACTAAAAAATTTAGGATCACGCGGGTATCTTGGGATCGTTCCGATGGTTTTGTGGCGAGAACATTGTTCTTGGTGCCTCGACATTTAGGGGTTGTGGCGGTGTCCGGGAGTTGAGCTCCAGGTGTTGTCGTCACAATTTTATCGTTGCAGTTCTGGAATACGAGTTTTACCGACATGAAATCTCTTTTGTGCGATTGTTGGTGAGATAACCCGATAACCCGATCTTGGGCGAGCTCGGGAGTATTGCCATGACTTGTATAACGGATGCTTTTGAAGGTCGAGGTACCACGATTTCGAGGTTTCTTGGTTATGTGTTGTGGATGGATACAATTGGATCTAGGTATTGTTAGTTTGGGTGATATATTTTGTGTCCCTGTATCCCCAACACCAGATTGCATAACGAGAAAGTTTGAGAGTTTATAGGTGGAATTCTAGTAGCTTACGGGATATCTTTCCGACAAATGTATGATTTGAGATTGGGGTCAATGTCTAGTGGTCCGCCATTCACGGTCGATTCTGATGGTCGTGAGGCGTCTTAAAGAATCGTTGGCTATGCTGATTCGGGGCGTCTTGTTTGTCATTCGTGACGTCCGCTTTGTCGTCGTGCCCGTGTAGGCCCACACTAACACTTTGGCGAAATCTCTATCATGTGTTTGTTCGGCTTATTCTAGAAGCCAATCTTTTGTTTTGTTTTCAGTTGTGTTATTGAGTTGTTTCAAAGGCGGATGGTGATTCCATACCTTTATCTAAGTGGCTTCTCACCTTAATGGACGTGTGATGTTAACATTGGAATTCATTCGTTCATTCTTGTTCGAATGTTTATTGTGAAGACTATATGTTGCAATTTCTATCCGTTGATTCTACTTGTCAAGTGCTAACGGATGTCACCCTCTTGAGGATGGCTCCATGTAGCGTCGAATCCGGATCGAAATGATGGGAATCGGTCAGACCCTCCACCTCCACCTCCGCCTCCGGAGGCTGGCAACTATCATGGCAGCCACCAATGCCAATGCTCGAGATGATTTTGCAGCTCTTGCAAGAGCGTACTCAAGGCAAGGCAGTCAAGGAAATCAAGGTCAAGGCAACAACCAGCCGCACTTTGCTACTCTCGATCGGTTCCTCGCTAATCAGCGAAGTCTTTCGGTTTACGTAGCGAGGCCACAGAGCGCGACGATTGGCTTGTGGACATCTGCAAACATTTTGAATGTAGCAATGTCGGACACGAGGACTTTGTCAAGTTTGCATCGTTTCAACTCAAGGACCAAGCTCTTTGAGTGGTACCGACAATACAAAGATTCGAGAGGAGGTCGTGTCATTACAGGATGAGTTCGCCGAGATTTGAGCTCACCACATTCGAAAAGTGTTGTTGAGAGCAAGCGTGAGGAGTTCCGCAATCTCAAGCAAGGCAACATGTACGTGTATCAATACAATATCCAGTTCGAAACTTCGCTCGCTTTGCTAAGCAAGGCGTCCACGATGAAAAGAGTATGATCTATCAATTGGAGGTGGTCTGAGAGAAGATCTGCAATTAGCTCTTGTGCTTTTGAGCGAGAAAAGTATGATGAATTCTACAACATGGCCTTTGAAGCAAGAAGCTGCCCAGCTCAAATGTGAGGCTTCTAAGAAGAAATCGGGATGCAGTTCAGTCTTCTTCTTCCTCTCAAGTGGCAGCTAAGCAGCGAAGTTCTACCTTCCTCCTCCTCCGTTCCGTCGGCCTTATCGGCGAGAAGAACTCAGGTGGCCGTGGATCTTCCACCCACCCAACCCAGGCTATCGAACAAGTCTAATTCTCAAGCTCCAAGGTCAAGTGCTCCTTACCACCGTCCGCTCTCGAAGTGACTTGCAACAAATGTCGGCGAAAGGTCACTATCGAACAAATGCTTCAACCAAAGCGCCTTCCGCCTCCTCCTCTGTGAAATCTTCCAGCAATGAAGTGGTCAAGCATAATCCAAAGCATGCCAAGGTGAATATGATGAATGCAGCTCAAGCGGAGGAATCTCTCGATGTGATAATGGGTAATCTTCGATTAATGATATTCCTGCAAAAGTCTTATTTGATCTTTGGTGCATCGCATTCTTTCATGTCATATCCTTTTGCATGAAGCACAATTTTGACACAGAGGAATTACCTAAAGCATTGCAAGTTATTTCTCCGGCTAAGCGTTTGAGCTCTAGCATGATGGTTCCGAATGTCGGTATCAAGATGGGCGATTATAGATTTCTGGCTAAACCAATTGTCCTTGGTGACTCGGATATTGATCTTATTCTCGGGATGGGCTGGCTTTCTCAGCACAAAGCTCAGCTTGATTGTGCTGCCAGGGAAATTCAATTGACTCACTCTTCTAATGATGTGATCATCTATGCGCTCGTGATGAAACCATTGGTTGTTTTCTCTCAATGAGAAGGCGAATTGGATGCTATCTCTCGATTCGATCGTTTGTGAGTACCAAGATGTCTTTCGGAAGAGCTTCGGGTATGCCTCCTCATCGGCCGATTGAATTCGTTATCGATCTTGAGCACGCCTTGAACCCGTTTGCAGCGTCCATACAAGCTTGGACCTGATGAGCTGAAGGAATTGAAGAAGCAGCTCGATGAACAAGAGCGTCTGGGTTTGATCGGACCGAGTTCATCTCCTTGGGGTTGTGGTGTTCTTTTGTCGAGAAGAAGGATGGCGCGGACCGACTTTCGTCGATTACCGTCCATTGAATAAGAAGACTATCAAGAACAAGTATCCACTTCCCAACATCAATGAGCTTTTCGAGCAACTCAAAGGTGCTAAAGTGTTCTCCAAGCTTGACCTTCGTATGGGTTATCATCAGATTAGCATTACGTGAACAAGATATTCCCAAGACAGCATTGAGAACAAGCTTTGGTTCTTATGAATATCTTGTCATGTCTTTCGGCCTTGTCAATGCTCCTCCAACATTCTCTCGGATGATGAACTTCATCTTCAACCCCTACACCAATGAATTCGTCTTGGTCTATCTTGATGATATTTTGGTCTTCTCCAAGAATAAGAAGGATCATGCCAAACATTTGCGATTGGTGCTAGACAAGCTCGAGAGTATCAATTCTATGCTAAGTTCTCCAAATGTGAATTTTGGCTTGATGAAGTGCTTTACCTTGGTCATATCATCTCCGCCAAGGGCATCGCTGTTAATCCGAAGGTGTCCGCAGTTGTGAATTGGGAACCTCCTCGGAATGTCAAGCAGCTCATGATTTTCTTGGTCTTGCAAGCTATTGCGAAGATTCGTTGAGAACTTCTCCAAGATTGCAAAGCCTCTTTCCAACCTCCTCGAAGCATGTGAAGTATATACGGTCTCCCGAGTGTGGCGTTGCTTTCAATACTCTCAAGAAACTCGTCACAGCTCTGTCTTGACTCCTCTGATGAATCCAAGCCATTGAAGTTTTACGTGATGCTTCTCTTCAAGGTCTCGGTCTGTGTTAATGCAAGAGAAGAGAGTTGTGGCCTATACCTCTCGTCATTGAAGCCCAGCGAAAAGAACTACCCCACTCACGATCTTGAGTTGGCGGCGATTGTCCATGCATTGATAACATGGAGACATCTCTTGTTGGGAAGGAAAGTGGACATTTTCACCGATCACAAGAGCCTCAAGTATATCTTCACTCAACCCAACCTCAACCTCGGGCAGACTCGATGGGTGAAATGATTCAAGAGTACAACCCAAGTATTGAATATACTCCGGGCAAGGCCAATGTCATTGCAGATGCTTTGAGCAGGAAGGCTTATTGCAGCAGTTTAATCCTCAAGCCCTTCCAACGGATCTCTGTGAAGCTTTCCATAAGCTGAATCTTCAAGTTGTTCCTCAAGGCTTTCTTGCCAACCTCATAGTCTCTCCTACTTTGGAAGATCAGATTCGTGAGGCTCAACTCCTGGATACCATGGTGAAAAAGGTGAAGCGTGGTATCGACAAGGGCATTCAAGTACAAGTGCTTCCACATTGATGACAAAGATACTCTTTTCTTTGAGGACGGATTGTGGTTCCTAAGGGTGATCTGAGAAAAGTCATTATGAGCGAGGCACACAATTCGCTTCTATCCATTCATCCTGGAAATGCGAAGATGTACCATGACCTCAAGCAGTCATATTGGTGGACTCGAATGAAGCGAAATTGCTCAATTCGTGAATGAATGTGATGTCTGCGAAGAGTGAAAGCGAACACCAAAGACCAGCTGGTCTCCTCCAACCTCTTGCTATTCGGAATGGAAGTTTGATCATATTGAAATGGACTTGTGACTGGTTTCCAAAGTCCAAGCGTGGAAATGATGCTATCTTCGTTGTCATTGACAAGCTTACTAAAGTGGCTCATTTTCTTCCTATCAAAGAATCCATCACAGCAGCTCGGTTGGCGAGCTATACACCTCGAGATTGTCTCCTTGCGGCATTCCACAAGTGATCTCTTGAGACCGTGGCAGCATCTTTACCTCAAGTTTTGGGATTCTTTTGAGAAGGCCATGGGCACCAACATTCGTTTCAGCACAGCTTTCCATCCTCAAACAAGTGGCCAAGTCGGCGTGTCAATCAAATCCTTGAAGATATGCTCGGGGCTTGTGTCATTTCCTTGGTATGAAGTGGGAAGATTGTCTTCCATATGCGAGTTCTCCTACAACAACAACTTCCAAGCGAGTTGGGCAAGGCCCCATTCGAAATTCTCTATGGCGGAAAGTGCGTACTCCTCTCAATTGGTGCAGAGACAGGTGAATGCCAACTTCTTGGCAATGACTTGATCCGAAGCGAAGAAATGTGCAAAGTCATTCGTGAGAATCTCAAAGCAGCATAATCGCGCGGAAAACTATTATGATGATAAGCACCGTGATGTGGCTTTTGAAATCGGAGACCATGTCTACCTCGCGTCTCTCAATGAAAGGCACTCGTCGTTTGGTATCAAAGGAAGCTTGCCCCTAGATCGTGGGTCCTTTCAAGATCATTGGCAAAAGCGATCTAGCCTATCAACGAGCTTCCGTCCAACCAGCGAGCGTGCATGATGTGTTTCACGTGTCACAGCCGCCAGTGCTTCAAGACTCTTGAGCGCACTATCAACGAAGAAATTGACCTTCAAGAAGATCTCTCTTATCATGAGCACCCGTTGCTATTCTTGAAGAAACCGGCGCAAGACTGCAACAAGTCAATCAAATTCCTGAAAGTGAAGTGGTCACACCATTCCGACCGTGAAGCCACACAGGGCGCGAGGATCACCTCCGTTCCGAATATCCGGAGTTCTTTCAGTCCTAGATCTCGGGACGAGATCCTCTTGTAGTGGTGGAGTGTTGTAACACCCCGGATGTAACTTTCCATATTTGTAACTCCAACTCTTGCCATTTTCGGCATTGTGATATGATATTCCCTCCGTGGTTGGGTTTTTGTCTTTCGTTTTGCATTTTGTCCATGTCATGCATTTCATATCATGTCATCATGTGCATCGCATTTGCATACGTGTTCGTCTCATGATTCCGAGCATTTTCCCCGTTGTCCGTTTTGCAATCCGGCACTCCTATGTTCCCGGCGTCCCCTTTTACGTTTTTCATGGCGGGTACTAAACTTTCTCGGAATGGACCGAGGTTTGTCAAGTGGCCTTGGTATACCACGGTAGACCACCGGTCAAGTTCGGGTCATTTGGAGCTCGTTTGGTACTCAGCAGTTAACCGCACCCTCGCAAAGGCCTCTTTTAAGTTGCAGCCCAACACCCTTTCAAAACAGACCAATAACCCATCTAAGTCACTTCCATGCTCTCCGTCGTTCGATCACGATCGTGTGGTAAAAACTACACCTCATTTGGACTCTCCTAGCTCCCTCTATGCCTATTTAAACACCTCCCCGTCCAAATCCGGATCGCTTCCTCCCCAAACCTAAAATTCATCCGCGCCCGCGCCGGACACGTCCGCCGCCATGCCGGACGAAACCGCCGCTTCGTCGCGCCAATCGGGCCGCGACACGTGTCGCCGCCCCTCCCACTCCCCCGCCGCCGCCCGCCCGCCCGCCCAGCCCGCCCGAGCCAGCCGGGCCCGACCCGCGCCCGCCACCACGGCTGCGTGCCCGCCCGCCGCCTCGTCTCCCTCGCCCGCTCGGCGGCGGTCCCGCCGCCGCCCGCCCTGCGGCCGCCACGCCGCCGCCCGCGCCCGCCATCCGCCACCGGACCTCGCCGCCCGGCGCCCGCCGCGCCCGCCCGCCCGCCTGCGTCGCCCGCGCCGGCGCCCTCCTCCGGCGGCCCGGCCCGCCTCTCCTCCTCCTCCTCGCCCAGGCGAGCTCCGCGGCGACCGCCCGCCGCCGTCCGATCCGGATCTCGATCTACTCCATGATTGACTTTCTCCCCCCCTCAAATTCGTCCAAGTTTTTGTCTCGGTGATTATTTTGTGGCATTTTGAACGCATCATAACTTTGCATCTGTAGCTCCGTTTCGTGTGTATAATATGTCAAAGTGTTTGTCTCAAAGAGTAAATCATTTCATCTCATTGCATCATTTTCATTTGAGCTCATCCTGATGCCCGAAATGCTGTTGGAAGTAGGCTATGTGATGTTAGTTTCTGTTTCTTAACAGAACATGCACTTTTGTTATTTTTGCTATGATTGATGTGTGCACCCTATGAATTTGAGTCCTACATGTGTTTTGTAATATGACATGCCATCTTTTCATGGTTTTATGCCATGTATTTTTGTGATCTATGTGGTGACTAGCACAAGCATGCAAAGTAGGCTTCCTGATGTTGCTGTTTTCAGCCCTGTTTAGCTGATATTTTGATGCCATGTTAACTTGATGCTACCAAGAGATCCATGCATATTTGGAGATACTTCAGTAAGGATGTTTTGAACATATGGTTATGCTCTATCCATCCATGCCTTTGTTTGCAATTATGGAGTGCCATAGCTTGAGTCAATCGAGCTCTACTTTTGCTACAAAATGTTTCCTGGCAGATTGTTTACATGTTATTCAATATTGCCAAGGTTCTTGTGGTTGGTCCGTGTATGCTATGATGTTGTTCTTGCCATGTATGTCTTCTATGCCATGTCTTCTTGATGTATGTATGCTTAGTTTATCATATAAGGCTCTGTAGTGAGTGCTTTGAGCTCTTAAACATGCCTACCTGTTATCTGTTTTTGACATGCCATGTTGCTGAATCATTATGAAACTTGCTATTTTGACATGGGTGATACTATATTTTCGATCCTTTTGGCTTATGGTCAGTAAGGGACTTTTGTTCTATGCTTTGAGTAGATTCATGCCATGCCTTGTTTTGCTATTATAAGTTCCTGTAGCATGTTGTTTTCTTGCTCTGAACATTGCTACTGATGTTGTTTTTGCCATGTCGGCTGATATTTTTTGCACTTTTGCCATGCTTGTTTGAACCTGTTGTGATGTGATTTAGCCGTAGCTCAGTGTTCATTTTTGTCAAGCATCTTGAGTAGATCACTGCCATATACTTTGTTGGTACGTTTGGGTGCAGTAGCTTAATTTCTTGTTGCTTGCTATGTGGCATCATGCTGTTAATGGCAGATTTGTGCCATTCTTGTTTTGCTTGTCATTTGCAAACCGTGCATCCGATTCGGTGATCTTTATATCGATTTCAACGAAATCATCTCATCTTTCAGCGGCATACTTGGTTTGCCAAGTTGATGCCTGGTTCATCATTTTCCTTCCGAACGCGCATATCGCATTGCATATCACATCACGCATATCATGTCATATTTTGCATCATGTTGCTTGTGCATTGCACCGTGATTTATTGTGGTTCCTTTGTTTGTGTTCTTGCTTTGGGTAGAGCCGGAGGCGAGTGCGTGAGCGAGGAACCTGTTGAGAACGCTTACGAGGATCAAGCTTTCGACAACTCGAGAACATTGCGAGCAAGATGACCATACCCTCGAAATCACTTCTATCTTTGCTATGCTAGATGCTCGCTCTTTTGCTATGCCTATGCTACGATGCCTATCACTTGCTTATCATGCCACCCATATTGCCATGTCAGCCCTAACCATCCTTTCCTAGCAAACCGTTGATTGGCTATGTTACCGCTTTGTTCAGCCCTCTTATAGCGTTGCTAGTTGCGGTGAAGATGAAGTTTGTTCCTTGTTGGAACATGGAGATGTTGTTCCTTGTTGGAACATGTTTACTTGTTGGGGATATCACAATATATATCTGCTATAATTAATGCATCTATATACTTGGTAAAGGGTGGAAGGCTCGGCCTTATGCAGTGTTTTGTTCCACTCTTGCCACCCTAGTTTCCGTCATACCGGTGTTATGTTCCTTGATTTCGCGTTCCTTACACGGTTGGGTGATTTATGGGACCCCCTTGACAGTTCGCTTTGAATAAGACTCCTCCAGCAAGGCCCAACTTTGGTTTTACCATTTGCCACCTAAGCCTTTTTCCCCGGTTTTCGCGAGCCGAGGGTCATCTTTATTTTACCCCGGACGGTGCTCCTTGAGTGCTGGCCCGAAACTAAACTGCTACTGGGGCCACCACGGGAAACTCGAGGCTTGGTTTTACTCGTAGCTAGTCTCATCCGGATGTGCCACGAGAACGAGATATGTGCAGCTCCTATCGGGATTTGTCGGCTGTCAGGCGGCTTTGCTGGTCTTGTTTTATTGCTGTCGAAATGTCTTGTAGTCCGGGATTCGAGATTGATCGGGTCTTCGGTAGAAGAATATCCTTCATTGACCGTGAGAGCTTATAATGGGCTAAGTTGGGACACCCTGCGGGTATTATCTTTGAAAGCCGTGCCCGCGTTATGAGGCAGATGGGAATTTGTTAATGTCGGTTGTAGAAAACCGAAGTTGACCTTAATTAAAATACACATCAACGCGTGTGTAACCGTGATGGTCTCTTCTCGTGGTCCGGAAGTGAACACGGTGTTGGAGTTATGTCGGCGTAAGTAGTTCAGGATCACTTCTTGATCGCTACTAGCTTCACGTCCGCGCTTTGCTTCTCTTCTCGCTCTCTTTTGCGAATGTAGCCACCATATATGCTAGTCGCTTGCTGCAGCTCCACCTTACAACTCTGTCCTTCCTATAAGCTTAAATAGTCTTGATCTCGCGGGTGTGAGATTGCTGAGTCCCGTGACTCACAGATTCTACCAAAACAGTTGCAGTGCCGCGATGCGGTGCAGGTGGCGCAACCGAGCTCAAGTGGGAGTTCGACGAGGCGTGGTCGTTACTATGTGTCTTTCCTGATGATCGATAGTGGAGCCAGTTGGGACGATCGGGGATCTGTGTAGCATTTGGGGTATCTTCTTTATTTTGGTTCCGTAGTCGAACCTTGAGTGTAATCTGAATGATGGATGTTTATTTATGCATTGTGTGAAGTGGCGACTGTAAGCCAACTATGTATCTCTTTCCCTTATGTATTACATGGGTTGTGTGAAGATTACCTCACTTGCGACATTGCTTTCAATGCGGTTATGCCTCTAAGTCGTGCCTCGACACGTGGGAGATATAGCCGCATCGAGGGCGTTACACGGACCCTGCTCGGATCGGCCTCCCGGAGTTCAGCAATGCTCCTCTGAAGAAACGCCTTAGTTGGCATCCGCGGAGCCCCCAACTGGAGGAAGACAAGAGCGTCCATTATTTGATGGGCCGAATAAGGTTACTGGCCCATGCCGGGTTGACCATGATCGGAGTCATGGCAACATGCATTACTGTGAAGTGCAGCCACTACAATACAGGGTCACCCATGTGGGATTTCAGCGGGAGGGGCGATGCCACCCGTCATGGCATAAAGGGCGGATTGGCCGAAGACCTGGTGACGATCTTGTCCGGCCTGTATAAGGGGGAGAAGGAGGATTTCCTTCGGACGAACCCATTAAATGGGTTCTCCATGAATAATCCCCGGCCTTGGGTAAGCGAACACTCTGCGTGCCCGACCCGTGCCTTTTGAAACTTAAGTTTCTTATATTATGTTCTTCTTTCGACGTAGGAACTGCGCCGGACCGTGGAGGACATGCTAAGTCCGGCTCCGCAGCCCGAGGATCCGGAGAGATCCCGGGATCTGGCCTCCGAAGAGGATCCGAACATAAAGGTGGAGCTAATTGACGGGGTGTTCCACCAGCTCAGCATGGACAATGCTTTAGTCGCTATAACGGCCGACTATCCCGGACTATATCCGGCTTCCCAGGTGATTGCGATCAAAGTCCTGACACCGTCATTCCTTCCTTGCTCATTTATGACCACCGTATATGATGGCGCTGTGCAGGAGGCGCCCCTAGGGCGAGAAGCCGAGCCCGCGGTGGCTGACCAACAAAGGCCAGTCCGGACCAGTAGGCGGAAGAGGAGCACGGCGCGGACTGAGACGTCACCGCAAAGGTGTAGTTCACAAATCATTTTTTAGCAACGTTCCTAGGAAGCGTTTGAGTGCTCATGACTTTTATAGGGAAAAAAGCGTCCGCCGGACTGCGGGTGTGAAGGTTGCCAATCCAACCTCTACCAGCCAGGCTCCCGCACCTGGTCTGGAGGGGGAGGCGAGCGCAAGGAGCGAGCCGGACGTTCCTCCGATGGAGGATGCCGACAGACTGTCCACCACCAAGTCTGAGGTGGAGAGTGTTATGAATCACAGCGCCCACGGCAGTATTTAAATGACGCGTGCTTCTCCCCGAGGCGTTGAATGCCTTTAACACGGGGATCGCACCTTCATGCTGCTCAAGATGGTTTTACGAGCCACGAGAGCGGTATGTTAAAGACATCTGGTAAGAGAATTTAATAGTTATATATGCAGTAGCCCCGAGACTTAAAGTAGTTATATTAAACTGATTTAAGGATCATATGAAATGTAGGATCTTACCGAGAAGAATACCCAACTGTCTCGGGAGCTGCAAGAGTGCAAGGCCCAACTTGAGGCCGCATTTTACAGCGCAGGAGGAGAAGCGAGGACCTCTCACAGTAGCATTATTTTAGAAAGATAAGTAGTGTTTGGCCTTTGCGCAAGTCTAAAAAACGACGTTGCAGGTGCTGCGGACAAGATCCGGACAGGCAAGAACCTGCGCCAACTAAAGGCGGCGAGAGGTGCTGCATAAGGTGCAGCATGAAAGGAACAAGCTCCGGGATGCCCATGCCCAGCTTGGAGAAAGAGCTGAAAGCGTTCGGGCGAGCTGTCGGGCTCCGTTAAGGAGAATCAGCGGCTTCGTCGCGGCATATATAGTAAGTGCTTGGCGAACTCCTTTGAAAAGAAGAGTTCGGCGAGAAGTCAATTTGACGAGAATATATCTGCAGGTATGCTCACGAGTCGCCTCTGCGGAGATGCTCGTATCAGCGGGTGATCAACTTCGAATTGTTGCAACTGATCGAGCGAGTTCGGTGGGCAATGGCGGCGTCATCCAGCGTTATGGCCAGCCTTCTCCTTACAGAGGTCTTGGGGAGCTTGCGGAGAAGCTGCAGAGTCTGCAGCGCTTCCATTTATGGAAGATTTGACCTGCCGCCAAGGTGCCGGGAGGCTGGGCCATGGTAAAGACGCGGTACAAGAAGGCGGATCCCAACCACATGGCGAAGTCGGACTGTGGGGCCTGATGGGAAGGAGATCCTGTGAGTTTAGTATCTGCCAAGTGGAGTTGGCGCTAAATTTTCCCAACAGGATATGTAAATTAGACAACTTTGTTAGGCGGGATTGAGGAAGAATACAATCGGTCGATTTGACAATGTATTATAAAATGACATACAAAATGCCTTCTAGCGGATTGTAGATCATTTGTCTTTGCCGACCTTTTAAGCCCGACCTCGGGACCCTAGAGTCCGGAGTGTGTCGAATACCTTCTCGGTTATTAAACAACGGGGTATGCATGGAGACCAGGCGTAGGGGTCATCGATGCTTTATCGGACAAGTGCCCAACTAGTTATGTTATATTACATGGGTAGTAAGAAACATCTTCGGGGAGAATAGTTACGTAAGGGTTCCTTTCCTCTGGGGGTGGCATGCCCTAAAGTGCATGTCCGGACTGCGAAAAAGCAGAAAAACATCTGGGGGCAGATAAATAAGTGGATAAAAAATCATCTTTTAAGTCACCGACCGAATATTCCCTTAAGAACGCTAGCTTTCGGCTTCACCCAGTCTGAGGTACACATCCGGCTGACCCGGCAGTAACAATCGCAGAGGTGCTCCCTTTACCTCCTAGCCGAACAATCGGGAGCGTAGGGGTAAGCACAGGGAGCCGAGCAACCCAGCTTGGCCAAAACTTAACTCATATCGATGCATATAATGGTGAATAAAAGGTACATGTGGAGGCTTGACACATGTCTGGGCATAAGCCCGTATAATTAAGCTTACGGTAAAGAAGCCCCGAGTATAATGAGTGCGGATAGCACATCAATTCTTGTGTGACGTTGCGCAAGTAAGCCCTTTAAGGCTTGGATGAATAGGGTTGAGAAGAAAAAGATAAACAAAAGGCAGCTGAAGTAAAGTAAAAAAAAATTATGCGAAATGGGCGAACTCTTAGTCGGCGCTAAGCGAGAATCGTCGGAGGCGGGCTGCGTTCCATGGGTTCGGCTCGGCGGTTATCCGATGCATTTCATAGACGGTACGCTCCGCCGGTCAGGACTTGATCGATGATGAAGGGGCCTTCCCATTTGGGCTTGAGCTTGTCCTTTTTCTTGTCCGGCAGGCGTAGAACCAGTTCGCCGACATTGTAAATCTTGGCCCGTACTTCTCTGCTTTGATATCTTCGAGCCTGCTGCTGATAGAATGCGGAACGAGCCTTGGCGACGTCGCGCTCTTGCTCCAATGCGTCCAAGTTGTCCTGCCGATCCAACTCGGCTTCTCTTTCTTCGTACATGCGCTTTTCGAGGTGAGTCATGAATGATGTCGCAGGCAAAACTGCTTCTGCGCCGTATACCATAAAAATGGTGTGAATCCGGTGAGTACGGTTAGGCGTTGTCCGCAGCCCCAGTCTGGTCGAGCTCCTCTACCGGTCGTGTCAGATTTACGTGAGGACCGCACTAGTGCGGTTTGATGCGCTCATTATTAGACCATTTGCTCGTTCCACTTGACCGTTGGTTTGAGGATGATAGACTGAAGCGTAATCGAGCTTGATGCCCATATTTTTGCACCATGATTTAACCTCATCGGCGGTGAAGTTCGTGCCGTTATCGGTGATGATCTTTGTGGGGACACCATAACGGTGTACTACCCGGATATAAAGTCTATCACTGGTCCGGACTCTGCCGTTTTAAGCGGCTTGGCCTCTATCCATTTGGTGAATTTATCCACCATGACCAATAGGTACCTTTGCTTGTGGGTTCCCCCTTTAAGTGGTCCAACCATGTCAAGCCCCAGACCGCGAAAGGCCGGGTAATGGGTATAGTTTTGAGGCGGTGGGTGGCATATGGCTCGATTAGCAAAGAGCGACAACCGGCGCATCTTTGGACTAAGTCTGAGCATCTGCTCGGGCCGTCGGCTAGTAAAATCCTGTACGGAATGCCTTTCCTACAAGGGCCCGAGCTGCGGCGTGGTGTCCGCCTAGTCCGACATGAATTTCAGCTAGGAGGTTTCGCCCTTCCTCTTCGGAGATACACCTTTGAAGGACTCCGGTTGTGCTTTTCTTATAAAGTTCTCCCTCGTAGACCTTGTAGGCTTTAGAACGCCGGACAATGCAGCGGGCCTCATTTTGGTCTTGGGAAGCTCCTGCCTAAGCAAGTAGGCGAGAATGGTTACTGTCCGCGGGCAATTACTGCCATTATGTCGTGGGCGGAAGGTGTTATGTCATCGGCTGAATCGCCGATTAGTGCGGCTTGTTCCGGTTTGTTAGTTCGGACTCCTCTTCCCATAATGCGGATGGCTTGAAGAGCCGTTCGGAAGATGTTAGGAGGGACAGCGTCGCGTTTTGCGCCAATGCGTGCCGATGTCGGCTGCTTGGTTATTATCCGGCCTCGTGATGGAATTCAAGTCCTTGAACCGGGCTGACATTTTTAGGACAGCGCTGCGATATGCTGCCATTTTCGAATCTTAGGCGTCAAAGTCTCCGTTTATTTGGGAAATTGCGAGGTTTGAATCCCCGCGCACCTCTAGGCATTGAATGCCCATGGAGATTGCCATCCGGAGACCATGTAAAAGGGCCTCGTATTCGGCTGCGTTGTTGGAGTCCGTGTACATTATCTGAAATGCGTATTGGACTTTGTCCCGGCGGGGGCGTCAATCGATGCCAGCCCCAATCCGGCTAACATTTTAGAGCCGTCGAAGTGCATAATCCAATTGGAGTATCGCCGTACTCTTTAGGGAGTTGACGGTCCATTCAGCGACAAAGTCAGCCAAAACTTGTGACTTTATAGCTCGCGAGGTTTGTAAGTTATATCAAATGGTAAGAGCTCAATGGCCCATTTGCAATCCTGCCCGTCGCGTCGCGATTGTTTATAATGTCGTTAAGTGGTACTTGAGGCCTTTGTTATCGAACACTCTTGAAAGTAGTGTCGGACTTCGGGATGCCATGAACACCGCGTATGCTATCTTACGATAGTGCGGGTAGCAGGACTTGCGAGGGGTTAACACGGTGGATCGTAGTATCTGGTTTTGAAGAGGAATTTATGCCCTTCTTTCTCTCGTTCGACGACAGTACCGCGCTTACAACTTGATGCGTTGCTGCGATGTATAACAACATTGGTTCGCCCAGGTTGGGCGCAGCCAGACGGTTGTTGCCAATATGGCCTTTATTTCTTGAGTCCGGCGGTGGCAGCATCCGTCCACTCGAAGTGTTTGGTGCGCCTAAGGAGGCGATAGAGGGTAATGCCTTTTCTCCTAGGCGGAGATAAAGCGGCTTAGAGCCGCCACGCATCGATCAATTTTATATTTGCTTGAGGTCTTTTGGGATATCTAGCTGTGTGAGCTCGGATTTTGGCTGGGTTTGCTTCAATTCCTCTCTTGGATCGATGAAGCCCAGCAGCTTTCCGGTGATGCGCCAAAACGCATTTTCGGATTCAGCTTGATGTCATATGCTCGAGGTTGTCGAATGTGAGCCTCAAGTCGTCTACTAGAGTTTCGGCGTGTTTAGTTTTGGCGACTCGTCGTCTCGTATGCCTCTACTGTTTTGCCGATCTGGGTAGCGGACATGTACGAACCATGCGCTGATATGTTGCGCCGCGTTTTTAAGTCCGAAGGGCATCGTGTTGAAGCAGAATGGTCCATATGGAGTAATGAATGCCGTTGCGGCTTGATCCGCTTATGCCATCTTGATTTGATGATAGCCGGAGTATGCGTCCAGGAAGCACAATGAATCGTGCCCTGCAGTGGCATCGATGATTTGGTCGATCTTGAGGAGGGGAAGGGATCCTTTGGGCAGGCTTTATTTAGGTCTTTGAAATCGACGCATAGGCGCTAGGATTTGTCCTTCTTTGGTACCATTACCAGGTTTGCTAGCAATCCGGATGCTTGATGTCTCTGATGAATCCGGCTTCCAATAGTTTGGCTAGCTCTTCTCCCATTGCCTGTCTTTTGGGTTCGAAAATCGTCGAAGAGCCTGTTTAACTGGCTTGAATCCTTTTAGGATGTTTAGGCTGTGTTCTGCCAATCTGCGTGGGATTCCGGGCATATCCGAGGGGTGCCAGGCAAAAATGTCCCAATTTTCCCGAAGGAATTCTCGCAGTGCGGCGTCTACATCAGGGTTCAATTGTGCCCCGATGGAGGCCGTCTTTGTAGGGTCCGTTGGGTGGACCTGGAATTTTACTATTTCATCTGCTGGTTTAAAGGAGGTGGACTTGGATCTCTTATCGAGTATCACATCGTCCCTATTCACCGTAGAGCGTAGCGCGGTGAGTTCCTCTGCCGCTAGGGCTTCAGATAGTGCCTCTAAGGCTAATGCGGCTGTCTTGTTTTTGGCGCGGAGTGCTACGTCCGGATCACTAACAAGAGTGATTATTCCACCGGGCCCAGGCATTTTGAGCTTCATGTACCCGTAGTGGGGTACGGCTTAAAAAATTGTGAATGCCTCTCGTCCTAATATAGCATGATATCCGGTGTTGAACGGGGCCACTTGGAACGTGACTTCTTCGGATCTGTAATTGTCCGGTGGGCCGAATACCAAATCGAGTGTGATTTTTCCTATGCAGCGCGCTTCCCGGCTAGGGATTATTCCTCTAAAGGTTGTGCTGCTTCGCTCAATGCGGCTCCAGTCCATTTCCATTTTTTGAAGGGTTTCCTCGTAGATGAGGTTTAATCCATTGCCGCCATCCATGAGGACTTTTGTAAGTCGAAAGCCGTCCACTATTGGACTAAGTACCGGTCTTGGTGGAGCTCGGGCTGTCCGAATTTAGGTTAAATCGCTGGCGTTGAAGGTGATGGTTGTGTCGCTCCATGGATTGGTTGTTGCTACTTGGTAGACTTGGCGAGGCATGGATTGTTCGTTTCCGCATATTATTTGATGCGAAAGTCTCGAAGACTGTTGATACCGTACCGATGTTGTTGGAGTGGTTTTCCGGGGCTAGAAGCTCCTCTCCACTTTTGGCCACCTGTCGTAATATCCAACATGCTCGAAGGTTATGTGTTGGGACGGCGCCTTCTGTACTGTGAATTTTACAGGGTCCGCTAAGCCATCCCTCTAGTACGGTTCCGTGCCCTTTATGGGGTCTTTGCTTTTTGGTTTTTGTATCTGGTGCCTGAGTGTAATGCACCCTTTTGTTGCGGACTAGGGTTGTATTCGGGGCCGGATTGTCCCAAAAATTATTTTCGGTTGTCCGGAAACTCTCCATCGCCAAAGATACTTTCGTACTATGGGCGCTTGGTCGGCGGCGTGTAATTTCCACGACGGTGACGGCGTTCAAGAGTCCTCGTCCGTGCAATTATTGCAAAAAATTGAGATTATGCGTTTTCCTCTCGGCGAGTCCTTTATCCTGTCCATAACCGGGAGAATCGCCCGATAGTGATGTCTTGTCTCGGCGGGCTCTTGCGGATTAAAGATAGATCGCATATGTCCGGGTGGGTGGGTTGAATTAAGTCCGGAACCCTACCCATCTCAAGGCTCGAAGGCCGAGAAGTTTCCGAATCTGGAAGCTTGGATTGCTGGACGTTGTCCAACGAGTCTGGTCCGATGCCTGATTTTAGGTTCAGTGCTTGATCGAAGTCCGTCCCTCCGCGGGAATCTGGCATGGGGGGTTCGGGAGCCCGGACATGACTAGTTTTCAATACAGGAGAAGCGTCGCCGCATTATTCCTCTACCACTGCAACATGGTGGGTGACCTGGGGAGAGTTAATCTCTCTCGGATCGGTTTTAAGCCCAATCTGATTATAGTCTGTAGCGACTCCCAGGGCGGCGACGCGATCCAAGAGCTCGTTTACAGACGAGAGCTCTATTGGATCCAGCCGCTCGGCGAATTCCGAGCTGACGTGAAAATTGCTTTTGACGACTTGAGAGGTCATTGTCGAGCGGTGGCGGACAAAGCGGTCATAAGAAAACCACCTAGCCGGATAGTTTGGCCGGCGGCCAAGGCTACTTTGGCAAAAATACCGTCCTTGAAGACGGGAGGAGGCATCCTTCCTATCAGTGACGGCACAGAGGAACTCTCAACGAGAGCACCAATGTCGGTGTCAAAACCGGCGGATCTCGGGTAGGGGGTCCCGAACTGTGCGTCTAGGCGGATGGTAACAGGAGACAAGGGACACGATGTTTTACCCAGGTTCGGGCCCTCTTGATGGAGGTAAAACCCTACGTCCTGCTCGATTGATATTGATATTGTGGATGTTTACAAGAGTGGATCTACCACGAGATCAAGGAGGCTAAACCCTAGAAGCTAGCCTATGGTATGATTGTAAGGGTTGTTGATGTTGTCCTACGGACTAGAGCCATCCGGTTTATATAGACACCGGAGAGGGCTAGGGTTACATAGAGTCGGTTACAATGGTAGGAGATCTACATATCCGTATCACCAAGCTTGCCTTCCACGCCAAGGAAAGTCCCATCCGGACACGGGGCGAAGTCTTCAATCTTGTATCTTCATAGTCTTGGAGTCCGGTTGATGATGATAGTCCGGCCGATGATAGTCCGGCCGATGACGGTAGTCCGGCCATCCGGACACCCCCTAATCCGGGACTCCCTCAGTCAATGATGCATCCTCAATTAGCATCCAAAGGGAATTAATTGCAGAAGCACGATGTGAATGCAACAAAGTTTAGACTCTCATATAAAGGCACCCCACCACTCCAATCCATCTACTCCTAGTCTCTGCGCAACACTGCTCACTCCAATCCAAGACCAAGTGACCTGAAACCACAAGCACCTATGGAGGCGCTGGACGCGAGCGGCGGTCAGCTGTGCCAAATCATCCAAGATGCTGGCCTGGGGCCGCGTACCGCGCAGCGTTTCCAGATGGTGCTGGCGACCACCAGCGTCGTAGCCCTCGCTGACGCCGGCTTCACCTCTCACATGGACCACATGATGGTCCACTCCATCCACAAGTTCACCGCCGTCAAGAAGTGCGCAGACGACCTTGTTGTACTGCTCCAGCCCGCTCGCCTAGGCTCCTCATTGCTTGACACCCTCATCGGCCTCCATGGTGACGAACTCTTTCAAGCCCTGGTGGCCCTGCAGGTGCCGGAGGTCGCGACGAAGAATGTGCACCTCGAGGCCATGCACACCATGCAGCGCCTCGCCATGCAAGAAACCGTCGACCTGCACATCCACGTCTATGAGGAAATTGTCTACATAGGCCACTACAAGGCCAGCGAGGACAGAAAGACGTTGGCCTTCTTCCAGCGGCTAGAATCTTTGGATGCCATTGTTCAGAAGCACGTCAACCTGGCCACGAAAGCCGCTGCTACTTAGCCGCCATTCGATGGGCCGGCGCCCTGAGTCGAGGAGGTGGGCGTCATCGATGGATGCATCTTTCTTCTTGCCTCCTGTAACCAGCACTGCATCGCCTCATGGCCTTTAATGTTTAATTAGTATAGTAGATATGGCATTTTAATTCCAGTCGTAACGTTTTCACTGTGAGGTGGGGCCGCAGTTGAGCAAACTGACCATCGGCAAATCCCCACCCCACCCACCGCGCGTCGGCTGAGTTTACAATTAGAAGAGAGAAAGGAGGGAGAAGAGCTAGCTGTAGCACAGACGCTATTGTCAGATGTGACTCGTGTTGATAGAATAGGAGTATCGAGCACTCGTACCTCTTTTCTTAGGGAAAAAGTAGTCATATGTCTAGTACCACTAGTTGGGTGTGTGCGACCTATACCTGTCATCACTTTAGGTCTCCTTTTCGAACCGCAGCCATGCTTCACAGTACATATTTTTCCACGCATTTATCCTCCTATATGTACTCCTAGGTTATTTCCACGTGCTCCCTTTCACCGACATGTGGGACATAGAGCATCTGGGTCATAGTGCATGCACGACTCGGAGCATATGTCGGGGTACTTTACATTTCAGACCTCATGAATTACATGCAAACCCCCCACAGAAGAATAAATAAATAAATGAATTACTCCATGAAACCGGATTATTTTCATAGAAACCGGAGCACGTTCATTAAATTTTGGACATAACACGTTTATAAAAAACGCCCGGACCTAAACCAGTCTAAGGGCCTCTTTGATTCGCCGGATACTGAAAACACCGGAATGAGGAAAGTATGATGGCGATGAACCGAGACAAGGAGAACTCTAACTCGGTTAGAGGTTAGAGTTAGATTCTAACCCTGAACTAACTCTAACCAAAGAGGTGTATGGATGGTAAATGTTCTTTCTCAATCATTTGACTACTTTGGACCCTATTTCCTGCCATATTTGGTGTGGCCGGCTCTTTTGTGGCCTTCTCCCGCTCACAATTGACATAAACGAACCATCATTACAAATCAAGCATGCAAAACATGATAAATTTTACTTTGTCCATACAAATGAGATATCTCACTTAAACATAGAAGTCTTCAATCAAGCTTCACAAAATAAATACACTCCATGAAACAAAGCATGAGCTAACTCATCATGAAAGTCATTCACGATAGGGAGGGAGCCTGGAGCCCCTCACGCACTCAGGGAGGAGGTCGTCATCGTTGCTATGGAGGAAGGCTCTGTAGAGCCCGAGCCCCGGGAACCCCTCCGATGTTGGCGCTTGCGATTTGATGTCGACACCGGCATGGGTAGCAGGGCCACTTGCCGACGACTGCGAACCGAATCTTTGGGCTTCTAGAAATAATGCAAGCCTGAAACTGAAATACCTAGAAAGGTGAACTGAATCTTTGGGCCTCTAGAAATAATGCAAGCCTGAAACTGAAATACCTAGAAAGGTGAACTGAATCTTTGGGCCTCTAGAAAGATTTATTACCTCCTCAAGCAGCATCAAACAATTCCATGCATGCACCACAAATCTATACCAAGTTTAATCAGGATCTACTTTTCAAGCACTAGAGCGAGCAACATGAATGATATGGCTGTGAGACAGAGAAGGAACAAACAAACAAACTCAACCCTCTCGCGACCTCCCTGGTAGATGCGCCACCGCCGCGCACGATAGAGGGAGAAAAACGACCGGTGAAGGGGGAGCGAGGCGAGCTTCGGAGGCCGGAGGGAGAGGGAAGCTGGAGGAGGGCGGCGGCTGCCGGAGGGAGAGGGCGGCCGGACGAGAGAGAGCGCGAGCGGCAGAGCGGCGCTTGGGCGGGCGGCCTGATGGGGAACAAAGAGGAGTCATGCGAGGGGGGCGGAGGGAGCGATCTGGTGCAGGCAGGGAGATTTTTTAGTTCTCTTTTAGTGGGCCCGAGGAGAACTAACCCAATTAGAACCTCTCCACCAGGATAGTTTTTTAGCTGGGTTAGAGCAAACTAGCTCAAACTAACCCCTCATGTTTGGATACTTTGACGCTATTTCAACCCAAACTAGCTCTAACTCAGGGATCCAAACAAATAGGAGTAGTACTGTACATGCTACATTATGGACCGTAGCACATTGTTTTTTATGGCCATATCACCACATTGTTTTCTACTGCTGGTTCACTGGGTTGTCGTGGTTCGCACTGCTGGTTCACTGGGCTTTCGTGGTTCGCACTCCTCCGACGTGAGTAGTAGTACTAGTATATACACTATATATACCGCATGATTCTTTGCTCCTTCTTACTACGTACTTCACCGACATGTGGGAGAGCCAGCATCCGGGTTGACGTGTCATGCACCAGATTAGAGTGCGAAACGAAAGGGGGGGCATCACCCCGGTCGTAGCGCCAGTAATTCATGACTATAGTGAGTAGTCATATCACAAGTCTTTCCAGCAGTAACGCACCGTCAAATCACACAGCCCGACCTTTCCAGTAGTAAGTAAGTTGAATCCGCTACTCCCTCACCCTCCTCGCCTCTCTATCAAACCGCCTACGTGAAAAATGTCGCGCGTACTGCTCGGGAAAAGCCCCGCCCTCAACTTTTAACTACGCAAAAATAGTTTGAGCTTGTTCATTCCATATAAATACTAGTATTGTATGTTTATTCACCCATGGGGTTGTTCAATGAATGGAGGGTCGGGGAGCACAAGTGAACAATACTACTACTAGTAAGTAGGAGTCATACAATTAGTCATGTTAAATAGAGAGTTTCTTTTCTTTAATGCCATGTACACAAATTGAAATGCTTGTTGTGGAGAGAAAAAGATAATCACTCCACTATATATGTATGCAGGAGCCTGAGCGCTGGCTTTACTAGGGTTGCTCTCTTCATTCTCTCATCCTCTCCAGATCTAAACAAGACAGCGGTAACGACATTTTTTCTCTGCTCACCGCTGGTCACAGATCCAGTCGGATCCCTTCGGCCGGTGTGTGTAGAGGACTAAGGTGCATCGTTCACGCGGTGATCACCGGCGAGGGAGGAAACCCACAGCTGTCGGCGAGGCCTGGTCCTCTGCCCGTGCCATTCTCTCTGACACAGCGCCGGCTCGGGAGGTCCTCCGACCCTTCTTCCTCTCTGTCGTATTGTGCGCAGATCCGACCTGCCGCCGCCGACATCCTGACTACCCTCAGGTATAAGTTCTTCAAAAGCAGACTTGCTCTACTGCCCCAGCTCCCCACGTGTCTACATGTGCATCTTTTTCTACTTCCATCAGCTCTTCCAAATCCACCTAAATTTTTAGTATTATTAGAGGTAAAGCTACTTCATGCATTCGAATCTAGGACTTGGTTCAAACAACAAAGAAAGGGGGGAAAGTCGTAGCATGAATCTAGGACTTGATTCAAAGAGGAAATCACAGGGGGAAAGTAGTAGAGACCAGATACCCAACCGGTATCTTGGTTGAAAAGGGAAATAATGGGAAACGCAGTACAAACTGGATAAGGAACAGATCTATTATTGGTTGAAAAAAGGATAGAAAGTGGCAGCTGGTGGACAAGTCAACAGAGTATGTCCAGGATTAGATTTGCTGCCCTCACATAGTAAAAGGTCTCCAGGATTAGATTTGCTGCCCTCACATAGTAAAAGGTCTCCAGGATTAGATTTGTTGCCCTCACAAAGCATGAACAAACTTTGCATCACCACTTTATGCCTCCTTGTAGGTACATTGTGTTGATGAGTCCACTGTCGCATGTCCTTATACCAACTTTTTGTTGTTGTTAATGTAAGGGCGCATGTAAAATGAAGCGATCACATTGTTACCTTAAGGACATGTCTAACTAGTGTTATTGTTAATATAATGCCTCCAGTGATATGATGCAATTAAACAATGTTACAAATGGCACTCCTACTGTTTTCCCCAGTATGATAGTAAGTTCCTTCTTTACGCTGCTGAGTGACCTGGTGTCCCCACGGTCCCATGCCCTTAAACCAACTCTTTAGCTGCTGTTGATTTAATGTATCTGGTAAACAAGCAATGCCACCATTAAAGTAATCCCATATTTCAGGAATGTCACTGTTGATCGTAATGCTTCCTGTAACATGAAGCATTGTTGATGCTTTAAAATTTCTATTGTCCTTGCGTGATTTCCATGAACATAATTAAGATGCTTATTTTCATTTCGTGTATGTTTCGTATATTCTTATTGACCAGTAAATGTTTACTTTCTATCTTTTTGTGAAGATGGGGATAACCATTTCACCTTGTTGTTATTGTGACCTTTTGGTGAACTACACAAAATACTTTTTTTTGGAATGAGTGTCTTGTGCAGTTCAACTAAAATGTCACGTGGGCAACATCTGTCAATTTTGGTGGAACTGCACAAAATGGTGATTGGAGTTTTGAAAATCTCCATCAAATTCAGCTGGTAATGTCATGCAACACTTTATTAGCCTTTGCAAGATGAGCCATCACTGTCACCGCAATGGCACTTCATTTTAGTGGAACTACACAAAAGGATAAGCAAATTATAGTTGCACCTTACATGAGCAGGACAGCCAACCTTAATATTGCTCAAGTTTTGCGCAACTACTAAGAAGAACCTGCCAGCTCATGAGAGCAAGTTCTTACTAGCTGAATGATGCAATGTTTGCTTCATTTCAGGCGAACTATAGAAAAAGGCGCATGAATTGAATCATGGATCTCCAGGCTGGCCACATCCGAGTGGAGTTGCAGGTTTACCACATCGAGTCGTGGCGGCATACGGCCCCTCACACCAGTCAGTACTGTCCTTTATCAACATGATTGTGCTTTGTCATACTGTGCTAATGTTCTATTTTTTTAATAAAGCTATTCTATCGCAATCTTTTCTCGTTTTGGAAATAAAGTTTGCTTCAACTAGTGCCACTATTATAGTAATCATGCTCTTTCTTATCTGTGCAAACAGGAATAGTCAAATACAGATGTTGTGATGGTCAAGAGCATTCGCCAAGTTCTTGGGTTGTATGATACGGCTAGCCAAGATGGATTTAATCCTGATATTCAGTTTATCAAAAGGCTCTAATGGGTTGGTTCTGAATCTTGCAAGCTGGGAATTAATGAGATGTGTAGGCATCTTTGTTTTACTTATTGTTTGAATCTTATTTGTTGGTTCAGAATCTTGAAAGCTGGGAATCAATGAGATGTGTAGGCATCTTTCATGTACTTATAATGTTAATTTTATTTGTTGGTTCTGAATCTTACAAGCTGGGAAACACGGCATGATGATGTAGAGGACAGCATCCATAACAAACTGTTCAAACTTGGTAGTATTATCTGTGTGAAAGTGTGACAAATCTGTTGATCGTGTGCGTCTTGAGAATAATAATTCTAATTGTTGTGCATGTTGATCCTGCGGCACAGAGAGAACGATCCAATGCATTGCTTGTTTTAAGAATAAATTTCTATTAAAGCTAATTAATTTTAAGTAAAGTGACCACTAACACTTGTTATTACAGTACCAATACAGACCCGCTCGTGAACCGACATGTGGCCGGAATAGGTTTCTTAATGGAGGCGTTTGAATGCGCCGAGGGTGCATGTTCTGCCGGGCGTGCAGCGAGCGAGGGAGGGGTAGTAACTGTTGTCGCGTGTACACACTCAGTTTACTGTTGAGTCTAGTTCCCCAAGAGCTGAAAAATGAACTGCTGCCTCCACCTATCCACTCGTTCACTTTAAGAGACTCCAAGGGCGATCCGAGGGGTGAGCCTGCTGGATATGGACTTCGGCAAGGAGTTCACCTTTGAACTCCCCGTTAAGTCCCATGGCTGCACCAAGTTGAATGTGATGTACACCAACGATCCGGACTCGGTGAAGCTCTGCCTCGCCGAGATCAAGCAGTACCTACAGGACGAGAAATCACAAGGTCACAGGACTAGACCTTGTGCCCATCCATTCTTCTCCTAACAGGGACCAGCGGATCGTGGTCGCCCAGGGATGCGTGCGGGACAAGGTTATCGTCTACCACTGCTGTAGGGCCATTAGAGGTTCTGGAGCATTCACCTGTTTCATCGGCAGCGCCGACTGCACCTTCACTACGGTGGAGAGAAGGAAGAACGCGACGATTTGGCCATCTGGTGCAACAAGCTTGTCGACATCCAGAAGCAATAGAAGATCATCGACAACCGGAAGGAGAAGGATGATACGTCTCCAACGTATCTACTTTTCCAAACACTTTTGCCCTTGTTTTGGACTCTAACTTGCATGATTTGAATGGAACTAACCCGGACTGACGTTGTTTTCAGCAGAATTGCCATGGTGTTATTTTTGTGCAGAAATAAAAGTTCTCGGAATGACCTGAAACTTCATGGAGAATATTTTTGGAATTTATAAAAAATATCGGCGAAAGAATCAACACCAGGGGGCCCACACCCTATCCACAAGGGCGGGGGCGCGCCTGCCCCCTAGGCACGCCCTCTGTCTCGTGGGCCCCCTGAGGCTCCACCGACCTCAACTCCAACTCCATATATTCACGTTAGGGGAGAAAAAATTCAGAGAGAAGAATTCATCATGTTTTATGATACGGAGCCGTCGCCAAGCCCTAATCTCTCTTGGGAGGGCTGATCTGGGGTCCGTTTGGGGCTCCGGAGAGGGGAATCCGTCGCCGTCGTCATCATCAACCATCGTCCATCACCAATTTCATGATGCGCACCATCGTGCATGAGTAATTCCATCGTAGGCTTGCTGGACGGTGATGGGTTGGATGAGATTTACCATGTAATCGAGTTAGTTTTGTTAGGGTTTGATCCCTAGTATCCATTATGTTCTAAGATTGATGTTGCTATGACTTTGCTATGCTTAATGCTTGTCACTAGGGCCCGAGTGCCATGATTTTAGATCTGAACCTATTATGTTTTCATGAATATATGTGAGTTCTTGATCCTATCTTGCAAGTCAATAGTCACCTACTATGTGTTATGATCCGGCAACCCCGAAGTGACAATAATCGGGACCACTCCCAGTGATGACCGTAGTTTGAGGAGTTCATGTATACACTAAGTGTTAATGCTTTGGTCCGGTACTCTATTAAAAGGAGGACTTAATATCTCCCTTAGTTTCCAATAGGACCCCGCTGCCATGGGAGGGTAGGACAAAAGATTTCATGCAAGTTCTTTTCCATAAGCACGTATGACTATATTCGGAATACATGCCTACATTACATTGATGAACTGGAGCTAGTTCTGTGTCACCCTATGTTATAACTGTTGCATGAGGAATCGCATCTGACATAATTATCCATCATTGATCCATTACCTACGAGATTTTCACATATTGATCTTCGCTTAGTTACTTTACCTTTGCCACTTTTACAATTACTACAAAGTTGCTACTGTTACTTTTGCCACCATTACCGTTACTTCAATACTACTTTGCTACTAAATACTTTGCTACAGATATTAAGTTATCCAGGTGTGGTCGAATTGACAACTCAGCTGCTAATACTTGAGAATATACTTTGGCTCCCCTTGTGTCAAATCAATAAATTTGGGGTGAATAATCTACCCTCGAATACTATTGCGATCCCCTATACTTGTGGGTTATCAAAGGACTCTGTGGTTGACCTCGCCGAGACCATCATCGACCCCTGCTACGCCAACATGAAAGAAGACAATGATACCAAGAACCTGACCACGTGGGAGGTACCTCTGAGTCTAGCCTACATAACCTACACGACCAAGGACGCATACGCATGCTACGACATGTACAGGCGGATCTTGGACATGAGGGTGTGTCTGCTTCCCGTAACCACTGAGTACACGGACAGCCGCAGCGTCATGATCAAGCCTGCCACGAAGGTCTAGATGTTGTACTTTATCTGTTTAAGCACCTTTATCATCTAAGTGTTTCATGCATTAGCCTATGTGTCGTAATTATCTGTTTTGTCTGAACTATTTCTTCTAAGAACCCATTAACATGTTTGCTTTTTAGTGGCTATTTGCTTATGTATGTAACTAGTTCACTCGGCTGTCGTGCTTTGAATCTCCTTCCTCCCAACATATTCCCCTTCTCAGGTGGACCCAGCAGGTCTCATACACAGATATATGGGCCAACCACCTACCCATTTGTATTTCTTTATTTTGTTCAATCTTTTGTCCTCCTCCTATACAGCGGTTGGCCATCATAGCCTATGGCATTGGCCAAGCCATCCCTCTCCTCCCACACATTGTCTGGCGGCGTCAGCTCCATCGGCCGACCCTGCACCCGAAGAAGTCAACCCTCATACTCCCATCCACCTGTGTCTTCCCCCGCTCCGGCTCGTCCGGTCCGAGGTCTCGATGTCGTCCTCCGCCTTGGTGCTCTCACTGCGGCGCCATCGTCTGTCATTCCCAACATGGTCAGCAAAACAAGAGGAATCGGGAGACAACTGTTCGTCGAGAGGCTGACAGTCCCAGGCCCACCAGGTCCATGGCCTAGGTTTTGTTGTTTAACATGGGCAGCCCATGACATGTTTCAACGTTTTTTGGATCCAGCAGGTATCAAGCGGCCTCTAGGCCTCCCAACCTAGCTTGTCTATAACATCAGTAGCCCAAGTTATGTTTGTTTTTTCAAGACAACGCACAGCTCAGTTCTATTTTTCTATAAGAATGCAAAACTGAACCTATGATTTCTTCTATAGTATATATATATATATATATATATATATATATATATATATATATATATATATATATATATATATATATATATATATATATATATATATATATATATATATATATATATATATATATATATATAAAAACAACATAAGGTTCCGTTAAACCTGTCGTTCGTCCAACCATTTTATAGACCTTCCCACTTCCTTTATTTTTAATTTTCATTAATCCTATATTTGAATTTTCTCCAACTTTCTTTTACGATGTAAACTGAGTTTTCCCCCAGTACCTTTCCCTAGAACCAACTCAACTGTCCGACATCTAGCCTAAAAAATAATAATACCCCGCGTCCTATTAACTCATAGAATTAAAATGATATTTTATTTCATAAATTGAAAGTTCTTACAAAATAATAATAATAATTGTTTATATATAACTTGGCAAGTTAACTCCTAGTGATTGCATACATAAGCTTGCAAAGATTTTACTGACCAATGCAGTAATAGACGTGCAATCATGTGTTTATGTTTTTATAACATTTCTCCGTCCTACCCAACATGATATTTTCACCCAGCCCAGCAAGTCCGCGGATTTCGAGAAAATGCAAATGGGCTTTAAATTCTACCATAATATATAAGCGGGCTGCATATATGCTACATCATTGATTCACCCAGCCCACCAAATGGACTAAAAAAAACAAATGGACTGGCTAACATGTGGGCCAGTAGGTCGAAGCCTAAGCACTTTCACAAAAAATAAAAATACAAAGGTCGAAGCCTAAGAAAGGTGTTGGATTTACATCCAACGGCCGGCATTCTTCTTCAATCTCTCGTCTTCTTCCCCGAGCGCTGTCGGGACCGCCTGCTCCAGCCTCCGGCATCCAGCGGCGCTGATTTGCGTGCCTCCCAGTGAAACGCTACCCCACCAACAGCCAGGCCATCCCTCCACTCTGCACCTCCTGTTATTCTCTGCCGAGTGTAGGCCCACCCTGCACCCGAACCAGTCAAGTTTCCCACTCCTCTCCCTCTGCGACTCCACTGTCGCGTCTTCCCCATCTCCGGGACGTTCCAGTCTAGGGCCTCGTCGTCGTCCATCGCCTCGCTGCGCTCAACGCGGCATGGTCAACAAACAAGAGTCATTGGAAGAGGACTGTACATGGAGAGCTGACGGCTGGGACCCACGATGTCCATGGTTGCACGCAAGGAAAGTTCCTCCTTATTAAGCTGAAAAAAATGTTTCCTCCCCCTGACAGCTGGGACCCATCGGCTGTATCTTCGCACGGAAGGAACTGCCTCCTTGTTATGCGAAAAAAACTATTCCTCTCGATGACAGCTGGGACCCGGCAGATTTAGTGGCTGACTTGTGGGCCTACTAAGCGGACGTGTACGCTTGGCTTTGTCAACTTAATCAACAAATGAATCTAGCAGCTGGACCGTTGGATGTTAATCCAATAGCCGTGCTCCTTCTTCAACCTCTGTTCTTGCTCCTGTCTCCTGTGGGCGGCAATGCAGCCGCGCACCCGAACCAGTCAAGTTTCCCACTCCTCTCCATCTACGACTCCACTGCCGCATCTTCCCAATCTCCTGATCGTTCCAGTCTGGGGCCTTGCCGTTGTCCACCGGCCTTGGTGTGGTCGAGATGGTGTGGTCAACAAGGTCAACAAATGAGAGCCATCGGAAGATGACTGTACGTGAGAGGCTGATAGTGGGGACGCACCATGCCCATGGACGCATGCATGCAAGTGCATCACTTTTACCCGAAAAAAGAATGTTTTCTCCCCCTAACTGTTGGGACCCACCAGCTACATATTCGCACGCAAGGAAGTGTGTCCTTATTACAGGCAAAAAAATCCCCCCTGACAGCTTGGACCTAGCAGCTATATCTTCGCACGCAAGGAAGTGTGTCCTTATCCTCCTTGACAGCAGGGACCAACCCGGTCGAAGCGTATGTACCGTTGTCTGTCTTGTCGGAACATGTACATACATACTGGTCGATCGGTCGCTTTGCAACGATGAACCGTGGCCGAGTAAGTAGCGGCACATGTCATAGTAGAGCCCCCCAAGTAGCAGTTTAGGTTGTCCCATCTAAACCGTGTACACGTACATACAACCACACGCCAAAAACTATGGCCATGCACATACATACAGGCGGGGTCTCGAACGCCTACTCGCGCATACGTACGGCCAGGGCTCATGTACATGGCTGGGTCGGAATGGAGAAACTGCGTTGTCGTGTTCATCGGGAGCCAACCGGCTTGGACGGAACATCAGATCGAAACGAGGCCTCGTGTACCGCAGAACGGAGGAAACGGCCTTGTGTTCGACCGGCCACGGTCGAAACGGGATCATGTTCATCGAGAGGGGTCTGGCATATCGCAAAACGGAGGAAATGGATTTCTCTTGGACCTCCTACGGTCGAAACGGGGTCATGTTGATCAGGAGGGGTGTGGCGTGCCGCAAAACAGAGGAAACGGATTTGTGTTGGAGCGCTACAGTCGAAATGGGGGTCCTGTTCATCGGAAGGGGTGTGGCGTACCGCAAAACGGGACTCCAAGGGATACTATTCATCTCCACCGTCGACTGCCTCCACGGGCTACTGTTCATCCACCGTTGACCTCATCCAGCCTCCACCTGCAACTGTTCATCCACGGCGTCTCCCCTCCTGCCTCCACGGGCTCCTGTTCATCCAGCCTCCACCGCTCCTCCACCGGCTATTGTTCAACCAGCCCTCTCCACGGGGTCTTGTTCAACCACCCCTCCACGGGCTACTATTCATCCAGCCCTCCACCGGCTACTATTCAACCAGCCCTCCACGGGGTCCTGTTCATCCAGCCCTCCACAGGCTCCTGTTCATCCACCCCTAACCGGCTCGATCAATCGGGGTCTTGTTCATCCAGCAGCAATGGCCTCTACTACCACGGGGTTCTGTTCATCCACCCCCCCCCCACCGGAACTGTTCATCCACCCCCACCCCCAACAACGCTCACTGTTCATCAAGAGGCAGCAGGTTCAATCGGCTTCAGTTAGCAGCAGTAGCGAAGCAATCACTTGGGTTCAATTAACAGCAAGGGATCGATCCTGGTTCAGTAACGTAGCTAGTGCAATTGCTCGGGTTCAGTTAGATCCCAACGCCTCGCTCGGGTTTAGTTAGAGCGCAACGCCTCGCACACACGCGCGTACATGTACGAGAGAAACGCGCAAACCTCCGTGCATCGCTCGGCCCCGACCACCCACCGTGACCGAGAACTCCAAGATATTTTCCTCGCCCTCGCTTCTACCACGGTTTTTTCGTCATGGACGGCCCAAAGAATGTCATGCAACTGCATCTCCGGCCCACCCAGGACGAAAAGCCCGTTTCCTGTCATGATTTTTTGTCATAGAAGTAGGAGCCCACCACATCTATGATGATACCGGGTTTTGTCACAATTATCGTCATAGAAGTGTCATAAAAATCACAGAAAAAATCGTTCGGCCCAAAATGTCATGGATGTGTCTTTTTTGTAGTGGAATCTATTCTTTCTGATAGATCTATCCAAGAGTTCGTACTAAAATAACACCAAATAATTTCAGATTCTTAATACTCAATCCAACACAAAGAACCTCAAAGAGTGCCCCAAGATTTCTACCGGAGAAACAAAGACAAGAACGTGCATCAACCCCCATGCATAGATTACCCCAATGTCACCTCGGGAATCCGCGAGTTGAGTGCCAAAACATATATCAAGTGAATCAATATGATACCCCATTGTCACCACAAGTATTCATATGCAAGACATATATCAAGTGCTCTAAAATCCATAAAAGTATTCAATCCGATAAAACGAAATCTCAAAGGGAAAACTCAATTCATCACAACAAGATAGAGAGGGGAAAACACCATATGATCTAACTACATTAACAAAGCATGCGATACATCAAGATCGTGACATCTCAAACACGAGAGAGAGAGAGAGAGAGAGAAAGAGAGAGATTAAACACATAGCTATTGGTACAAACCCTCAGCCCCGAGGGTGGACTACTCCCTCCTCATCGTGGTTGCCACCGGGATGATGAAGATGGCCACCGGTGATGATTCCCCCCTCCGGCAAGGTGCTAGAACGGGGTCTAGATTGGTTTCTCATGGCTACAGAGCCTTGCGGCGGCGGAACTTCTGATCTAGTTTTAACCCCGAGGGTTTTTGGAATATTTGGTGATTTATAGGGCAAAGAGGCGGTGCCTGAGGCCACCAAGGTGGGCACAACCCACCTGGGCACCCCCCAGGTGCTGCTCTGGCCCATTGGATGTCTTCTGGTCCATAAAAAATCCACAAAATGTTTCACGGTGTTTGGACTCTGTTTCATATTAATTTACTGCGATGTAAAAAACAAGCAAAAACAGCAACTGGCACTAGACACTGGGTTAATAGGTTAGTCCCAAAAATGATATAAAGTTGCTATAAAATGATTGTAAAACATCCAAGAATGATAACATAATAGCATGAATACTTCATAAATTATAGATACGTTGGAGACGTATCATCTGTCATCCAGAAAATAATTCTGACATGCTTGACCCCGAAACTGCGCACAGTGAAGGTCTTGGCACTAGAATCTATCGGCCCCAACCTGGAGCAAGTTGTCGGTTTCCTGAGATGCTTTCCGTGCCTGGAGAAGCTATATATCTAGGTGATGTTCCTTTCCTATTAAATGTTAACCATAAGGGAGTTCAGTTTGTGACACCTTTTTCCAAGTTTACAATGACAATGTACTACGATTTCTGAAGGATTCTTTTGGAGGTTTTCAGTACATACATGTTCCCCCCCCCCCCCATATTGGTTGCCTGATCCATATGGTTAAAATCCATAAGCATTTCTCCTTTGGATTCATCTGTACTAGTTTTCTTAGGGAACTTTTCATCCACTCCAACCTCTTGTGAAGAAGACTACATTTTTCTAGAATGTAATCAAATGCCCATGTTAATCATGTCAGATCAAAGATGGCATGTTAGTGCATTTTACAAATCCTACAAACCAAATAGGCCTGTGGTAATGTTCAAAACTGCATGTAGGCACTAACATGTTTTCTTCTTTTGCAGATAAGATTAGGCCTAGTGGTGGATAATGTGATACAATATAACAATCACATCGAATGCCTAGATCTGCATCTCTCAGAAATTACTTTGAACTCCTACCGAGGGACCTTACCAGAGATTATATTCGCCAGGTTCTTTGTTCTCAGAGCAAGGGTGCTTAAGGAAATGAGGTTTGCCCTACATTTATTTCGCAAAAATGAATGGTTTGTTGATCAGCGTCGGCGCCTGTGGCAGAATGGAATAGGCTCCAAAATTGCTAAATTTCATTTTGGAACTTCAGATGACAGAGTAATCGGAAGTCATCGTGTCAACCCCATACATGACTTCTCAGTGGTTGACCCCTTTGCAAAAATTGTGAGGTTTCGAAACCAGACTTAGAATTGGTAATATTAGTTTGAACCTCTCTGATATCCATGTTCAACGGATCAGCGCGAGCATTTGCAGCTGATGAGCTGAATTTTATTTCTAATATCAATTTGAACCTTGTAATCTTCGAATTTCAGCCATATAACTCTGGAATTTGAACCTTGTAATATTTCGAGCTTTTGTGGTACAACCGTTGAAATGGCATCGTATGAGACTCGTATATTGCTAGCACTATTTTGACCTTAATATGCAATGGTCTTAGATTTTATTATCCATTCTCGAATCTGTTTACCTTGTCGATCTCACAGCACACGATCTGTATAGCTAACTCGACTGCGATCTTCGACATTATTGCACACAGTTGGTTTCTTCCACCGTGTGCACTGTAGAGCGTATAATTAATTATCGCACTCAAGTGTCCATCATCACCCTTCTGTGTAACTTTGACCTCATCACCCACGGGTAAACTTATGACCGAAATTATTCCACACACTTTGTTTTTACAAAGCTTTTTGCCAATAAACGCCCATGATTTGTCCCTCTTCTAGCCGACGCGTGGCCAAACTAGTCGGGCGGGAAGCTTGCGCGGTAAAGAGCGCGGTAGCGCGGGAACAAGCTCACCAAAGATACATTTGGCGCCTCTTCGAGCCCACGTGTGCGGTGCGGGGTTGTCAAGCGTGCACCGGAATCCTCCGCTATGAACGTCGTGACAAGATGTGATGATTACAAGCCGGCCAGCCCCCATTTATAACAGCGGCCATTTAACCCTTGTGTCTCTTCAACCTTTCGATTGCGCCCCACCATTGCAAGAAGCACACCCACCACGAGAAATTATTATAGGTATCATGTGTGGCTCCAATGGTGCTCCGAGCGGCTACTGACGACGAGCAGTAGTTCACCATGCATGCCGTGGTGGACACCCACGGAAGGTTCATGGACCTCTCGGTGGTGTACACTAACGACCCGGTCTGGGTGGAGCACTCCATCCACATCATGGAGTTCTTGCTTGCCGAGGAGAAGTACAAGGTGGTCGGGTTTGACCTCGAGTACACCCGCGCTTGTGCCGGGTCTTGTCCCAAGGTCGTCGTCGCCCAGATGTGCATGCGCCACCACGTCCTTGTCTACCACTACTGCCTGGCCACAACGCTTTGCGAGCATTTTGCCAAGTTTGTCAACAGCCCCCACTACATGTTCACTATGGTGGACATCACCAACGATGTAAAGGCGCTCAAGAATTCGGGCATCGCTTGCCAGAATCTTGTCGACATCCAGCGCCAATACAAGATCTGGGGCAGCAAGCAGCATGAGAAGGACTCACCGGTTCACCTTGCTGAGGCCATCATCGACCCCTACTATAGAGACATGAGGGATTCGTGCAACAAGGACAAGCATGCCTGGCACTCGGCCTGGATGGATAAACTCGACAAAGCTCACGTCGTGTACGCAGCCAAGGAGGCGTACATGAGCTACGACATGTACAAGAGGATCATTGACATGAGGAAGTGCCTCCTTCCCCAAAACGGCTAGGGATCCAGCCGGAAGCAGAGCAATGGCAAGCATCGTCGCAACAATAAATAGATGATTAGATCCTCGTTTCTCCTACTTTAGTACGCATGTAATTGCTTACTTTGGTGTGTGGAAATGTTATGTGTGTAGTCACTTGTGTAATTGTATGCTTAATTTGGTTATGCAATGTTGTCTATTTAAGTATATAGGTTGATGCTCTGTAGACAGAGCGTAGATGTTGTGCGGACAAAGAAAATCACATCGCACACGGACTAAACAATGGAACCCGCTGGTGATGTTTTCATCAATCACTCACAATTGTATACCAGCAATCGTTTGCTCACAACACACACGGCTTGTTAGCAGTAATCGTCTGTGTTGTTATCGGTTTTTGCACACGTTTCTGATTACAGACCTGTTTGCCGCGTATGCTACGTCTTGAGCTTGCGTTGGTTTTCCATGAAGAGGATAGGGTGATGCAGCAATAGTAGCGTAAGTATTTCCCTCAGTTTTTGAGAACCAAGGTATCAATCCAGTAGGAGGCTCCTCAACAAGTCCCACGAACCTACACAAACAAACAAAGAACTCGCAACCAACGCAATAAAGGGGTTGTCAATCCCTTCACGGCCACTTGCGAAAGTGAGATCTGATAGAGATAATATAATAAGATAAATATATTTTGGTATTTTATAATATAAATGTAGAAAATAAAGATGCAAATAAAAGTAGATTGGAAGCAAATATGATAAGAGATAGACCCGGGGGCCATAGGTTTCACTAGAGGCTTCTCTCAAGAGCATAAGTATTACGGTGGGTGAACAAATTACTATCGAGCAATTGATAGAAAAGCGAATAATTATGAGATTATCTAGGCATGATCATGTATATAGGCATCACGTCCGCAACAAGTAGACCGACTCCTGCCTGCATCTACTATTATTACTCCACACATCGACCGCTATCCAGCATGCATCTAGAGTATTAAGTTCATAAGGACAGAGTAACGCATTAAGCAAGATGACATGATGTAGAGGGATAAACTCAAGCAATATGATATAAAGCCCATCTTTTTATCCTCGATGGCAACAATATAATACGTGTCTTGCAACCCTTTCTGTCACTGGGTAAGAACGCCGCAAGATTGAACCCAAAGCTAAGCACTTCTCCCATGGTAAGAAAGATCAATCTAGTAGGCCAAATCAAACCGATAATTCGAAGAGACTTGCAAAGATAACTCAATCATATAAAAGAATTCAGAGAAGATTCAATTATTATCCATAGATAAACTTGATCATAAACCCACAATTCATTGGATCTCGACAAACACACCGCAAAAAGAGATTACATCGAATAGATCTCCACAAGAGAGGGGGAGAACATTGTATTGAGATCCAAAAAGAGAGAAGAAGCCATCTAGCTAATAACTATGGACCCGAAGGTCTATGGTAAACTACTCACAACTCATCGGAAGGGCTATGGTGTTGATGTAGAAGCCCTCCGTGGTGGAAACCCCCTCCGGCAGAACGCCGACGACGGCTCCAAGATGGGATCTCGCGGACACAGAAGGTCACGGTGGTGGAAATTGTGTTTCGGTTGCTCCCTGGATGTTTTCGGGGTATGTAGGCTTATATAGGAGGAAGAAGTACGTCGGTGGCCGCCCGAGGGGCCCACGAGACAGGGGGTGCGCCCTATAGGGGGGGCGCGCCCTACCCTCTCGTGGCCGCCTCGGCTGCTTCTTGACTTGCACTCCAAGTCCTCTAGATCACGTTCGTTCCAAAAATCACGCTTCCGAAGGTTTCATTCCATTTGGACTTCGTTTGATATTCCTTTCCTTCGAAATACTAAATAGACAAAAAACATCAATACGGGCTAGGCCTCCGGTTAGTAGGTTAGTCCCAAAAATGATAATAATGTATAAAATAAATCCCATAAACATCCAAAACAGGTAATATAATAGCATGGAACAATCAAAAATTATAGATGGAGACGTATCAAGCATCCCCAAGCTTAATTCCTGCTCGTCCTCGAGTAGGTAAATGATAAAAACAGAATTTTTTATGTGGAATGCTACCTAGCATAATTTCTCAATGTAATTTCTCTTTATTGTGGCATGAATGTTCAGATCCAAGTGATTCAAAATAAAAGTTCATATTGACAAAAGAAATAGCAATACTTCAAGCATACTAATAAAACCAATCATGTCTTCTCAAAATAACATGGCTAAAGAAAGTTCATCCCTACAAATCATATAGTTAGGCTATGCTTCATTTTCGTCACACAAAGATGTTCCCAACTTCTATACCCCCGATAAGCCAAGCAATTGTTTCGTACTTAAATAATCTCAAACTTTTTCAACCTTCACGCAATACATGAGCGTGAGCCATGGATATAGCACTATGGGTGGAATATAATAATGATTGGGTGTTGTGTGGAGAAGACAAAAAAGGAGAAAGTCTCACATTGACGAGGATAATCAACGGGCTATGGGAATGCCCATCAATTGATGTCAACATGAGGAGTAGGGATTGCCATGCAACGGATGCACTAGAGCTATAAATGAATGAAAGCTCAACAAAAGAAAACTAGTGGGTGTGCATCCAACTTTCTTGCTCACGAAGACCTAGGGCATTTGAAGAAGCCCATCGTAGGAATATACAAGCCAAGTTCTATAATGAAAAATTCCCACTAGTATATGAAAGTGAAAACCTATGAGACTCTCTACATGAAAACATGGTGCTACTTTGAAGCACGATATATAAGACTCACTACATGAAGAACAAGGTACTACTTTGAAGCACAAGTGTGGAAAAAGAGATAGTAGCATTGCTCCTTTATTTATTTCCTTTTTTCTTTTTTTTTCTTTTTCTTTTTTTTTCTTTTCCTTTTTTTCTTTTTTTTTCTTTTTTTTTCTTTAGCCTTTCTTTTTTTTTGGCCTTTCCTTTTTTTCCTTTTTGGGCAATGCTCTAATAATGATGATCGTCACACTTTTATTGATTACAACACATAAATTACAACTCGAAACTAGAACAAGATATGACTCTATATGAATGCCTCCGGCGGTGTACCGGGATGGTGCAATGGATCAAGAGTGACATGTATAAAAATTATGCAAGGTGGCTTTGCCACAAATATGATGTGAACTACATGATCTTGCAATGGCAATATGACAAAAGTAATGTATGTCATGATGATGATGAACGGAACGGTGGAAGGTTGCATGGCAATATATCTCAGAATGCCTATGGAAATGCCATAAATAGGTAGGTATGGTGGCTGTTTTGAGGAAGATATAAAGAGGTTTATGTGTGATAGAGCGTATCATATCACGGGGTTTGGATGCACCGGCGAAGTTTGCACCAACTCTCAAGGTGAGAAAGGGCAATGCACGGTACCGAAGAGGCTAGCAATGATGGAAAGGAAAAAGTGCATATAATCCATGGACTCAACATTAGTCAAAATAACTCATATACTTATTGCAAAAATTTAGAAGTCATCAAAAACCAAGGACTACGCGCATGCTGCTAGGGGGATAGATTGGTAGGAAAAGACTATCGCTCGTCCCCGACGGCCACTCATAAGGATGCACAAGCCAGGTACACTTCATGCTTCAAATTTGTTACACAACTTTAACCATACGTGCATGCTACGGGACTTGCTAACTTCAACACAAGCATTTCTTAAATTCATAATCACCCAACTAGCATGACTTAAAATATCACTACCTCCCTATCTCAAAACAATTATCAAGTATCAAGTTGATCATAGCATCCAATTCACTTCCTACGATAGTTTTTATTAAACCCAACTTGGATGCTCATCATTCTAGGACCAATTTATAACCATAGCAAATACCATGCTGTTCTAAAAGACTCTCAAAATAATATAAGTGAAGCATGAGAGACTAGCAATTTCTTCAAAATTAAACCACCGCCGTGCTCTTAAAGATATAAGTGAAGCACTAGAGCAAAAACTATCAAGCTCAAAATATATAAGTGAAGCACATAGAGTATTCTATCAAATCCTAAGCAAATAGGATTCTCCCAAAAGGTGTGTTACAGCAAGGATGATTGTGTTAACTGAAAAGCAAAGACTAATATAATACACGACGCTCCAAGCAAAATACATATCATGTGGTGAATCAAAATATAGCTCCAACTAAAGTTACCAATGAACGAAGACGAAAGAGGGGATGCCTTCCCGGGGCATCCCCAAGCTTAGGCTTTTGGCCATCCTTGAATATCTTGGGGTGCCATGGGCATCCCCAAGCTTAGGCTTTTGCCACCCTTTATTCCATAGTTCATAAAAGCTTTACCCAAAACTTGAAAACTTCACAACACAAAACTCAACAGGAAATCTTATAAGCTCCGTTAGTGAAAGAAAACAAAACCACCACATAAGGTACTGTAATTAACTCATTATTTATTTATTTTGGTGTTGAACCTACTGTATTCCAAGTTCTCTATGGTTCATACCCTTACATACTAGCCATAGATGCATCAAAATAAGCAAACAACACACGAAAGGCAGAATCTGTCAAAAACAGAACAGTCTGTAGCAATATGTAACTAACGCAAACTTCTGGAACCTCAAAAATCCTACCAAAGTAGTACGTACTAAAACGTTTGTTTATTGATCATCAGCAAAAAATAATCAACGCAAAATCACGTTCCTGTGATTTATTGAAATTTTTTTCGTGAGCGCAAAGTTTCTGTTTTTCAGCAGAATCAAATCAACTCATATCATAGGTTATCCTATAGGTTCTACTTGGCACAAACACTAATTAAAAGAAGAAAACACATCTAAACAGAAAGTAGAAACAAAATTTATTACTAAACAGGAACAAAAACAAAGAACACAAAGAAAATTGGGTTGCCTCCCAACTAGCGCTATCGTTTAACGCCCCTAGCTAGGCATAAAAGCGAAGATAGATCTAAGTAGTGCCATCTTTGGCACTTGGTTCATAGGTAGCTCGCATGATAGATTCATAAGGTAATTTGACTTTCTTTCTTGGATGCTCCATGTATTTCTTTAATGGAAATTGGAATCTAATATTCCCTTCCTTCATATCAATAATCGCACCAATCGTTCTAAGGAAAGGTCTACCAAGAATAATAGGGCAAGAAAGATTGCAATCTATATCAAGAACGATAAAATCAACGGGCACCAAATTTCTATTTGCAACAATAAGGACATCATTGATCCTTCCTATTGTATTTTTAATGGTGGAATCCGCAAGATGCAAATTTAAAGAGCAATCATCAAGATTACGGAAACCTAGAATATCACATAAAGTTTTCGGAATCGTGGAAACACTAGCACCCAAATCACACAAAGCAAAACACTCATAATCTTTAATTTTAATATTTATAGTAGGTTCCCACTCATCATTAAGTTTTCTAGGTATAGAAACTTCCAAATTAAGTTTTTCATCAAAAGATTGCATCAAGGCATCAACGATATGTTTGGTAAAAGCTTTATTTTGACTATAAGCATGTGGAGAATTGACAACGGATTGCAACAAGGAAATACAACTTTCTAAAGAACAATTATCATAATCAAATTCCTTGAAATCCGAGATAGTGGGTTCAATGCTATTTAAAGTCATGACCTCTCCAATCCCACTTTTGCCAAATTTAGCATCAAGATCTAAAAACTCCGAATTCTTGGGACGCCTTCTAAATAAAGTTGACTCATCTCCAATCCCATTATTTTCAAGATTCATATTGCAAAACAAAGATATAATAGGGGACACGTCAATAACTTTAATATCTTCATCATTATTACCATGGAAACTAGAATAACACGCTTTTATAAAGCTATCTTTCTTAGCACGCAATCTAGCGCCTCTTTCCTTGCACTCGTCAATGGAAATTATCATTACTTTGAGAGAGTCATTGATATCATGCTTAGGAGGAGAATATCTAAGTTTAAGAGAATCAACATCAAGCGAAAGTCTATCAACGTTCCTAGCCAAATCATCAACTTTGAGAAAATTTTCTTCAACCAAAGCATTAAAGTTCTTTTGAGAAATCATAAATTCTTTCACACTATTCTCAAAATCAGAGGGCATCTTATTAAAATTACCATAAGAATTATTGTAGGAATTTCCATAATTATTAGAGGAATTACTAGGGAACGGTCTAGAATTAAAGTTTCCTCTATAAGCATTGTTTTCAAAACTATTCCTACCAACAAAATTCACATCCATAGATTCATTATTATTATCAATCAAGGTAGATAAAGGCATATCATTGGGATCAATAGAAGAACTCTTAGTAGCAAACAATCTCATAAGCTCATCCATCTTTCCACTCAAAACATTAATTTTTTCTATAGCATGCACTTTTTTACTAGTAGATCGTTCGGTGTGCCATTGAGAATAATTAGCCATAATATTATCAAGAAGTTTTGTAGCATATCCTAAAGTGATTTCCATAAACGTACCTCCGGCGGCCGAATCTAAGAGATTTCTAGAAGCAAAGTTCAAACCAGCATAAAAAATTTGTATGATCATCCATAAATTCAAACCATGAGTAGGGCAATTGTGAATCATCAATTTCATTCTTTCCCAAGATTGGGCAACATGCCCATGATCAAGTTGTTTAAAATTCATAATATCGTTCCTAAGAGTGATGATCTTAGCGGGAGGAAAATACTTAGAGATAAAAGCATCTTTGCACTTGTTCCAAGAATCAATACTATTTTTAGGCAAAGACGAAAGACAAACTTTAGCACGATCTCTAAGCGAAAACGGAAATAGTTTCAATTTAACAATATCATTATTCGTATCTTTCTTCTTTTGCATATCACACAAATCAACAAAGTTTTTTAGATGAGTAGCGGCATCTTCACGAGGAAGGCCGGCGAATTGATCTTTCATAACAAGATTCAGCAAAGCGGTATTGATTTCACAAGACTCAACATCATTAAGAGGAGCAATCGGAGTACTAAGGAAATCATTATTATCGGTATTCGAGAAATCACACAATTTGGTATTATCTTGCGCCATGGCAACAAGTAATCCAACACACAAGCAAACAGAAAACGGCAAGCGAAAGAGAGGGGAAGAAAACGGCAAGCGGAAAAGAGAGGAGATTGGGAAAGAGAGGGCGAATAAAACGGCAAGGGTGAAGTGGGGGAGAGGAAAATGAGAGGAAAATGGCAAATAATGTAAATGCGAGGGAGATTAGTTTGTGATGGGTACTTGGTATGTCTTGATTTGAGCGAAGACCTCCCCGGCAACGGCGCCAGAAATCCTTCTTGCTACGTCTTGAGCTTGCGTTGGTTTTCCTTGAAGAGGAAAGGGTGATGCAGCAATAGTAGCGTAAGTATTTCCCTCAGTTTTTGAGAACCAAGGTATCAATCCAGTAGGAGGCTCCTCAACAAGTCCCACGAACCTACACAAACAAACAAAGAACTCGCAACCAACGCAATAAAGGGGTTGTCAATCCCTTCACGGCCACTTGCGACAGTGAGATCTGATAGAGATAATATAATAATATAAATATATTTTTGGTATTTTATAATATAAATGCAGAAAATAAAGATGCAAATAAAAGTAGATTGGAAGAAAATATGATAAGAGATAGACCCGGGGGCCATAGGTTTCACTAGAGGCTTCTCTCAAGAGCATAAGTATTATGGTGGGTGAACAAATTATTGTCGAGCAATTGATAGAAAAGTGAATAATTATGAGATTATCTAGGCATGATCATGTATATAGGCATCACGTCCGCAACAAGTAGACCGACTCCTGCCTGCATCTACTACTATTACTCCACACATCGACCGCTATCCAGCATGCATCTAGAGTATTAAGCTCGTAAGAACAGAGTAACGCATTAAGCAAGATGACATGATGTAGAGGGATAAACTCAAGCAATATGATATAAACCCCATCTTTTATCCTCGATGGCAACAATACAATACGTGTCTTGCAACCCTTTACACACTTTGGGTAAGAACACCGCAAGATTGAACCCAAAGCTAAGCACTTCTCCCATGGCAAGAAAGATCAATCTAGTAGGCCAAACCAAACCGATAATTAGAAGAGACTTGCAAAGATAAATCAATCATATAAAAGAATTCAGAGAAGATTCAATTATTATCCATAGATAAACTTGATCATAAACTCGCAATTCATCGGATCTCGACTAACACACCGCAAAAAGAGATTACATCGAATTGATCTCCACAAGAGAGGGGGAGAACATTTTATTGAGATCCAAAAAGAGAGAAGAAGCCATCTAGCTAATAACTATGGACCCGATGGTCTGTGGTAAACTACTCACAACTCATCGGAAGGGCTATGGTGTTGATGTAGAAGCCCTCCATGGTGGAATCCCCCTCCGGCAGAATGCAGGCGACAGCTCCAAGACGGGATCTCGCGGATATAGATGGTTACGGTGGTGGAAATTGTGTTTCGGTTGCTCCGTGGATGTTTTCAGGGTATGTAGGCTTATATAGGAGGAAGAAGTACGTCGGTGGCCGCCCGAGGGGCCCACGAGACAGGGGGCGCACCCTATAGGGGGGGCGCCCTACCCTCTCGTGGCCGCCTCGGCTGCTTCTTGACTTGCACTCCAAGTCCTCTGGATCTCGTTCGTTCCAAAAATCACGCTTCTGAAGGTTTCATTCCGTTTGAACTCCGTTTGATATTCCTTTCCTTCGAAATACTAAAATAGACAAAAAAACAGCAATACGGGTTGGGCCTCCAGTTAGTAGGTTAGTCCGAAAAATGATAATAATGTGTAAAATAAAGCCCATAAACATCCAAAACAGGTAATATAATAGCATGGAACAATAAAAAATTATAGATACTTTGGAGACGTATCAGCGTATTACACACATCTTGTTAACTTGAACCGTTTTTGTTCTCATATCTCAACACAAACAGTTCATCCGAGTGAACCGCATGTCGTATATTGCACACACCTTGATTTGGCTGACCGTTTCTTTTGTGTTACCTAATCACAAACAGTTCATCCGAGTGAACCGTATGTTGTATATCGCACACACCTTCATATGGCTGCCCGTTTCTTTTGTTCCTCCTCATCACAAACAGTTAATTGAGCTGAACCGTATGCCCTGCATCGCACACGCAACTAAAATCTAAATCATGTTTGATGCGTCCTCCATCGCAAATGTTTTGCACCTTTTTTGACTTTTTTACACCACTGTTTGCGATTATCGCATCGCACACAGTTTTGCCGAAGGGTCTCTGATCGTAGTGTTGCGTTAGCAGCATCCTGCAGTAGTGTACGTTCGGGATTGTTGAAATTTTTGCTAAGTGTGGAGCTAACAAGTTTCAGACTGAACGACTATATTTATGGATCTACGGGCAGTTTAAAAAAGAAAAATAATTGCTAAACCTAATGGTGGTGATGGAAGAACTAATGAACTGCTCATAGATTTTAAAGGAAGCCTGGTCTACTCTAATACAAAACTAATGATAAAACTACTACCACGGCATTTCTATGGGTATTTCAGAAGAAAATACAAGATCTATGTAACATATAATGAACAAAGAACCGATGAACACCAACGAACACTATGAACTCAAGCGACCTAGTGTGGATCTAAGAAGGAAGAAAAGGGTTACCAGGCTGCGATAGTAGAAAGCGAAGAAGCACCGCTGAGCTCCCACGAAGGCGGGGTGGCACTGTGGTCTCAAGCGAGATGGCTGGTGAAGGTAGATGAATGCGGCGGAGCTCCAGTCACGGAAAGCTTCGGCAGGAAGGAGAAGCAGAGAAGACGAGGTAAAAAGTGAAAGGGGGGACCCTTGTGCCTATTTATAAGGAAAATATAACAGTAAAATGTAGGTGCGGGAATCAAGGAGGCACAGTAATTTCTAGAACAAAAAGACGCCTTGATTTTTGGGATAAGTGGATTTACACAAGATTTGTTATGACGTCATGAGAGATTTCTCGAAATTATGGAGGTGGCATCATCTTTTCATATGTCGGGTTATGAAGTTTTTCAAGGCTGGGATTGTAAGCTCAAAGGGAAGGCTCGCCAGACTGAAGGATTTAAGATTGACACGAACAAGTTCAAATCAATCTGGGGCTTAATATTGAGGATATAACCCCGCGGTATAACCCGCCCTGAAAGGGCCGGGTCAAGTCATTGGCGACTCTCGAAGCTAGGCCTTAGATAGGCCAGGATGGTCAAGACGCAAGACCAGACGGGCGGTTCACAAGATGGGCCGGCTTAGGGTCCAAAGCCAGAAGTCAGCAGGCGGTCTGGAGGTGTAAGCCGCCATACAATGGCTTGGCATAGAAGGCAAGGCGACTTATAGTTAGGATCGGTCACAGATCATGACCCGACCCGGACTCTTGTAAGCCGGAGGTCTCGACCTGTATATAAAGGCGAGTCCCCGGTGCATAATAGGGCAAATTACAATCAATCGATAGCTAGGTCAAGAGAATCCTCTCCCTTGTAATCTATACTCAAGCAATAAGCAGAAAAGCAGGAGTAGGCTTTTACCTCCACCGTGGGGGGCGAACCTGGGTAAATCGTGCCTCTCGTCTCGCTCAACCCTAACAAGTTAATCACCTAGTTGCGATGGCCTCATGACTAACTCCTCACACTAGGACATCTACCTTGACAAAACCATGACAAGCATTGTACGTCTTGAGGTAAAAAGAAAAGAATTCTGCAAGGTCTTGTCACGTGTGAGATTCCCACATGGATTTGCTTCCAACCTTGAAAGGAGAGTTGGTGTAGATGGAAACAAGGTACAAGGATTGACAACTCATGACTGCCACGTCCTACTTCAAATGGTTTACCTGTTATCCTTAGAGAATTGGGCCGCACTGACTTATACAGAGCAGTTGCAGAGTTGGGACAATTCTTCAGGGAACTTCCCAGTTGAAATATCAGGATAGATCCTTTGGAGCGTTTTAGAGACAAGATACCAACTATCCTATGCTACCTTGAGAAGATATATCCTCCAACCTTCTTTGATGTGATGGTGCATTTGGTTGTTCATCTACCTGATGAGGCACTACTTAGAGGTCCAGTACAATATGGTTGGATGTACCCTATTGAAAGACGGCTAGGCACTTTCAAGGGTTATGTTAGGAACAGGGCTAGACCTGAGGGTTCCATTGCAGAGGACTGCATTGCTACAGGAGCGTTGACATTCTTCCCAAAATACATTGAAACAGCTGATAAACTTAGCAAAAAGGTGGGTGAAGACAATCCCGAGCTCAATGTTTTTGAGTGTTCTGTTCGAGTTACAGGGAAGAGTCAACAAGATGACAAACCTAAAGATTTGGACAAAATGGTTTGGTATGTGTTGAATAATTTTTCCTGATATTCTACCTTATATCGAGTAAGTGCTAAGTACTGCAACTTATACGTCGTAATCTACTAAACTTGTAGCACATTCTTATATATTTAGATGTTTGACGCGATCACTATGTTGTGCAGCATCTACAAAAAGTAGTTACTGGCGCAAAATCCAAGAAACATTGACAAATTGGTTATGGCAGGATTTGCGAAATGGTTTAAGAGCCGTGTAAGCTTTTGAATTGCACTGTCAGTTTTTTTAATATACTGAGTACATAAGATGATCAGGTTGTCTATTTTCTAACCATAGGTTAAGAAGATGTTGGAGGATGGGTATGCAGTTAATGATGCCCTTTACGCACTAGCAATGGGTCCTGATACTCGGGTAAGACATTATGAATCTTGCATTGTTCGAGATGTGCGCTACAACACCCTTGCACGCGACGAAGGCAAGAAGACACAAAACAGTGCCATCATGAGCACGGATACATATGGCAAAGAGACAACTAAAATGTATGGTAACATAACAGACATTGTTCACTTGCAGTATATCTCCATTTTCGAGGTTCATCGGTGTGTGGTTCTGCTGTGTTGTCGTTGGTATAACCTGTTTTCCAGGATCGCAAAACCCAAAGCTGATGATTATTTCAAATCTATCAATGTCAAGGCGGCGTACCACACTGACAAGCCTTTTATTTTGGCAAATCAAGCAACAGGGATATTTTTCTTGGAAGACACATATGCATGTACTGATGACCGAAGAGTAATGCAAAGGTTTAAGCAGAGGAACTCGTTTAATGAAGTTGCACAACAAGATGATGCTTACACTACTCCTGATGTAGAAGATTCCACAGATGTTCGTAGTATCTTTGAGAACCATCACATCAATAACGCTGACGAAAAGATTCCCTGTCGGGTTGTGGACATACGAGAGTTGATCAATAAGAGGACAATGTTCGAGGACATTGAGGATGAAGAAGAAGGTGACACCGGGGGAAATTACGATTCAGACTGATACACACGGAGAAGATGTTGAAGTTGCTGCTGCGGATGATGATTAGATTGTTTTTGTCGTATTTGGCTGTGAGAAGACGGCCTTTTATCTACTATGTGAAATTGTGTTTGCTATGACAACTGAAACCTGATGAAGTTGTTGTTTAGTATTTTGCTGTGAGAACGTCACTTATTATGTATGTTGATTTATATTTGGTGATTGTTTGACGACTAAAACATGATAAAATTGTTGTTTAGTTGTACTCATATTTGGCTGTGAAACTTGTATTTGGTGAATAGTTTGATGTTGGACTGCAATTTGCTCCACGTCTTCCAATAGAAACAAAGCTGGCCTAACAGGGCCTTTGTTAATTTATTTATTTATTTATGAGCAAAAGGAGATACCCCAATTTTCATTAATAGAAATCATTAGATGTCCATAACACTATGCCCAACCTGCAAAACAGGTTTCATTCATTACTAGTTTCAACAAAGTGCTCATGGCATAGCCACTGAATACATCATGAGTGCTACATACACTGCAAATAAAGAGACAATCATCCTACAAAGCACAACGATCTTTCCCATTATCTTCACAAGCTCTTTCATCTCCTCATTGCTGCCAAGACCATTTAGCGGCTGTTGCTTGGCCATGATCAGATGAACTACATCTTTAACCTTCTACTCTGCATCTTCCTCTTCTGTTGTTCATTCAGTTACTTGTCCAACACCCCAACCTACTGGTATTGGGATTCCTCGGCTAACCAAATAATCAGCGTAGTTCCATTCCCCCACATCAGCAAATTCCCAGAAATACAAATCACACGAATCTTCTCTTTTTTGCACGAATCAAATTGGAAGTTCATCAATCAAACTATTAAAAATTCAGCAACTGAAAGCAGACGAACAACTTAAACATATTATTACTCCATGATTCGGGCATTTATTGAAGACTCGACCAGGGTTGAGGATTGTAGTTGAGACGCGATGGATGACTCTGCGTGATTTGTAGCAGTGGCACCACACCAACTGCAGCGGGTTGCGATAAGGATTGTAGTTGAGACGCGACAGATGACTCGGCGTGATTTCCAGCAGTGGCACCACAACAACTATAGAGGGTTGCGATAAGGATTGTAGTTGAGACGCGACGGATGACTCTCCGTGATTTGCAGCAGTGGCACCACACCAACTGCAGCGGGTTGTAATAAGCAACCGGCCGCGGTGAGTGCGCCGGCGGGGGAGTGATGAGACCCACAGACGATGGCATGGACGACGGTGCCTGTGGAACTCCCCCTCATTTCCCGAGCCACCGCTGATTGTGCAGTCGAGGGAGACCATGCTGCATACGCTTCTCGGAGGAGCCAAGTCGAGAGGAATGCCACCGATTGCGTCATCAAGAAAAGGGCAGGTAAAGAAGGGTTGTGTGCCATTAAACTCGATATGCATAAGGCTTATGACCGAGTGGAATGGTCTTTTTTAAGGGGAGTTCTATTGAAATTGGGTTTTAAAGAGAATTGGGTGAACTTAATCATGCAGTGTGTATCCTCGGTGGAATACAGAGTACGGTTTAACACCGACGAGACTGATAGTTTCAAACCTACTAGAGGACTAAGGCAAGGGGATCCGCTCTCTCCCTATTTGTTTTTGTTGTGCACAGAGGGCCTCACTGCTCTTTTAGCAAACGCAGACGAAACAGGTAGTATTTCCGGCATAAAAGTTAGAAGAGATGCCCCTTCTGTTTCCAACTTACTCTTTCCGGATGATTCATTGATCCTCATGCAAGCTAACGATACGAATGCGAAGGCTTTGAGAGAAGTTCTAGAATCTTATTGTGCTGCCTCGGGTCAAATGGTGAGTGTTGAGAAGTCTAGCATATTTTTTAGCCCCAATAGAAAAGTGGAAGAAAAGGTGCAAATTTGTACTACTCTGAATATTATGATTGAGGCACTCAATGACAAATGTTTGGGTCTACCAGCCAATGTGGGGATGGACAAAAGTGATTGCTTTCAGTTCCTGATTGATCGAATTATTATGAAAATTAGTGGATGGAAAGAAAGATTGTTGTCTACCGGTGGAAAGGAAATTTTGCTAAAATATGTTATTCAAGCTATCCCAACTTATGCCATGTCCGTCTTTAAAATTCCTAAAAAAATTGTAAAGGAATCATTGACGCGATGTCGCAATTTTGGTGGGGCGACGACGACAACCATAAAAGGATGCATTGGATGGCATGGTGCCAGATGTGTGTTCCCACAGATCAAGGAGGGATGGGCTTTCGTGACATACACTGCTTTAATCTGGCATTGTTAGCTAAACAAGCTTAGCGTCTCCTGGATAATCCTGATTTGTTATGTGCCACAATCCTAAGAGCCAAGTCTCAAAGGGTAATCTAATGAGCGCAAAATTATAAAAGGGTTCCTCCTTTACTTGGCAAAGTATTATGGCGGGAGTTGACTCTCTTAGAAATGGTTATATATGGAGAGTTGGAACTGGGCAAAAAATTAATATTTGGACAAACGCTTGGATCCCAAATTGTGCGAATGGGAGAATTATTACTCCAAGACAAGGGATACTTCTGACAAAAATTGTCTGATCTTATTAACCCAACCACAAATGATTGGGATGAATATTTGGTGAGACAAACACTATGGCCAATTGATGCTGAAAGAGTCCTGGCGATCCCCCTCCCTATGCATAATATGCAGGACTTCATTGCCTGGAACTATACTAAAAACGGTTTGTTCACTGTACGATCTGCTTATTTGGAGGAGTGGAATAAACAACATGGAAAGAAACTGGAATGCACAAATGGAATGGGTAAAAGTAGGGTCAATCCTATTTGGGGTTGTCGGTACGGAACGACACCTATAGGACCATGATGATCCCTACTACGGTTGTGGGGCGCGGGGTCGTGAGGAGAGCGGGATCAGCACCCAGCACAAGCACACGGGTCGTTTACCCAGGTTTGGGCCGCGAGAGCACGTAAAACCCTAGTCCTTCTTTGGTGTGTATATTTGAGTGTTCTTGGAGTTCTTAAGCTAGCTACGATGAGCGTAACTTGTCCAAGGGTCCGAATCCTTGTCATGGTCGCCTCGGGCCTCCTTTTATAGGCAAAAGGGGTTGCCACAGTGGCACGCAGGAGGTGGAAAGGTCTATAGTGCGCGAGCTTATCGCCCGGAGTTACAAGACAAAGCGCATTAAATGTGCTACTTAGGTGTCCATTAGCTTTACTAGGGACGGGAACGAGGCCCATCCCGTCCGTCGCCGCTCCGCCTCGCTTTGACACGCGCCCAGGCTAGCGATGCGTGCAGTGCCATGTAGGCAGGTAGCCGGCTGAGGTGGCGTGGTGGTAGGGCCTTCACGAAGATCTGCATGCCACCACGCAGGTGCTTGCTGAGTTGGTGTAGAGGCCGCCCGTCGCCATGCAGGTGCCTGCCCAACTGGTTGAGCTAGTAGCTGCTTGGGGACGGCGGTGGAGTCTTGGCTGGTGCGGGCCTGGCAGTGGCCCCGCTGATGCCCTCGGCAAGGCCCTTGCCGGGGGCCCGGCAAGGGTCTCGCCGTGGTGTTGCAGTTGTCCCCAGCAAGGCGCTTGCCGGGGGTCTTGTGGATCTCCTTGGCTAGGATCCCGCCGGGGTTCGTCGTCTTCTAATCCTCATCTGATCTTGTGTGTTCATGATCTGGATGAAGATCTGCATGCCACCACAGAGGTGCCTCCCGAGCCTCAGTCCCAACGTAGTCGTCGGGGTCCTTGGGCTCGAGGGTGGCGCGCTCCGCTGGCGTTGGGCAAGCTGCCTCGGCAAGGTCCTTGCCGAGGCCACGGGGGTCGCCCCGGCAAGGGTCTTGTCGGGGCAACCCACCTCGCCCCCTTGCTCTTCGTGCTTTTGTCTTGGCATTGCTTTGACCACCTCGCGGCTTTGACTCCTCCCTCTGCCCTGCTAAGTGTGGCCACAGGCGCGGCTCTGACTGCCCATGCACAAGTAAGGGGTACAAAGGAGTGACCCTACTTTAGTACACCGACGGGAGACCCGGGCCTGGGCCACACATAAGCGCAACGCGTTGTTGGGCTAGGCCCAAAACGGTGCGCGGGGAAGCGGGGCGGTTTTTACCGTGATAATTTTCTTTGGTCCACTGCGCTTCCCCACGACCCGCGTTCAACACGCGACGTGGAGGGTCGTGCGTGACATGGGGGTCATGCGTGGGGCGGTTCTTGCACGCATGCGTCACATCGCGGTAAATGGGAAAAGAGGCACCTTCCCCGTAAAAAGGAATAATCGAGGGCGCGCTGCTCATTTACCCTCTGCTTCCTCCCCAATCTCGGAACTGCCGTCCCCTTCTCCTTCCTTCGCAAGCTTCCGCCTTTGCTTGATGCCGCCGCATCTTCGCCATTCTCCATCCCTCGCCTCCCACAGCCGCCATGGTGCCTAAGACTAGCAGAGGTAAAGGAGTGGCCAAGGACGCCGGGGAGAAAGCGCCGCCAGAGAGCGATTTGGCGGTGCGGCGGACGCAGCACGCCTACTTCCCGTCGCCGGTTGACGGGGCCGAACTCTGGAGCTACTTCAAGCCCTTGTGGGGGTGAAAGACGGGAAGCGAGACCACGAGGCATCCGGCCACGCGTCATCCCCGCCGCCGCCTTTGCTGAAGCTGCCCGGATCGGTATCCATTCTTCGTCGACTACTTTTCTTGCGGCCTCTCCCCCCCCTCCTTCTCTGATTTCTTCAGCGACATCATGCACACCTATGGCTTTCACCTTCTGGATTTTACTCCAAATGTTGTGGCGTGCATGGCCCTTTTCGCTCATCTCTGTGAGGGCTCCACCGGAGTGCATCCCAACATGGCGCTCTCCCGCCACTATTTCTTCCCTCGCATCCAAAAGGGGGGCGCCATTTCCGGTTGTGTCGCCTAGATCCCAAGGACCCAGGAGAAGAGGGTATATCCGGACGGCGCCCAGAAGGAGAGGTGGGAGGAGTGGCGGGGCCAGTGGTGCTGGATTGAAGAGAAGCAACCGCCGGACTTTTGCTGGGTCCGCGACGCACCGTCGGCCCGCAGGAGCGACTGGAGTGATGTCGACGTCAACGACGAGAAGCACGTGGTCTCCACCACCAGGATTCTTCGTTTCACCAAGGTCGGGCTCACCCTTGAGATAATCGGGGCAGATTTCATCCGCCGCCGAATCGCTCCACTGCACAACAAGGAGAGGCCAGCCTGGCTCTTCTCAAACGCCGCTGACATCATGAGGCTCCGCCCCGGCTTGGATCACAACTTCACGATGATGGGGCATGCCCACTTCTGCCAGCGGCTCTTCCAGCTCGCCATGAACCGCGACGGCGAGGTGGAGCGGTCCGGCAAGGCCGCGAAGCCCGCTGAGGGAGTCCTGGATTAGGGGGTGTCCGGATAGCCGGACTACCATCATCAGCCGAACTATCATCTGCTGGACTATCATCATCGACCGGACTCCAAGACTATGAAGATACAAGATTGAAGACTTCTCCCCGTGTCCGGATGGGACTTTCCTTGGCGTGGAAGGCAAGCTTGGCGATACGGATATGTAGATCTCCTACCATTGTAACCGACTCTATGTAACCCTAGCCCTCTCGGGTGTCTATATAAACCGGATGGCTCTAGTCCGTAGGACTATCATCACAACAACCCTTACAATCATACCATAGGCTAGCTTCTAGGGTTTAGCCTCCTTGATCTCGTGGTAGATCCACTCTTGTAAACATCCACAATATCAATATCAATCGAGCAGGACGTAGGGTTTTACCTCCATCAAGAGGGCCCAACCTGGGTAAAACATCGTGTCCCTTGTCTCCTGTTACCATCCGCCTAGACGCACAGCTCGGGACCCCTACCCGAGATCCGCCAGTTTTGACACCGACATTGGTGCTTTCATTGAGAGTTCCTCCGTATGCGCCACCGATAGGCTTGATGGCCTCTTCAATCAACAACGACGCTGTCCTGGTGAGACCTTTATCCCGGACAAATCTTCAGATTCGGCGGTTTCATCGCGGGCCAACTTCGCTTGGCCATCCGGAGCAGATCGAAGCTACGCCCTGGCCGTCGAGTCAGGTTTGAAGCCTAAACTTCACGGCCGATATCCGTGGGGACTTGATCTCGATGGATCTGAGCCACAGCCGAGCGTGCCGCGCTGTCACGATGGGCATGACCTAACTCTGCCGCCGGACAGCGCCTTGGAGGCCGCACACGAATCCGCTCCGACCCATAGTCCGGAGCCGATCGCTCGGATCGAGGACGGATGGCTGGACACCGCCTCGGGAGCTGCGACTCCTACGGCGATAGAGCCGAACACTTACCGTGTCCCGCATAAAGCTCATGACTCCGAGGTGCCGGACTCTCTGCCGGACTCCGAACCTCCTGCGCCCCTGCCAGTCGAATCCGATTGGGCGCCGATCATGGAATTCACCGCTGCGGACATCTTTCAGCACTCGCCCTTCGGCGATATCATAAATTCACTGAAGCATCTCTCGCTATCCGAGAGCCCTGGCCGAACTACGGCCAAGACGGTTGGGACGCGGACGACGAAGAAATTCAGAGCCCACCCACCACCCACTTTGTAGCCACCGTCGATTTATTTAACCGACGATTCGACACGACCAAGACATCGACGGTATGGACGACGATGCGGAGACTACCAAGAACCAGTGCCCACGGACACCGGAAGACCACCTCGCCATACGACATATACATGGTGGACACCCCAAAAGATGGGGACGGCGAAGAAGCAGCGGAGGCCGATTCCTTAAAGAAACAGCCCAAGCGCCGACGCCGGGCGCCGCTCTAAATCCCGCCACGGCAAGAATGGAGATTCCGCACGGAGATAATAACACCCCGTAAAGTGCCGAAGACAACTCCCTCCAAAGATGATCCAGCGCAGGAGGAGGCGAAGCGAGCCCTCGCGAGGGCGGCATTTAAGAGGTCGAGGATGACAATTACTTACCTCCTCCGGAGACGAGGCAAGCCTCGGTGACGCAAATTCATCGTGCTGAGGATCCCGTCGAACAAGAGCGTTTCGACGCAGGCTAATGGCCACGCAAACAGCCTAAAGAAAAAGCAGCAACAGCTTCAAGCTGATCAAGACCCATCGGCCGACAGATGGACCGAGGTCCTCGCGTCAAGAGTATAAACTCAACACCCCTCCAAAAGTTACCCAAAACGCAAGTTGCTCCCTCGATTAGAGGACGAGGCATACAAACCTGCATCACCAGCGCTGTCGGCAGACCGCCACCTCGTGGCGCGACAGAGAGGCATGCAAGCCCTCCACCAAAACCGCACCCGGCATCGCTCAAAAAGCATGAAGCCACGGGGAACGCGCGGACTTATGGATATATTGGAGGACAAGGCAGGACAATCCAGATCTATCTATGGATCACGTGGGCGCCCTAAGACCCACGACGAATACCGTCGCTGGATATAACTACTCGCCGGGCGAACACAGCAGATAACGCTCTCTCAAGCTCCGTCGCGATATTGCTCAATACAGAGGCGCCAAGACACCCACTATGCTTCACCGACGAAGTAATGGATCATCAAATCCTCAAGGGTTTAAACCCGTTAACATCGAATCCTACGATGGCACAACAGACCCCGCGGTTTGGATTGAGGATTATCTTCTCCATATACACATGGCCCGAGGCGACGATCTTCACGCCATCAAATATCTCCCGCTCAAGCTTAAAGGACCAGCTCGGCATTGGCTTAACAGCCTGCCCGCAGAGTCAATTGGATGCTGGGAAGACCTGGAAGCCGCATTCCTCGACAACTTCCAGGGCACATATGTGCGACCACCAGACGCATATGACCTAAGCCATATAATCCAGCAGCCGCATTTAATCGGCCAGCAATTCTCGACACGGTTCTTAACAAAGAAAAATCAAATCGTCGATTGTCCGGATGCGAGGCACTCGCTGCCTTCAAACATAACATCCGCGACGAGTGGCTGGCCCGCACCTAGGACAGGAGAAGCTGAAATCCATGGCAGCCCTCACATCACTCATGACCCGCTTCATGCGGGAGAGGATAGCTAGCTAGCTCAAGAGCAACAACCTCAGCAAAAATGCTGGCAGTCCGGATACCAAGGACCGCAATGGCAGGTTGCGTCGAAACAAAAACAAACGCCGCGATTAACAGCGACAAGAATGAGGATACGGCAGTCAACGCCGGATTCGAGGCTCCAAACCCGTCAACGGAAGAAGCCATTCAAAAGAACCAATCCGGGCCCGTCCAATTTGGACCGAATACTCGAAAGCTCTGTCAAATACATGGAACCCCGAAAAGCCAGCTAACCACACCAACAGAGATTGTTGGGTATTCAAGCAAGCAGCAAATTAATCGCCAAAACAGTGACAAGGGGCTACACAGCGATGACGAGGAAGAGACCCGCAGCCGAACAACAGAGGACAAAAGGATTCCCCCTCAAGTTCGGATGGTAAACATGATATACGCAACGATATTCCCAAGAGGGAGCGAAGCGTGCACTAAGGGCGATACGCTGATGGAGCCATCGCCCCAAAATTCAACCCATGGTCCTCTTGCCCGATCACTTTCGATCGAAGAGACCATCCGACCATATCCGCCATGGAGGATTCGCCGCATTGGTTTTAGACCCAATCGTCGATGGATTTCACCTCACGAGTCCCGATGGACGGCGGCAGTCGCTGAACCTGCTTTATCGGGATACAAATGCGCAAGATGGGCATAGACCCTTCAAGAATTTTACCTACAAAGACAACCTTCAAAGGTGTCATACCAGGTGTCGAGGCCAATTGTACAGGCTCGCCACATCGAAGTGGTCTTCGGATCCCGGATAATTTCCGAGCGAGGAGTTAATCTTGACATAGTCCTGCTCCGTAGCGGCTATCATGCTCGCTTTCGGACGAACGCGCTTGCAAAATTCAACGCGTGCCGCATTATGCATACCTTAAGCTCAAGATGCCAGCCCTCGTGGAGTCATCACGGTCAATGGAAACACGGAACGCCCTCCGAACGGAGGAACATACAATGCTCTCGCGGCGAAGTACAAAGCAGCCTTTTAAGGCAATTCTCGAGTCCGCCGTTAAACGACCGGACACGACCAAACGCGCCGAGCAACATCAACCAAGACCACAGCACGCTCCGTGCATCGCGTAGTAATGCGGCCCCAACCCCAGCCCTCGCAAAATTGTAAGACAAACTCTTCACAGACATAATTACGCCTGGAGATACCATGGGCATAGGGGAAGGCACAACCACAACAGACCAGAGTGCGGTTCGAGCACACCAGGGCTCCCAAGTGTGTCGCTTTTTTCTTTTATTTTCTCTTTTAATACAGAACTCGTCCGCGGCGAACCTGCCAACTCATGATGCAACAGCCAGGAAGGACAAAGGCATGATTTAACACTCGTGTGGTCTCCATCACGAGCATTAAATTTGTTAAATACAAACATTCCGCTGCCTACCCTCGAGGGAGACGCCTTTAATTCGTCCAATCCCTTGCTTTTCGCACTATTTGTATCATTCCGCACTCATAGCATATCTTCTCGAATAAAATGCAGCACTTCTTGCCCATAATTGCATTACCTTTTATATGTATATGTTCATTTACGACATGTTGCATCCATACACTCTGGTACGGCCAAATACACCAGGGGCTTAAGTTCTCCGCATTACGGTGTGATAAAGTCCGACACTTTCACAAGTGCGGCACCCGAACTTATAGCATTATATGAATCGGCTCAATCATGTCTTGGGTCAATAGTTGGGTTTGCCTGGCTCCCATGTTTGGCACCTTATGTTCCGTTCTATCGGCTAAGGTAGCACTGGAGAACCATCGCGATTGCGCCCGGTTGAGCCGAGTTAACGCCTCGATGGAGAAAGCTAAAACTGACTCTCATGATAAGGCGAGAGACTGGTCGCTGTTCGAGAGGTCCTTCGGGTCCTAAAGACCTCGCCGCTTGAGCGAAGTTCGGATTATGTCCGACGAAGGCATGGATAGCGACCCAATTCGGTCCTCCGAATACTAGGGGCTTCGCCGAAATTTAAAATTATAGAATTCTATGGCTAAGTGAGAGTGTTCAAGCACTATAAGTCTGGTTGCCTGGTTCGTTGTGTTGAGCGCCTCCCTCGATGGACCCAAAAATGGGAACTAGAGCGCTCATGTTTATCCCGAACACCCCAAAGACTGTGGCATGGGGGCTGAAGCCGACGACTTGCCATCTCTCAGATTTAATAAACGGCCGCATGGAAGGTAATATTTTAAATTAACAAGCGTTGCTTAGCGATATGAACAAAGTTTTCAGCGCACAGGGATAACACATTGCGAATTTACTCAAAAATTACAACCCTGGGGCACTCATCCGCAATCTTGCGGGCACCCTTCATGACAGCCTTACAAGTACATTTCGGGCGACGATGTTCCTTGCCACTGGCGGGCGCGCTGCTGATTAGCTTCTCCGCATCCAGCTTGCCCCAATGCACCTTTGCGCGGGCAAGGGCCCGACGAGCACCTTCAATACAGGCGGAGCGCTTGATAACCTCCACCTGTGGGCACGATCCACCAGCCGTCGCACCAGCTGAAGTAGCTCCTGTGCATGGCCTCTCCAGCCACACCGGACTATGAGGCCCTTCATGGCCTGCTCGGCCACCTTAGAAGCTCGACCAGCTGCTTCACTGGTCGCTAGGGGCACTGATGGCCGGTCTCGAATCGAGACCGAAGACCTTCTCCGCTGAGCTCCCTCCTCGGCTCGGTAGAATCGGGCGGCATCGACACGCCATGAGGCAGATCTGCAAACGCCTCGAGAGCTCCGATTCGGGTAAGTAACACGTAATTTACATTCACATGCTTGCTTTGCATAAAAATGCCTTACCCACCGCTATCTTCCTCATCAACTCAATCTCCGAAGGGACTTATGGGCCTCGGCCTTGGCGGTTTTATACTTTCGAGAGCCGAGGCAAGCTCGGACTCTCGAGTCTTTGAGTCACGCTCCAAACTCTCATGCTTTTCCATGAGATCCTGGAGCTCTTGCTGAACCACCGCCACCGCGCCTCCTGCTTTTCTCGCTCTGCCTGCGTTCGTGGCGCATTATGTTCGTCATGACACGGCCTCCTTCGTGGTCGCCACCTCGCTCGTGGCCCCGCGCAGCACCCATGTTATCCTTGTTACTTTTTGTTGCAACCTAAATCCTTTTCTCAGAAGGTACAAGTTCAAAGTGGTGTTACTCACCTTCTTTGTCCCGGCTGCTTCTGGCGCGGTCGAGCTCTTGCTCGGACCGCCGAGCCTGCTTCAAAGCACCGACCTCCGCAGCCAAGGCGGTAGAGGTCAGCAAAGACACTGCAACCCATATTGACATAATTTTTAGCAACCCTCAGATATCTTATTTTTTTTTTAGATCCTCATCCGCTTTTCTTTCCGAACACCGAACCGAGCATCGAGGGCTACTGTCTATGCGGTATTACATTGCATATTTTGAACTTCTTACCTCAAAGCCCGATAGAAGGCTACTGCAGCTTCGGTCAGCCCGCTCTTGGCGAAGCTCCACCTTCGGATCACCGCACTCATAATAGTGCGGTGTTCTTCCTCGATGGAAGCGCCTGCAGCGCCCAACAAATTACCCGGCGCCCGGTTGGGCGGAAGCCGCCGGCGTCCACGGTCTTGCCCTTCGCTCGAAGGGCGCCCGCCGGACTCGGGACCACTGCGGGTTCCGATGTGGAGTCCGCGCAAAGTCCGGAGGACGCCTTGTGGCGCCCGAGCCTCCCCGATGGGTCCTTCGGGATCCCACCTCGGCGCCCTCGGTGTCGCGAGGGTGGAGGCGGTCGGGATGGAGTCTACATCCGACGGAGCCAACGACCGCTTGATGAAGCGGGAGATCATCACCGGCGGACTACAGCAGCATGCGGCATTAGAATGACACTATGTGACACGTAAAAAGAAATTATAAATCATTCAGGAATCCGGATACTTACGATCTCGCCGAGGCCTGGCCCTTGAAGGCCATTCTTCCTCGCCAACGTTGATGTTGGCGGAACTGCCCGGGAATAGTCCTTCCCTCTTGACCCTTCGCCTCCCCTGTTGGGGAAGCCTTCCTCTTCCTCTCTCCCTCCTCCGGAGAGAGTCCTCTTCCTCCTCCTCATTTTCGGGAGGAGTCCGCCCCGAGTCGCTTGACACCAAAACGGGCACTCTTTCGAGCACCCGTGGCCTCCTTCTTGGCCTTCTTCTCCGCACCACGTGCGGTGCGGAACCAGCAGCCTCGCTAGACGAGCGCCTCTCGGATTTTCCGCATAGGATCCGGACAGTAATCTGCTCCGCCTTCCTCATCCAGTCCTGTCAAAGGAAAAGGGAAATTAAAACCCGTGATAGAGTCAAACTATGTAAAACAAGTGTCCCAGAAGGGTAGAATCACTTACCTCGTCGTCTCAAGGCCATGAGAGAAATCCGCGATCTTCGATCATGGATGCGGGGCTTCGCGCCCTTGAACAGCACCTTCCAGCGCCTTCAGACGTCGTGTCGAAGAGCTTGCTCAGCGCCGGTGCTGTTCCGGATCAAACTCCCATAGATTGAATGCCCGCTTGGCATGGGAGAATCCGCGACGAGCATGACTGGACCACGTTGACCAGCCCGAGCTTCTTCACCAGCTTCTTGATACAGGCTTGGAGTCCCGTCAGCTCCTTCGAACTACCCCACAGCAAGCCCTTCTCTTTCCAGGAGGTGAGCTGCGTGGGGATACCAGATCTAAACTCGGGGGCCGTCGCCCATTTAGGGTCACGCGGCTCGGTGATATAGAACCACCCCGATTGCCACCCCTTGACGGATTCCACGAAGGCCCCTTCGAACCAAAGGACGTTGGGCATCTTGCCCAACATGGCACCTCCGCACTCCGCTTGAGTGCCCTTCACTACCTTCGGCTTGACATTGAAGGTCTTGAGCCACAAGCCAAAGTGGGGCTGGATGCAGAGGAAGGCCTCGCACACAATGATAAACGCCGAGATGTTGAGGATGAAGTTCGGCGCCAAATCATGGAAATCCAGGCCGTAGTAGAACATGAGCCCCCGGACAAAGGGGTGAAGTGGAAAGCCCAGTCCGCGGAGGAAGTGGGGAAGAAAGGCGACCCTCTCATGGGGCCTGGGGGTGGGGATGAGCTGCCCCTCGTCGGGCAGCCGATGCGCGATGTCGCCGGAGAGGTATCCGGCGCTACGCAGTTTGGCGATTTGCTCCTCCTTAACGGTGGAGACCAACCATTTACCTCCCGCTCCGGACATGGTCGGAGAAGGTTGAGACGAGATGCGCGAACTTGGGCGCTGGAGCTCGAGTGCGCGGAGATGGATAAGCAAAGGAGGAAGAAGGCGTAGGTGAGAAGGTGAATCCTTATCCCTTATATGGGCGGGCGAAGTCTTACGCGTCCCCCACCGGCCTGGTAAAACTCGCTTATCTCCCAAGCGTCACCATCAATGGCGCGGTTGGGTTACCCACGTCCGTATTGATGAGAATCCCGGATTAAGGGGAAACACGATCTCTGCTTCGACAAGACATGCTAAGGAAACCACTTCGCTAAATGCGCCGAGGTGGTAAAGTAAAAACAATTGAGTAACGGCTTGGTAGTGGTGTGACGTCATGCCACAAAAACGCCAAGAGATTGAACTTGTGTATATATTATTATTCTCTCTACGGTGGAATGTGGAATTTATTTTGCAGAGCCGGACACTATCCTGGTGTTCACAATCTTCTATCATTTGGAGGAGGAACCCGCCTTGCAATGCCAAGCAATATACGCGCCGGACTTATCGTCATTGAAGCCTGGTTCAGGGGCTACTGAGGGAGTCCTGGATTAGGGGGTGTCCGGATAGCCGGACTACCATCATCAGCCGAACTATCATCTGCCGGACTATCATCATCGACCGGACTCCAAGACTATGAAGATACAAGATTGAAGACTTCTCCCCATGTCCGGATGGGACTTTCCTTGGCGTGGAAGGCAAGCTTGGCGATACGGATATGTAGATCTCCTACCATTGTAACCGACTCTATGTAACCCTAGCCCTCTCCGGTGTCTATATAAACCAGATGGCTCTAGTCCGTAGGACTATCATCACAACAACCCTTACAATCATACCATAGGCTAGCTTCTAGGGTTTAGCCTCCTTGATCTCGTGGTAGATCCACTCTTGTAAACATCCACAATATCAATATCAATCGAGCAGGACGTAGGGTTTTACCTCCATCAAGAGGGCCCGAACCTGGGTAAAACATCGTGTCCCTTGTCTCATGTTACCATCCGCCTAGACGCACAGTTCGGGACCCCCTACCCGAGATTCGCCGGTTTTGACACCGACAGGGGGCTACTCCCAACATGCTGCCCCCATAAACCACGCCGGCCCGAGGGGCGTCGCCGGCAAGGGCACCGAGCACCGAGCCCATGCACACGGAGGAGGAGGAGGCGAACTTGGGCGCTGGTGGCTTCGCCTCGACGCCAGATGTTGGCGGCGAGGGGGCCTCTCCTTCCCAGCCTGGCACGGGTAAGTTACTCGCCTTCCGTCCCTGTTCTTCTTTTTCTTTGAATCTTGGTCTTGGCTTTGCTTTATCCCCTTCTCGATATTCAGATATTCCGTCGGCGAGCCAGGAGGATATAGACACCATCATCGAGGATGTTGCCAAGGCCGCCAAGGCGGAGGCCGAGAAGATTGCTGTCGAGGAGGCCGCCAAGGGCGCTGCCGAGGATGCCGCCAAGGGGCCCGCCGGGGAGCCCGGCGAGGCTACTGCCGGGGAGGCCGGCAAGGGGCCTGCCGGCGAGGCTGGCAAGTTTGCTGCCGAGGAGGAGGTGGCGGATGACCAGCCTTCCTCCTCTGCTGCTTCTGGCTCCGGCAGGTATCTGAGGGTGAGCGACGACCTTTTCATCCACCTTCAAGGGACGGCGAGTACCAGAGTGCCCACCGAAGGAGAGGTGTTCGACAATGAGGTGCTTTCCGCTGCCGGGCTTGAAGTTGTCAGCAAGCCAAGCACTAGCGGCGATGGTTCCCATGAGGAGCGGTTCCTCCAGGCCATGAGCGCCAACTTCCGCAAGCTCCAGGTGCTCCACCGTGCCCGTCTGGACAAGGCCAAGTCCAAGATGGAGATGGTGGACAAGGCGGAGGCGGACCTTGAGGTGCACGTCGCAGAGGCGCAGGCTTGGTTCTGCCAGGCCCACGAGGAACTGAAGGCCTCCCAGGACCAGCTGGCCGAGCGCTAGCTAGAGCTCATCATGGAGCAGGCCGATGTCGAGAAGGCCCGGGAGGCGGCGAATCAATAGGCCGCCACGGATGAGGCCGCCCAGCACCAGCACCAGGCCGCGCTGAACTCCCAGGAGGAGGACCTTGTTGCGCGTGAGGAGAAGCTTCCTGCAATGCTCCACGGCAAGGATGAGGAGGTGGAGAAGCTCGTCGTGCAGCAGACCCAGGAGCTGGAGCAGAGGTACAAGGAGGCACTCGATGCCCAGGCTCTGATTCACGCCGGCAAGGTGAAGGAGCTAGAGATGGAGCGGGGCCAGTTGAAGGACCAGATCCTGGTGTTGTCCAAGGAGAAGGACACGCTCAACGGCGCCCTCATGGAGGCGCGGGGCTTGGCCGTCAGCAGGGCCGGGCAGCTTTCTAAGGACAACAACTTCGTCCAAGACCTCAAGCTGAAGCTAGAGGGTCTTGAGAAGATGTTGTCAGAGGCCAGGACCCGGGAGGTGGCTCTCACCAAGGCCCTGGAAGACGAGAAGAAGCTGCGGAAGAACGATGCCGCCACCTACGAGGACCTCGCGAAGGGCGAGAAGCTCTGGCTCAGCCGCCTCACCGTCGTCGCCGAGCATACCGCCACGTAGCTGGCTACCATGGGGATGTCGCACGTGAGGTACGCCCTGGAGCCAAACCTAAGCCCCAACTCCAGAATGACCCGGTTCTTCGAAAGGGTTATCGGAGCCCTGGAGCAGCTTCACTCCAACCGGGCGTCTTCCCTGGCCGAAGAGGCCCGGATCTTTGTCGGGGTGCCATGTCCAAGGTACTCACCAAGCTGGCATACTGGAACCCCAACCTCGACTTCGACGCCGCACTGGATAGCTTGCCGGAGGGTGCATAACTCATGGTGCTCAAGGAGCATATCAAGCCCATCATCAGCCGCATTGGCAGAATTTAGAGGTTGGAGGGCCAGCGCCAGGACTAGGCACCCCATTCCTTATCGCTGCTGTAGGTTCATGACCAAGACAACGTTTAACTTTAGTTAGAACCGCAGCAACAATTGATGTAATATAACTCTGCAGCACTTTTGATATTATGCAAGCTATCTTCCTGTTTGATCTTCCCTTGTACGTCCACCCTACGTTATTCGGGTAGGCTTGCCGGCGCGTAAACCCAGGGCGCGGCGCCTTGAGGACGGATCCTCAATGGCCTGCCGGGTGTGCTTGCTGCCAGGCGAGCCACCTTTCCGCCCTCAACGCGGCCACTCGAACTGTCGAGCTTGACTCAAGTCAGAATCGAGAGTGTTGCCGATTGCAGAAGGCTACCCCGCCATTCTCGACGCAGCCGCTCTATCTGTTGAGCAGACTCGAAACAGACCAAGGGCGTTGCCAATAATGGAGGGGCCCCACTGCGTGCGGGTTTCTCATACAAGGGAAAGATCTTTGAGGAGGATAACCTTATATAAAAATGGAATTACTCAGAGTTTTTGCATGACTTAGCTTTTCTGCCGCCACACAGGCGCTTGCCGCATCTGCAAATGATGTCATCGAGCTCAGTCATCTTCTTCCTTGGAAGCCATGGCGACGAAGAGTTGTTCAACTAGGTGTCAAACCAGATTCTCACGACTGCGGTGCCCCCTACCTAGCGCGCCAAAGATGTCGGTACGGAACGACACCTATGGGACCAGGATGATCACTACTACAGTTTGTCGGCGTTCTGCGAACGGGAGTCCCCAGACTTGCCTGCCTACAGTGTGGCTCAGCAGTGGCCTAGTATGGCCCGTCTTCATCAACCCAAGTTCAGGACCCTCGTGAGGGGCCAAGCCTCGCGGGGCGGACGATGCAAGGCTTCCTCAGGGGTGGCCTGTAGGACCTTGAAGTATGTCTAGAGGGGGGATGATTAGACTACTTGACCAATTAAAAATTTAACCTTTTCCCAATTTTAGAGTTTGGCAGATTTTAGCAATCTTAGGACAAGTCAAGCAATCATCACACAATTCAAGCAAGCATGCAAAGAGTATATAGGCAGCGGAAATTAAAGCATGCAACTTGCAAGAAAGTAAAGGGAAGGGTTTGGAGGATTCAAACGCAATTGGAGACACGGATGTTTTTGGCGTGGTTCCGATAGGTGGTGCTATCGTACATCCACGTTGATGGAGACTTCAACCCACGAAGGATAACGGTTGCGCGAGTCCACGGAGGGCTCCACCCACGAAGGGTCCACGAAGAAGCAACCTTGTCTATCCCACCATGGCCGTCGCCCACGAAGGACTTGCCTCACTAGCGGTAGATCTTCACGAAGTAGGCGATCTCCTTGCCCTTACAAACTCCTTGGTTCAACTCCACAATCTTATCGGAGGCTCCCAAGTGACACCTAGCCAATCTAGGAGACACCACTCTCCAAGAAGTAACAAATGGTGTGTTGATGATGAACTCCTTGCTCTTTTGCTTCAAATGATAGTCTCCCCAACACTCAACTCTCTCTCAGGATTTGGATCTGGTGGAAAGAGGATTTGAGTGGAAAGCAACTTGGGGAAGGCTAGAGATCAAGATTCATATGGTAGGAATGGAATATCTTGGCCTCAACACATGAGTAGGTGGTTCTCTCTCAGAAATGGTAAGTTGGAAGTGTAGGTTTAGTCTGATGGCTCTCTCCACGAATGAAGAGGAGGTGGAGGGGTATATATATCCCCCACACAAAATCTAACCGTTACACACAATTTACCAAACTCGGTGGGACCGATTCAACAGACTCGGTCGGACCGATTTAGTAAACCTAGTGACCGTTAGTGATTTTCGGTGGGACCGACATGCAACTCGGTGAGACCGATTCGGTTAGGGTTAGGGCATAACGTAATCTCGGTAAGACCGATTACACAAACTCGGTAAGACCGATTTTGGTAATAAGCTTTCCAGAGAGTTGGTCAGGTAAACTCGGTGGGACCGATTTGCTCTTTTCGGTGAGACCGAAATGTTACAAAAGGAAACAGAGAGTTTACATTGCAATCTCGGTGGGACCGATCGCTCACTTCGGTTAGACCGAAACGTTACAAAGGGAAACAGAGAGATTACAATCCCATCTCGGTGAGACCGAGATCCCTATCGGTAGGACCGATTTGCTTAGGGTTTGTGGTAGTGCCTATGACTTTTGGAATCGGTGGCGCCAGATAGGAAGAATCGGTGTGACCGATTTTGGCTTTGGGTTTAGGTCATTTGTGGATGTGGGAAAGTAGCTGAGGGTTTTGGAGCATATCACAAAGCACATGAAGCAAGAGGCTCATTAAGCAACACCTCATCCCTCCTTGATAGTATTGGCTTTTCCTATAGACTCAATGTGATCTTGGATCAGTAAAATATAAAATGAAGAGTCTTGAGCCTTTGAGCTTGAGCCAATCCTTTGTCCTTAGTATTTTGAGGGATCCACTTTCATCATCCATGCCATGCCATTCATTGAGCTTTCCTGAAATAATAGTCTTGGAATAGCATTAGCTCAATGAGCTATATGTTGTTATGAATTACCAAAACCACCTAGGGATAGTTGCACTTTCAATCTCCCCCTTTTTGGTAATTGATGACAACATATAGATCAAAGCTTTGACAAATGATAATAAGAATAAAAACATCGTCGCTTTGAGAAGTATGTGATAAGCAAGAGATCCCCCTAAATTTGTGCATAGTTTAAAATTTGCTTTGGACTGCAAATGCACGAGGAATTAGGCTCATGGGTTACTCTTTCATGTCACATACATCTTGGTGGAGCGCTCAAAATGATAAGATTGAATACATGCACTCATCACCAAGCAAAGTAAATGATCACATAAGATAGATAGGATAATATCATCAAACATGCATAAGTGTAGCTTATGATCAAACACATGATCATCAATGTCTCACAAGCATAGTATCTCAACCAAAAAAGGCAAACAAGTTTAAACTAACAAAGCAAGAGAGAACAAAAGCAACACTCTCTCTCTCTCTCGAAGCCTATGATCTATACATTTTTCTCCCCCTTTGGCAACAAGTTGCCAAAAAGTACATAGAAAATGCATAGTGCTAGATCGACTCTCAGGCTTGATCTTCAGTTGGTGGTGTAGAGATGGCTCCTTGGACGAAGGCTTCAGTTGATGTAGAGGGTGCTGGAGTTGATGCTGAAGCTGGTTGCACTGGAGCTGAAGGGGTAGTAGCTGGTGCTGAAGATGTTGCTCTAGTATCTGGCACTAGCACAGCAGCTGACCTCTGAGCTCTAGGCACTCTGGCAAAGACATTTGTGGTTGTCTTGCCCTTCCTCTCCTGCATGTCATCCTGCAGTTTCTCCACAACTGACTGAATCTCAGTTACTTTGACATCTAGATCATAGAATTTTTGTTCCATGATTCTCTCCAGGCTCTCCTGATTCTGAGTTAAGGTGGCCAACCCCTTCTAAATCCTCAGTGATGATGCTATCAGGTAATCAAGCTGCTCCTGCTTGTTTTTCAAGAAATACTCAGATGCCTCCTCTTGAGTTGGCATCTTGGCAGCCTTCTCCTTCCTTGCCTTCTCCTTCTTCTCTTGAGCTTGAACTGATGATGGATCATCCTCATTCATGACAACCGCATTGTCTTCAAAGTCTGGATAGAGTGGAAAGTGTTCCCTATCCAATAGATATTTGCCAGTTCCCATCTTTGAGTTGATCAATTCCTGAAACTGAGGGGCATATCCACAGCTCCTCTTATGATCTGCTACAGTCCTCTTAATGGTTTCTACTATAAGACTCATGACTTTGAATTTCTATGCCACATCAAATAAATGCAACATATTGATGGCATGCCCTCTGATCATGTTGTGGTCCCCAGACTTGGGCAACAGAGTGTGCCTCAGAATCCAATTGATAGTAGGCAGCCTTGACAACAGAAAATGGACTGATCCAAAAGAGAAAGTCTCTAGGGCTTTGTCTGGGATCTCCTTGTACGTGTGTGCCATGGTATTGTGTCCCATTTTCTTCTTGGCATATACATCCAGATCATCATCATTTTCCTTTGGGGCATTTATCAGTTTTGCCCATTCTTCAATAGTGGATTGGTACATTGTACCTTCAGACATCCAAACAATTCTTCCATCTGGGTAAAAATGTGTTGTGGAGTAGAATTGCATGATAAGTTCATCATTCCAGTTTGTGAGCTTTTGCCCAACAAAATCTGCAACTCCACAAGCAACAAAGCTGTCTTGCACTCCAGGATAGTGCTCTTCATTCTCCTTCATGTAGGTCCAGTCGACCCACCTCATATCACAAACTTTAGGCTTCTTGTCCGATAAGATTGTCTCGTAGAAGTCATGTTGTTCCTTTGTATGGAACCTGTAATCAACAGCAGTTCTTCTCCTTGTGGCATATGGATCTGCCATCCTCCATAGCATCAATCCTGAGTCTTTTCTGATGTTCATGTCCTCAGCCACAGGATGGGCATCATTGTGATCTGGTATCTTAGGCTTGAGCTTCCTTAGAACCTGTCCTTCTTCATCTTCCTCCTTAGCAACCTCAGGCACTTGGGCTTTGTTCTTCTCAGCAGCTGGAATACTCCTGGTATTCCTCTTTGGTGCAGACTTGGCCTTGGGGGCAGCTTTGGGTGCTTCCTTGGGCTTAGATGTTGCAGCCCCAGATTTAATAGCATCACCCATAAGCTTTGGTGCCTTTGGTGCTGGTGCAGTAAGCTCTTCCTCTTCCATCATGGAAGGTTGCCCAACAACTTTGGCCATTGTCTTCTTGACCCTTTCCTTCCTCTTCTTGCCTTCAGCAGCTGGCTCTTTGGGATCAGGATTTTCAGGCAGTTGAGTTGATGCTCTGGCCTTGGACATTGGTTGTCTTCCTGCTGGCCTTTTAATCTTCATGCCTGGCTTTATATCCTTTGCTGAGCCATATTCCTTCTTGAGCACCACTTTCTTGGAAGTAGCCTCATCTTCCTCAGCTTTGTAGTCCTCATCTTCTGAGTCTGAGGTTCTCTTTCTCCTTTGCCTGGTAGCAGCCTTAGGCAGGTTGCTAGGAGTGCTTCTGCTCCCTTCATCTGAAGTGCTGGAGGGACTAGTGCCCTTACTCATGTGAATCTGCTCTGCTGACCTGTTCTGACTGTCACTCTGGTCTGACATGCTGCAAAGGCTGACTGCTGACCCTGTGAAGAGTTATATATGAGATAGAGTGGATGAGCATCACAAAATGCAGAGATTTTTCAAAAGAATGATTCAAAAATTCAGTTTTAGTTTTCCACAGAAAGCATTTCGGATCAACCGATTTTCAAACTCGGTGATACCGAAGCAGTTTTTGGAACCTAAACTGATGAACTCGGTTGGATCGAGTCACAGTTCGGTGGCACCGAGACTGCTAGGGTTTCACAGAATCCTAAAATCGGTCGCACCGATTAGTAATTCTCGGTCAGACCGAGAGTCACTTGTGCAATGGCATATGCCAAATCGGTGAGACCGAGTTTTTCAACTCGGTTGGTCCGAGATGGTTTCGGCGGAAACCTAACCCTAAAATTTTGAATCTAATCTACTCTACGGACTACTTTGGCTAGATAGGATTGTTTCAATCGTGACAAGAATCAATAAGAGTACAATGTGCTAGGAATCAGATGTGGATAGCACAAAGATCGAGTCCATACCCTAGTGCGGCGATGAACTTGCTACGGCGGCAACGGTGGGGTTGAATTCCGTTGACGGCGGCGGAGACCAGCGATAGGAGGCGGCTGGCAACGAGGAGACGATCCGGAGACCTTCGATGGCAGAGCGAGCTATTGCGCGGGCGAAGGGGTTTGGAGAAATTTCCAAAATTTTGCCCATGTGTATATATAGCCCGACCCTGTCGGTGTGACCGAGTGGAACAACTCGGTGGCACCGAGATGCATAACTGTGTTCAGTTACAGCAACTCGGTGTGACCGAAAAGTTCAAATCGGTTGCACCGAGGTTGAAAACTCAGATCAACTTAATGGTCTCGGTAGGACCGAAATGGAGGAATCGGTCAGACCGAGAATCACAAAGAGGTTTTGGAAGTTTAAGTCTATGATGAATCGGGGACTCCGAGTGCTCCTCACACAGAGTGATTCGAATCTGACTTGATCAAATTTTGTGATGTAGCATGAATAGAGTTTGAGACGAGAAAAGCATAGATAGCTAGAGAGGGTTCTTAGGCATTCTTGTCCATCCACTTGGCCAAAAGAAGAATGAACCAAACAGTCAGAACAACAAGTGGATGTCCTTGAATGAGTAAAATATGCACCAACATGCTCACACAATAAAATGGCAAATGAAATATGTGGCAAAGCATGCACAACCAATTCTAGCATCTATCAAACAATTGGCGATGACTAGGTCATCTATATATGAGTATATTGACTTAGGAGTCAAATGAGAACATTTGATCATAGGTCATACTCATCGTTTAAGCTCAAGTGGGGTTTCCACTTTTACATAATGCATTGATGTGTTCACACCATTAGAGTTGCTTTGACTCAATTTTTGAGTTAATCTCCCCCTAGATGTGAGATTCCCCCTTTAGAGGGATGAACTAACCTTGGGTTTTGTCGATGATGACTTCATGTAGGTGTTGAAGATGTGGATGCTCAATGTTGAAGTAGATCATTTGGAGCAATCCTTTGGAGTGAGTTGCACTTTCAACTTGCCTACATGGGTTAGTCCCACAAGGAACAAACAAGAATATCCATAGACATAGAGTGATGCACACACAAGATGATGTCCATGAAACTATTTGGTTACCTTGTCCCTTGCCTTACCATCATGAGGGTTTGTGACTCCTTGAACTAGTGCAAGATGTGGAAGTTGATTGCACTTGTCCTTGCCATAAAGATATGAGTGAAGAATGTTGGCGTAGTCACCCTCAAGAACTCTCTAGTTCTTCTTCTTCGGGATCCACATCATCTTGATGGGAATCCTTGGAGTTGTAGTTGTACTTGATGAAGTAGAACTTGACGTAGTCTTGGGAATCCACTTGACCGAAACCGTAGGTGCTTCTTCAAATGCATCAATCTCTTCTTGAAGCTTATCCTTGCCTTTGTTCTTGTGGTCTTGTGGAGGAAGATCATCTTGAGCTTGTGTTCCCTTGAAGGAAGTAGGATCATACTTCTCTTGTGGAGGAACAAACTTCGTCTTGGGGTATTGATCTTCTTCCCACTCAACTCCATTGGCATTGAACTTTCGTTCAAAACCAACACCTTGATTCTTCCGGTGTCTTCCTTGCTTGCGTACAATTTCCTCGAATTGCTTACTCCCGGCAAGGCTCTTGTAAACACCTTTCTCTATAATTCCCTTCAATAAGCTATTTTCTTGATCAAGTGTAACTTGGCTAAGAGAATCATTAGTGGAATCAAGAGAACTACTAGAAGCAACAATATTGGATTTAACATTATTATTGTTACTACTAGAGGAAGTATCTTTCTTGTACTTGTTCCCAGACTTGACTTGAGGCATGTAAGTAGATAAGAGTAAACGCTTGGCAATGTAAGAAGAACTTTTCTTACGGAGATCATCATTGATTGCTTTTAAGAACTCATGCTCTTGCTCAAGATTGAGGTTTTCAAAGCGTAACTTCTCATGAGCCCTTAAAAGTTCTCGATGATCTTCGAAGATAGTTTCATGAGCCAACTTTAGAGTGTTTAGTTCTTTAGTTAGAAGCTCAATTTTCTCCTTATCATTGTCATTCGTTTGATTAGCATGATTAATTGACGTTTCATCATAGTATTCATCACTAGAGTTGTCAACAAGTAAATCATCATCCACAAGCAAGTCATCTTCATCACTATTGAAATCAACATACTCGGGATGTGTTACCTTTGGACCTTTGGCCATGAAGCATCTTCCAATTCCTTCATTTGGTGAATCAAATATGTCGTAGGAGTTGGTTGACACAAGTGCTAGACCGGCAACACCTTCATCTTGAGTATGTTCGGAGTCGGAGTGATAGCTTCTCTCGGAGTGATTGTCGGAGTCGGAGTCGGATACCCATTCACCAACATGAGTTTGATGTCTTCGTTTTGTGTAGCTCCTTGATGACTTGTCATTCCTTTCTGAATCCTTGCTTCTCCGTGAGGGTCTTCGTTCATAACGATCATCTCTACTCCTCCTCTCTCTTGGTGGTGATTCTTCTCTTTTGCTTCTTCTTTTTGGAGAAACTTCTCTTCTTTTGTAGGGTGTCGTACACTCATTGGAGTAGTGTCCAGGCCTCCCACAATTGTAGCAATTGCGCTCTCGACTAGAAGATCTTTTGTCATGATAAGACCTTGACTTGGAGCTTATTTCTTTGCTTCTGCTCTTGTACAATTTGTTGAAGTTCTTCACCATTAAGCTCAATTTTTCATTGAAGGTTTGTTTCTCACTTGATGATGTGGGGGCTTCACTTGAGGCTTTGTAAGCACCACTTGACTTGTTGTGAAGTTCCTCCTTATCCTTGAGTGACATCTCATGAGCAACAATTCTTCCAATGACTTCTGTTGGCTTGAGATTTTTGTAGTTTGGCATCATTTGGATCAATGTGCACACGGTATCATACTTTCCATCCAATGCTCTTAGGATCTTCTTGATGATGAATCTGTCGGTCATCTCTTCACTCCCTAAGCCGGCAATCTCATTTGTGATAAGTGCAAGCCTAGAGTACATTTCAGCGACACCTTCACCATCCTTCATTTTGAACTTGTCAAGCTGACTTTGGAGCACATCCAACTTGGATTCCTTGACGGATTCGGTACCTTCGTGCATATCAATCAAAGTATCCCAAATTTCCTTTGCATTCTCAAGACGGCTGATTTCGTTGAACTCTTCGGGGCACAATCCGTTGAAGATGATATCACAAGCTTGAGCGTTGTATTGCAGCATCTTCAATTCTTCCGCATTCGCTTCACGATTTGGTTCTCTCCCATCAAAGAATTCACCTTGCAAGCCAATACAAATAATTGCCCAAACGGCGGGGTTATGTCCGAGAATATGCATTTTCATCTTATTCTTCCAACTAGCAAAATTAGTACCATCAAAGTAAGGACCTCTACGGTGATAATTTCCCTCGCTAGACGACATACTCTCCTAGGTTGTGAAACCAAGGCTATGACCACCAAAAGCTATGGAAATCAAAGCAAATGGAGACCAAAGCTCTGATACCACTTGTAGGACCTTGAAGTATGTCTAGAGGGGGGGTGATTAGACTACTTGACCAATTAAAAACTTAACCTTTTCCCAATTTTAGAGTTTGGCAGATTTTAGCAATCTTAGGACAAGTCAAGCAATCATCACACAATTCAAGCAAGCATGCAAAGAGTATATAGGCAGCGGAAATTAAAGCATGCAACTTGCAAGAAAGTAAAGGGAAGGTTTTGGAGGATTCAAACGCAATTGGAGACACGGATGTTTTTGGCGTGGTTCCGATAGGTGGTGCTATCGTACATCCACGTTGATGGAGACTTCAACCCACGAAGGGTAACGGTTGCGCGAGTCCACGGAGGGCTCCACCCACGAAGGGTCCACGAAGAAGCAACCTTGTCTATCCCACCATGGCCGTCACCCACGAAGGACTTGCCTCACTAGCGGTAGATCTTCACGAAGTAGGCGATCTCCTTGCCCTTACAAACTCCTTGGTTCAACTCCACAATCTTGTCGGAGGCTCCCAAGTGACACCTAGCCAATCTAGGAGACACCACTCTCCAAGAAGTAACAAATGGTGCGTTGATGATGAACTCCTTGCTCTTGTGCTTCAAATGATAGTCTCCCCAACACTCAACTCTCTCTCTCATATGATTTGGATCTGGTGGAAAGACGATTTGAGTGGAAAGCAACTTGGGGAAGGCTAGAGATCAAGATTCATATGGTAGGAATGGAATATCTTGGCCTCAACACATGAGTAGGTGGTTCTCTCTCAGAAATGGTAAGTTGGAAGTGTAGGTTTAGTCTGATGGCTCTCTCCACGAATGAAGAGGAGGTGGAGGGGTATATATAGCCCCCACACAAAATCTAACCGTTACACACAATTTACCAAACTCGGTGGGACCGATTCAACAGATTCGGTCGGAACGATTTAGTAAACCTAGTGACCGTTAGTGATTTTCGGTGGGACCGACATGCAACTCGGTGAGACCGATTCGGTTAGGGTTAGGGCATAACGTAATCTCGGTAAGACCGATTACACAAACTCGTTAAGACCGATTTTGGTAATAAGCTTTCCAGAGAGTTGGTCAGGTAAACTCGGTGGGACCGATTTTCTCTTTTTGGTGAGACCGAAATGTTACAAAAGGGAAACAGAGAGTTTACATTGCAATCTCGGTGGGACCGATTGCTCACTTCGGTTAGACCGAAACATTACGAAGGGAAACAGAGAGATTACAATCCCATCTCGGTGAGACCGAGATCCCTATCGGTAGGAGCGATTTGCTTAGGGTTTGTGGCAGTGGCTATGACTTTTGGAATCGGTGGCGCCGGATAGGAAGAATCGGTGTGACCGATTTTGGCTTTGGGTTTATGTCATTTGTGGATGTGGGAAAGTAGGTGAGGGTTTTGGAGCATATCACAAAGCACATGAAGCAAGAGGCTCATTAAGCAACACCTCATCCCTCCTTGATAGTATTGGCTTTTCCTATAGACTCAATGTGATCTTGGATCACTAAAATATAAAATGAAGAGTCTTGAGCCTTTGAGCTTGAGCCAATCCTTTGTCCTTAGTATTTTGAGGGATCCACTTTCATCATCCATGCCATGCCATTCGTTGAGCTTTCCTGAAATAATAGTCTTGGAATAGCATTAGCTCAATGAGCTATATGTTGTTATGAATTACCAAAACCACCTAGGGATAGTTGCACTTTCACGGCCTCACGAGGCGGGCTCGCGAGGCGGCGGAGAGATCAAGGAAAGGAGTACCTCGCGAGGTGCTCATGACGCAAGCCATGACGATCAAGACCAGGCGGGTGCCAGCCTACGCAGTGTCCTCGTTTCCTCTTTGGTGCAAAGGGGGCAAGCGCAGGTGCGGAGTACTGAGGCATCAAGCAAAGGTTTCCATATCGGTGCAACGAGACCAATACCAGCAGAGCAGCAGGATAGAGGTCACCGTGGAGCCCAAGACAGCGTCATCACCAGTGCCTTTGGCAGCCAAAGACCACCTTTAGTCAGGATAGCTTGTACTAGATGTCCCCTTTCAAAATGGCCGTTGTTGTCTCCCTTCCCGCTCAACATTTGGGAAGAGGACCAGGGCCTCTATATATATAGGGCTAGCCACCACAGTAGGGAGAGAGGTTCATCCGCATACCACCACCACAAGAACACCCCTCACGAGGTTGTTCTTCCTCTGTACTGTTCATCATCAGCCCCAGAGGCAATCCACCACACCACACACTGGATTAGGGTATTACACCACAACGATGGCCCGAACCAGTATAAATCTCGTGTCCCTTGTGTTGTTCATCGTGCTAGCTTAGAATCGCGGCGAGGTTTTGGGGCGTGAATCGGTAGGGAGAAGATCTTCGTGCGCAGCCCAGAGTTCGAACCTTAAGGGTTTTGCCGGAACCCGATATTTGACATTTGGCGCGCCACGTAGGGGTGCGCCGGAGCTCTCCCGTCTGTCGGCTCGCTCTCCACCAACACCGCGCTTCGCCCTCATGGCAGACAGCGTGCCACCGGCTCTGGCGGCCGACGCCAGCGTTGGGGCCAGGGGGCTACGAGCCTTGGGCCCCGCCTTGCGGCAGGTGCAGTGGCCGCACAAGTTCAAACCAGAGATGTCGTCGCGCTACAACGGCGTGGCGGACCCGTTGGCTTTCCTGTTGGCATACGAAGAGGCCGTCCTCAAGGCCGGAGGCGACGACAAGGTCATGGCCAACTGGTTTCCCATGGCTCTCACCGGCGTCCCGCGCATTTGGCTGCTCCACCTGCCAACATATTCTGTGGCCTCCTGAGAGGAGCTGCGCAACCTCTTCCTCACCCACTATGCTGCGTTGGCGCCCCTGGTCCTCGCAGCTCTCCTGGGTGGCTCGCAGGCGCCACCCTCGGGCCTCCACGTCAAGACGTTCGTTCGCTAGATCGGCGCCGCCCTCACACGGCAGGGAGCTCCTCCGGGTTGGGCGGCACCCAAGGCCGACCTGACCTTCAACTCGGATGATCACCCCGTCAACACCGCCTGCTCGGGTAAGCTCCCAATGCTTTGCACGCCCACTATCTGCCAGGTGGCCGTCACCAGGACCCTCATCGACGGCGGTGTCGGCCTCAACGTGCTCTCAGTGGAGGCCTTCAGCCTCCTCCATGTACCGCTGGAACGACTCCAGTCGGGCAAGCCCTTCTCGGGCGTCGGAGGCGGTTTCTTCGGCTCCCGGGGGCAGATCCGCCTCCCTGTGACCTTTGGCACTCACGACAACTTCCGCACGGAGCTGGTCAACTTCGACATCGCCCACATCGGCCTCCCGTACAATGCCATCCTTGGCTACCCCGCCTTGGTCCAGTTCTTGGCAGCAACCCATCCGGCCTACAACCTCATGAAGATGCCCGGGAGCAACGGCGTCCTCACCGTAGTTGGAAATACCAAAGATGCTCTGCTAGTGCTCAAGCTCACCCTCAAGACAGCCGCAGCAGTGCAGCCTGCCGGCACCGACACCTCCAAGGCCAAGGGGGCTGCGCCAACCAAGAAGAAGTAGCAGTTCACCCAGGACAAGGCGGAGACCAAGCAGGTACCAGTTGATGAGGATGGATCCTCCGGCGCCACCTTCACCATAGGTGCCAATCTCGACCCCGACCAGGAGGAGGCACTGGTGAAATTCTTGTGCTCGAACAAGCAGGTGTTCGCGTGGGAACCCAAGCAGCTAGCGGGGGTCCCAAGGTAGGTGATTGAGCATCACCTGAATGTGTGCCCAAATGTACGCCCCGTGAAGCAGAAAGCAAGGCGGAAGTCCACCGAGAAGCAGGCCTTCATCATCCACGAAACCCGCAAGCTGGAGGCGGCAGGTGTTATTCGCGAGGTTCGCTACCCCGAATGGCTAGCAAACCATCTTGTTGTGCCGAAAAAGGGAGGAAAGGAGCGCATGTGTGTCGACTTCACCAACCTCAACAAGGCCTGCCCTCAAGACCCGTGCCCACTCCCTCGCATCGACCAAATTGTCGACTCCACCGCCGAGTGTGACCTGCTGTGTTTCCTGGATGCATTTTTGGGCTATCATCAAATCAAGATGGCGGTAGAAGACATGGAGAAGACGGCCTTCCTGACCCCATGCGGGGTGTACTGATACACCTGCATGCCGTTCGGGTTGCACAACACGGGCGCAACCTTCTAGCGACTAATGCACATCGCCCTGGGCTGGCAGCTCAGGAAAAACGTTGAGGCCTACGTCGATGACATTGTGGTGAAGTCTCGGGAGGCAAACACCTTGATCCAGGACCTGGAAGTGACCTTCGCAAGCCTCCATGAAGTGGACCTGTGGCTCAACCCAGAGAAGTGCGTGTCTGGCGTTCCTTCTGGCAAGCTTTTGGGCTTCCTCGTGTCCCACAGAGGAATCTAGGCCAACCCCGAGAAGGTCAAGGCAATCGAAGACATGAGCCCGCCACAAACCCTCAAAGAAATGCAGAAGCTCGCTGGGTGCGTAACTGCGTTAGGGCGCTTCATCTCCAAGCTGGGGGAGCGCGCCTTGCCTTTCTTCAAGCTGATGAATAAGAAGGGCCCGTTCGAATGGATGCAGGACGTTGACCAAGCGTTTCAAGACCTCAAGGAGTACCTGACGAGCCCTCCTGTGATGGTGGCACTGCGCCCTCCCGAGCCCCTGGTGCTCTACCTCGCCGCCACACCCTACTCCGCCAGTGCAGCTCTGGTGGCGGTTCGAGAAGAGCGCCAGATTAAGGCTGCATCACGACCGGCCACAGCCCCGGCTGCGGCAGCACAAGACCAAAAAGGCCTCGCGAAGACCACGGCCTCGGCAGATGGAGACCAGCCTCAACGGGAAGACGCCCCCAGGGCTGAAGCAGCTTCACCAGGCAGCCAGGCGCTGGGGGCTCCGTCATCTCAGGAGGCGCCAAACCCTTCGGAGGGCATGGACCTCGTCAGCACAGCCACCCTCGTCGAGCATCCGGTGTACTTCGTCAGCATGGTGCTGCGGGATGCAAGGGCACGATACCCCACGCCTCAGAAGCTCTTGCTTGCACTACTGGTGGCCTCGCGTAAGCTGCGGCATTACTTTCAAGGTTACCCCATCAAGGTCGTCTGGGCCTACCCATTGGAAAGGGTACTCAGGAGCCCCAATTCTGCTGGAAGGTTCGCCGAATGGAACATTGAGCTGCAAGCATTTCAGTTGGAATTCAGCACAACCAGGGTCGTCAAGGGAGCCGCACTTGCAGATTTTGTGGCAGAATGGACAGAGGCACCAGGGCTCGAAGCAGGCGAAGATCGGTCACTTTCCCCAGGAAGCGAGGCACCAGACGGTTGGGGCATGTACTTCGATGGAGCATTCTCGTGACATGGCGCGGGGGCTGGCGCAGTGCTTATATCCCCCACTGGGGACAGGCTCTATTACGCTGTGCAGCTCTGTTTCCAGCATGGCGAGAAGGTCTCCAACAGCATAGCAGAATACGAGGGCCTCATAGCGGGCTTAAAAGTTGCAGCAGCACTGGGAGTGAAGCGCCTCATCGTCAAGGGTGACTCACAGCTCCTCGTCAACTTCTCCAACAAAGTGTACGAGCCAAAGGACGAGCACATGGAGGCGTGTCTTGCGGAGGTGTGCAGGATGGAAAAGCAATTTTGGGGGCTGGATGTATCGCCCCGGATCCGATGCGCCAGGTGCCATCCAGTTATTCGCCGTAGTTGCCATGTCATTTGCTTGTGTGCTGCACTTTTCCATGTCATCATCTGCGTTTCATCTGCATGTTTATCAAAACTTGAATCCGTTCGGGTTCTGGCGGTTCTCTCTGTTGTTCGTTCTGAGCAGACACACACTCGCACGCGCCCGTCGCACCTCTCAGACCTCGTTATGCGAGCCGCCGAAAAAGGTTCTCGGAATGGGATGAAACTTGGCGTGCGGTGTTGTTTTAGAGTAGGTAGATCGCCTGTCAATTTTTGTCGCATTCGGAGTCCGTTTGACGCCCTAACGGTTAACTGCGTAGCCCGAAACCCCTCTCTATTTGCAGCCCAGCCCCTCTTCAGCACAGCCCATGAGCCCATCCAAACCCCCTCCATGCTGTCCGACGTTCGATCACGATCGTGTGGGCGAAAACCGCACCTCATTTGGACTCTACTACCTCCTTCTACCTATAAATATGTGCCTTCCCCCGAAATTTTCGCGGATGAAACCCTAGCCTCTTCCTCCTCCCGCCGCCGGACGCATCTACCCCCGCCGTCGGACATGTCCGCCGCCGCCCTCAGCAAACCAGAAGCCGCCACGTGGCCTCGGCCACCGTGCACAGCCGCCAGCCCGCTAGGCCCGCGTGGAAGCCCATCGCGCGCCCCCGGCGGGCTTGCCCCATGCGCCGCCCGCGACCTCCGCCGCCCGTCGTTGTCGGCCACCAGCGCCTCGCGCGTCGTCGCCGCCGCCACCGCCCGCCCGCCCGCCGTCACTGCGCCCCACGCCGCTGGCCGCCGGATCCGGCAAGCTGCGGCGGATCCATCGTCCCGTCCTCGCCGCCTCACGGACTCCACCGCACCTCGTCGGCGCCGCCGCCGCCATCCTCCGCCAGCCACCCGAGCTCCTGCCCCGGCCCCGCGCCTCCTCGCTGCCCCGCGCCGGATCCGGCGAGATCCGGCCGGAGGAGGTCTCCCCGGCCCCGGATCCGCCTCCCCGGTGTCTTCCCCGTCCTCTCTTGCAGCTACTCCGGCGAGAACCCCGGCCATCCTTGATTCCCGTGCGAACCCTAGGTTGACCCCGTTTTTCTTCAAAGTCCCGAATTTTTTGCATTATGTTGCCCTGTTCATCATGCCATACCTTCATGCTCGTAATTCTGTTTTGTGCATATGATGTATCAAAATGTTCATTGTGAGATGCTCTTCATTTCATTCCACTGTGCCATGATTGTTTGAGTCCATATTGATGTCATTATCATTGTTGCAAGAGTGATATATGATGTTAACCTGCTGAGACTGTTATAACTTGTTGTTTTGTCTTTTTCATTGCATATTATGTGTGCATCCTACGAGCTTGATGTCTACATGAGTTTTGAGCTACATCATGGCATCTTTACAGCGCTGCAATCCATGTATTTTTGTGAGTCTTGTAGTGAGTGCATCAGGCTCGTGAAGTAGGGTACTTGTTGTTACTGTTTTGCTAGGTTGAATCTGTTTTGTCATGTTGCTATGTAAACCTGCTGCTACCAGTCATTCTATGGATAATATGGAGATGTTCACTAAGGATGTTTTGTTATACATGTCATGCTCTATCTATCAATGCCCCTAGTTGCATTTATATCCTGATGTAGCTTGTTGTAATCACGCTCTCAAATTGCTAAATAATGTTGTTGTCAGCCTGTTAACATGAAGTTCAGTTTTGCCATGTGTTTTTCTAGTGATCCATGAACCCCATGAACTTGTTCTTGCCATGCTTAGCTTCATAAATATGCCTTCCTACTGTTGGTTTACTTCACATGCCATGTATTGCTTTGTGGTGAGTTGTAAAAGCTCACCAACATGCCTACTTATCGTTGTCCCTTCCATGTACTGTTATTCTGAATCTGTCATATCACTTGCCATGTTTGCATGGATCCTACCATATTTTCTGTTGGCCTTTGGAATAAGTTCAGTAAGTAAGTATTGTTAAGTGCTTTTAGTACTAGCATCCCATGCTTAAGTTTGCCATGATAGCTTGCTGTAACTTGTATTTTGCTAGCTCTATATTGCATCCTGATGTTATTTCTGCCATGTCTAGTGTTTTCTGCTAGGCCTGTGAAACTATTATTATTTGCAATCTTGCCATGTCCTTTTGAGCATGTTCTAGTAATTTCTGGAGATAGCTCAGTGTTCATGTTTTGTCATGCTTTATCTGTACAACATGTCCATTCCTTTTTGTTTCATGTTGGGGTGCTGTAGCATATCTTCATGATGCTTGTAAGATGCCTAGTTGCTATTTTGGATAGATTGTTGTTATATCTTGTTTGGAGTGTATGTGTTGCACCGTTGCTCCGTTTTGAGCATGCTCTATATGAAACTTTCTTAGATTTGCATGTAGTTTCATCTTATCATGTTGCATCCATGTTTTGAGAAAGTTTGCTTGATGTTTGAATGCATTTTGCATCAATGTCATGTTTAACTTGTTTTGCTCATATCTTCTAGGCCGTAGTTCCGAACTAAATGAACTTTATATGTAACTTGACTAGAATTTCGTGTAGATCATCTTGGTGCATATTAACTTGCTGTTTTACAACTTCAACAGTGTGTTCTAATCAGATCTGGACCAATTTCGAAATTTGCATATGAGGACTTACCGGATTAGTTATATGTTGTTTCCGGCCTCATTTAAACTTGCTTTGATGTGTTTCTCTTGTATGCATCATCTCTTGCCATGAGTAGCATCTTATAGCCTTTGTCATGCATCATCCTTGCTTGAGCATCATGTCATGTTTATGTGTTGTGTGTTTACCGTGTGTTTGCTTCTTTCCGGTTGTGCTTCTTCTCGATAGTTCATGTTTTGTTGCGATCATGAGGATTCGATCGTCTACGCTTGGTTCGTCTTTGTGGCTTCATCTTTTCATGGACTCGTTCTTCTTCCTAGCGGGATTTCAGGCAAGATGACCGCTACCCTGGATCTCACTACTATCATTGCCATGCTAGTTGCTTCGTTCTATCGCTTTGCTGGGCTACCTATCACTTGTTCTTCAAGCCTCCCAATTTGCCATGTCAGCCTCTAACCTTTTTCACTCTTCCTAGCAAACCATTGTTTGGCTATGTTTGGATTGTCGACACATCGGGCGGCTTTGCTGGTCTTGTTTTACCATTGTCGAAATGTCTTGTAAACCGGGATTCCGAGACTGATCGGGTCTTCCTGGGAGAAGGAATATCCTTCGTTGACCGTGAGAACCTGTGATGGGCTAAGTTGGGACACCCCTGCAGGGTATAAACTTTCGAGAGCCGTGCCCGCGGTTATGTGGCAGATGGGAATTTGTTAATGTCCGGTTGTAGAGAACTTGACACTTGACTTAATTAAAACGCATCAACCGCATGTGTAGCCATGATGGTCTCTTCTCGGCGGAGTCCTAGAAGTGAACACGGTTTTGGGTTATGTTTGACGTAAGTAGTTTCAGGATCACTTCTTGATCATTGCTAGCTTCATGACCGTTCCGTTGGCTTCTCTTCTTGCTCTTATTTTGCGTATGTTAGCCACAATACTTGCTTAGTCGCTGCTGCAACCTCGCCACTTTACCCCTTCCTTTCCCATTAAGCTTTGCTAGTCTTGATACCCATGGTAATGGGATTGCTGAGTCCTCGTGGCTCACAGATTACTACAACAACAGTTGCAGGTGCAGGTTATGCGATGATCATGACGCGAGAGCGATGTTTGCTTGTTTTGGAGTTCTTCTTCTGCTTCTTCTTCAATCAGGGGATAGGTTCCAGGTCGGCAGCCTGGGCTAGCAGGGTGGATGTCGTCTGAGTTTCTGTTTGTGTTTCATCCATAGTCGGATGTTGCTCTTATGTATGATGTTGTTGTATTCGTGTGGCATTGTATGTCTCTTGTGTATATCCCCAACTATTATGTAATGGTATGATGTAATGATATCCACCTTGCATAAGCGTCTCCGATATGCGCTTCTATCCTTAGTGGGACCTTCGAGTTCCTTTAGGATAGGGTCGCATATTGGGCGTGACAAGTTGGTATCAGAGCCTCAACCGACCATAGGAGCCCCCTTGATTGATCGTGTAATTTGGATGTTGTCGAGTCTAGAAGAAAACTGTTTTTGGAGTCTAGTTATATTGGAGAGTAGGAATTATTTTTACTCCTTAGCCCCTTCGTCGCTCTGGTGAGGAATCTTGACGTAGGTGTTTTGAATTACTCCTCTTCCCTTTCAAATTTTCTTTAGGATCACGCAATTGGTTTTCCGATCGTTGGTTCTCAGCTCTTTTCATTCGGTGCATTTTCTCGTCAAGACGATTCGACCCTCTTTGTTATTGCAAGTTCAATCCTCAGTTGTTTTCTTTTCCCACCCGCCCACCCCTTTTTCATCTCGGAGCCGGAGTCCATAATCGAGTATCTATCCTACTCGTGCAAGCATTTGCATTCTTTCAACCGTTGTTTCCTCTTGAAGTTATTCATCGGTTTTTCCCCTTCCAAGTTGCCTTTGTTTTCCTGCCCTCCCACCCTCTTCTTCCCGGAGCCTGAGTCTCTCTCGACCATCAATTTCATTCGTGCGGAGCCTCTTCAGTCTTTCGACAATTGTTTCAACCGGTGAATTCTCGTTTTTTTTGACATTCTTCATCTCTTTTTCTTCTCCGGTGGACTCAATTCAAGTTTTTTGATTGATTATATTCTTTCCCTCGTCTCAAGTGTTTTCCCTGTTCGTTCGCCTCTCGCCAGTTTGTCCTTCCGGAGTGCTCAGGACATCTCAGGAGATTCGTCTGTGTTCCAATTAATTCGAGGTTATCACCTTATTCAAATATTTCAATTGATCTGGTGCATCATCTATCTCAACAATCCTTTTCAACGGTGTTTTCTTTTAGTGGGCCCTAACCCACAGGTCTTTTCCCAGGAACTTACCTGACTCTTCTAATTTCCTGGAGCTATTCTCAAATCCTTTTTCAAAGTGTGACATAAGAATGGATTTCATCAGTCGCATGCCTTCTCCAAGATCAACTTCAAATTCTTTTCATGTTTGGTTCAACCCTTCCTATTTTTCATTCTTCCCGAGTATCTCAGTAATTTTGGTGGTGTTTTCCATCGTCATTTGAAAACCGAAGAAGAGTTTTGTAACACCCCCGATGCGGCTATATCTCCCACGTGTCGAGGCACGACTTAGAGGCATAACCGCATTGAAAGCAGTGTCGCAAGTGAGGTAATCTTCACACAACCCATGTAATAATTAAGGAAAGAGATACATAGTTGGCTTACGATGCCACTTCACACAATACATAAATAAACATCCATCATTCAGAGTACACTCAAGGTCCGACTACGGAACCAAAATAAAAGAAGATACCCCAAATGCTACACAGATCCCGAATCGTCCCAACTGGGCACCACTACTGATCATCGGAAAAGACACATAGTAACGACCACGTTCCTCGTCGAACTCCCACTTGAGCTCGGTTGAGTCACCTGCACCGCATCATCGGAACCTGCAACTGTTTTGGAAGTATCACGTGAGTCACGGGACTCAGCAATCTCACACCGCGAGATCAAGACTATTTAAGCTTATAGGAAGGACAGGATAGTAAAGTGGAGCTGCTGCAAGCGACTAGCATATATGGTGGCTACATCGCAAAAGAGAGCGAGAAGAGGAGCAAAACGCACGGACGTGAAACTAGTAGCGATCAAGAAGTGATCCTGAACTACTTACGTCGGACATAACTCCAACACCGTGTTCACTTCCGGACTCCGCCGAGAAGAGACCATCACGGTTACACACGCGTTGATGTGTATTTTATTCTGAGGTCAACTTCGGGTTTTCTACAACGGACATTAACAAATTCCCATCTGCCTCATAACCGGGCACGGCTTTGAAAGATATTACCCTGCAGGGTGTCCCAACAGCCCATTATAAGCTCTCACGGTCAACGAAGGATATTCCTTCTACCGGAAGACCCGATCAATCTCGGAATCCTGGACTACAAGACATTTCGACAGCAATAAAACAAGACCAGCAAAGCCGCCCGATTGTGCCGACAAATCCCGATAGGAGCTGCACATATCTCGTTCTCGTGGCACATCCGGATGAACACTACGTGACGGCAACCGAAGATGCCCCAAGTTGCCTCGGGTGGCACCGCAAGTGGCTCTAGTTTTGGACCAACACTCGAGAGAGCATTGGCCGGGGGTTAAATAAAGATGACCCTCGGGCTCGCGAAACCCGGGGAAAAGGCTTAGGTGGCAAATGGTAAAACCAATGTTGGGCCTTCTGGGACGAGTCTTATTCAAAGCGAACTGTCAAGGGGTCCCATAAATCACCCAACCGTAAGGAACGCGAAAATCAAGGAACATAACACCGTATGGCGGAAACTAGGGTGGCAAGAGTGGAACAAAACACCAGGCATAAGGCCGAGCCTTCCACCCTTTACCAAGTATATAGATGCATTAATTAGAGCAGATATATATATTGTGATATCCCCAACAAGTAAACATGTTCCAAAGAGGAACAACATCTCCATGTTCAACAAGGAACAAACTTCACTTCACTGCAACTAGCAACGCTATAAGAGGGCTGAGCAAAGCGGTAACATAGCCAATCAGCGGTTTGCTAGGAAAAGGATGGTTAGGGGCTGACATGGCAATATAGGTGGCATGATATAGCAAGTGGTAGGCATCGCAGCATAGGCATAGCAAAAGAGCGAGCATCTAGCATAGCAAAGATAGAAGTGATTTCGAGGGTATGGTCATCTTGTCTGCAATGTTCTCAGAGCTGTCGAAATCTTGATCCTCGTAAGCGTTCTCAATAGGTTCCTCGTTCACGTACTCGTCTCCCGGCTCTACCCAAAGCAACAACACAAACAAAGGAACCACAATAAATCACGGTGCAATGCACAATCAACATGATGCAAAACATGACATGATATGCGGGATGTGATATGCAATGCGTATGTGCGCTCTGGAAGGTAAATGATGAACCAGGCATCAACTTGGCAAACCAAGTATGCCACTGGAAAGATGAGATGATTTCGGTTGAAATCGATATAAAGATCACCGGAATCGGATTCACGGTTTGGAAATGACAAGCAAAACAAGAATGGCACAAATCTGCCATTAACAGCATGATGCCACTTAGCAAGCAACAAGAAATTAAGCTACTGCACCCAAACGTACCAACAAAGTATATGGCAGTGATCTACACAAGATGCTCGACAAAAGATGAGCACTGAGCTACGGCTAGTTCACATCATAACAAGTTCAAACAAGCATGGCAAAAGTGCACAAAATATCAGGCAGGACATGGCAAAAACAGCATCAGGTTGCAATGTTCAGAGCAACAAAACTACATGCTACAGGAACTTAAAATAGCAAAACATGGCATGGCATGAATCTACTCAAAGCATAGAACAAAAGTCCCTTACTGACCATAAGCCAAAAAGGATCAGAAAATATAGTAACACCCATGTCAATATTGAAAGTCTCGTTAACAGATTCAGCAACATGGCATGTCAAAAACTGATAACAAGTAGGCATGTTTACATACATCAAGAAGACATGGCATAGAAGACATACATGGCAAGAACAATAACATAGCATATATGGATCAATCACAACAACCTAGGCAAAATTGAATAACATGTAAACAATCTGCCAGGAAACATTTGATAGCAAAAGTAGAGCTCGATTGACTCCAGCTATGGCACTCCAAAATTGCAAACAAGGGCATGGATGGATAGAGCAAGACATGTTTTACAAAACATCCTTACTGAAGTATCTCAAAATATGCATGGATCTCTCGGTATCGTCAAGTTAACATGGCATCAAAAATCAGCTAAACAGGGCTGAAATCAGCAACAGCAGGACACCTACTTTGCATGCTTGTGCTAGTCACCACATAGATCACAAAAATACATGGCATATACCCCTGGAAATATGGCATGGCATATTTCAAAACACATGTAGGACTCAAAATCATAGGGTGCACACATCAATCATGGCAAAAATAACAAAAGTGCAAGTTCTGTTAAGAAACAGAAACTAACATCACATAGCACTCTTCCAACAGCATTTCGGGCATCAAGATGAGCTCAAATGAAAATGATGCAATGAGATGAAATGATCTACTCTTGAGACGAACATTTTGACATATTATACGCAAAAATGGACCTACAGATGCAAAGTTACACTCGGTTGAAAATGCAACAAAATTCATTGAGATTAAGGACTTAGAGAAAAAGGAGGGGAGAGAGTCAGCAGGCGGCCAGAACCGAGGTCCGATCTGGATCGGGCGACGGCGGCTCGGTGCGCTGGCGGCGGCTCACGGAGCTCGCATGGCGAGGAGGAGGAGAGGTGGCCGGGTTCGCCGCGGCCGGGAGGAGGAGAGGCGGCGACCACCACGGCTTGGGCAGCGGGATCCGGTGGCGGCGCCCGGCCGCGCAGGCGGCGGCGCGCGGCGGCGGCGCCAAGCGGAGCGGCGGTGGCGGCGGCGGCGGCGGCGCGCCGGGCGCCTCGGCCGGGGCCGAGGCCGAGGCGGGGCCAGGCTCGGTGGCTGCAAGGCCCATGGCCTGGCCTGGCTGGGCGGGCGGCGATGGGGCGCGCCAGGCGGTGACGTGGCAGCCCCTTGGCCGGCAGCGGCGGGCGGACGCGTCCGGCTCGCCCGGACGTGTCCGGCGGTGCGGAGGGGCAGATTTTTAGGGTTTGGGGGGTGGAATGATCCGGATTTTCGGGGGAGGTGTTTAAATAGGCATAGAGGAGCTAGGAGAGTCCAAATGAGGTGTAGTTTTACCACACGATCGTGATCGAGCGACGGAGAGCATGGAAGTGACTTAGATGGGTTATTGGGCTGTTTTGGAGGGTGTTGGGCTGCAACTTAAAAGAGGCCTTTGCGAGAGTGCGTTAACCGTTGGAGTACCAAACGAGCTCCAAATGACCGAAACTTGACCGGTGATCTACGGGTGGTATACCAAGGCCACTAGACAAACCTCGGTCCATTTCGAGAAGGTTTAGTACCCGCACACGGAAAAACGTAAAAGGGACCGTCGGGGGAGATAGGAGTGCCGGATTGCAAAACGGACAACGGGAAAAATGCTCGGAAACATGAGACGAACACGTATGCAAATGCGATGCACATGATGGCATGATATAAAATGCATGACATGGACAAAAAGCAAAAAGAAGAAAACCCAACCACGGAGGAATATCATATAACAATGCGAAAATGGCAAAGTTGGAGTTACAAATGGAAAGTTACTTCCGGGTGTTACAACACTCCACCACTACAAGAGGATCTCGTCCGAGATCTAGGACTGAAAGAACTCCGGATATTCAGAACGGAGGTGATCCTCGCGCTCCCGTGTGGCTTCTCGGTGGAATGGTGTGACCACTTCACTTTCAGGAATTTGATTGACTTGTTGCGAGTCTTGCGCTCGGTTTCTTCAAGAATAGCAGCGGGTGCTCATGATAAGAGAGATCTTCTTGAAGGTCAATCTCTTGAAGTTGATAGTGCGTTCAGAGTCTTGAAGCACTTGCGAAGCTGTGACACGTGAAACACATCGTGCACATTTGCAAAGTTGGATGGAAGCTCAAGTTGATAGGCGAGATCGCCTCTTTTCCCAATTATCTTGAAAGGGCCCACATATCTAGGGGCAAGCTTCCTTTGATACCGAGCGGCGAGTGCCTTTCATTGGAGACGCGAGGTAGACATGGTCTCCGATTTCAAAAGCGACATCACGGTGCTTATCATCATAATAGCTCTTCCGGCGCGATTATGCGGCTTTGAGATTCTCACGAATGACTTGGCACATTTCTTCCGCTTCGTGATCAAGTCATTGCCAAGAAGTTGGCGTTCACTGTCTCGCACCAATTGAGAGGAGTACGGCACTTTCGCCATAGAGAATTTCGAATGGGGCCTTGCCGAACTCGCTTGGAAGCTGTTGTTGTAGGAGAACTTCGGCATATGGAAGACAATCTTCCCACTTCATACCGAAAGAAATGACACAAGCCCCGAGCATATCTTCAAGGATTTGATTTACTCGCTCAACTTGGCCACTTGTTTGAGGATGGAAAGCTGTCTTTGAAACGAATGTTGGTGCCCATGGCCTTCGAAAAGAATCCCAAAACTTGGAGGTAAAGATGCTGCCACGGTCAGAAGAGATCACTTGTGGAATGCCGTGCAAGGAGACAATCTGGAGGTGTATAGCTCGCCAACCGAGCTGCTGTGATGGATTCTTTGATAGGAAGAAAATGAGCCACTTTAGTAAGCTTGTCAATGACAACGAAGATAGCATCATTTCCACGCTTGGACTTAGGAAAGCCATCCACGAAGTCCATTTCAATATGATCAAACTTCCATTCGGAATAGCAAGAGGTTGGAGGAGACCAGCTGGTCTTTGGTGTTCTGCTTTCACTCTTCTGCAGACATCACATTCATTCACGAATTGAGCAATTTCTCGCTTCATTCGAGTCCACCAATATGACTGCTTGAGGTCATGGTACATCTTCGTACTTCCAGGATGAATGGATAGAAGCGAATTGTGAGCCTCGTTGATAATGACTTTTCTCATATCACCCTTAGGAACCACAATCCGGTCCTCAAAGAACAGAGTGTCTTTGTCATCAACGTGGAAGCACTTGTACTTGGAAATGCCCTTGTCGATACCACGTTCCACCTTTTTCACCATGGTATCCAGAAGTTGAGCCTCACGAATCTGATCTTCCAAAGTAGGAGAGACTATGAGGTTGGCAAGAAAGCCTTGAGGAACAACTTGAAGATTCAGCTTGCGGAAAGATTCACGAGAGATCCGGTGAAAGGGCTTGAGGATTAGACTGTTGCGATAAGCCTTCCTGCTCAAAGCATCTGCAATGACATTGGCCTTGCCGGAGTATATTCACTACTTGGGTTGTACTCTTGAATCATTTCGACCCATCGAGTCTGCTGAGGTTGAGGTTGGGTTGAGTGAAGATGTACTTGAGACTCTTGTGATCGGTGAAAATGTCCACTTTCCTTCCCAACAAGAGATGTCTCCACGTTATCAATGCATGGACAACGCCGCCAACTCAAGATCGTGAGTGGGGTAGTTCTTTTCGTTGGGCTTCAATGGCGAGAGGTATAAGCCACAACTCTCTTCTCTTGCATTAACACAGCACCGAGACCTTGAAGAGAAGCATCACGAAAAACTTCAAATGGCTTGGATTCATCAGAGGAGTCAAGACAGAGCTGTGACGAGTTTCTCTTTGAGGGTATTGAAAGCAACGTCACACTCAGGAGACCAGACATACTTCACATGCTTTTGGAGAAGGTTGGAAAGAGGCTTTGCAATCTTGGAGAAGTTCTCAACGAATCTTCGGCAATAGCTTGCAAGACCAAGGAAACTGCGGAGCTGCTTGACGTTCTGAGGAGGTTCCCAATTCACAATTGCGGACACCTTCTCGGGATTAACAGCGATGCCCTTGGCGGAGATGATATGACCAAGATAAAGCACTTCATCAAGCCAAAATTCACATTTGGAGAACTTAGCATAGAATTGATACTCTCTGAGCTTGTCTAGCACCAATCGCAAATGTTTGGCATGATCCTTCTTATTCTTGGAGAAGACCAAAATATCATCAAGATAGACCAAAACGAATTCATTGGTGTAGGGGTTGAATATGAAGTTCATCATCCGAGAGAATGTTGGAGGAGCATTGACAAGGCGAAAGACATGACAAGATATTCATAAGAACCAAAGCTTGTTCGAATGCTGTCTTGGGAATATCTTGTTCACGAATGCGAATCGATGATAACCCATACGAAGGTCAAGCTTAGAGAACACTTAGCACCTTTGAGTTGCTCGAAAAGCTCATTGATGTTGGGAAGTGGATACTTGTTCTTGATTGTCTTCTTATTCAATGGACGGTAATCGACGCAAAGTCGGTCCGTGCCATCCTTCTTCTGGACAAAAGAACACCACAACCCCAAGGAGATGAACTCGGTCCGATCAAACCAGACGCTCTTGTTCATCGAGCTGCTTCTTCAATTCCTTCAGCTCATCAGGTCCAAGCTTGTATGGACGCTTACAACGGGTTCGATGCGTGGCTCAAGATCGATAACGAACTCAAGCGGCGATGAGGAGGCATACCCGAAGCTCTTACGGAAAGACATCTTGGTACTCACAAACGATCGAATCGAGAGATAGCATTCAGTTCGCCCTTCTCATTGAGAGAAAACAACTGAATGGTTTCATCACGAGCGGCATATATGATCACATCATTAGAAGAGTGAGTCAACTGAATTTCCCTGGCAGCACAATCAAGCTGAGCTTTGTGCTGATAAAGCCAGTCCATTCCGAGAATAAGATCAATATCCGAGTCACCGAGAACAACTGGTTTAGACAGAAATCTATAATCGCCCATCTTGATAGAAACATCCGGGACGCAAACATTAGATGTCATTTGCTTACCCGGGGACACAATTTTCAACGGAATAGGAATCTTTTCCGTCACAAACTCATGCTTGGCAACAAAAGGTCTCGAAATGAAAGAAAGCGATGCACCAAGATCAAATAAGACTTTTGCAGAATATCATTAATCGAGAGATTACCCATTATCACATCGAAGATTCTCTGCTTGAGCTGCATTCATCATATTGACCTTGGCATACTTTGGATTATGCTTGACCACCGCATTGCTGGAAGATTTCACAGAGGAGGAGGCGGAAGGCGCCTCTGGTTGAAGCACTTGTTCGCATAGTGACCTTTCTGCGACATTTGTTGCAAGTCACCTCGTAGAGCGGACGGTGGTAAGGAGCACTTGACCTTGGAGCTTGAGAATTAGACTTGTTCGATAGCTTGGGTTGGGTGGGTGGGAAGATCCACGGCCACCTGAGTTCTTCTCACGATAAGGCCGACGGAACGGAGGAGGAGGAAGGTAGAACTTCTCTTTGCTTAGCTGCCACTTGAGAGGAAGAAGAAGACTGAATCGCATCCCCGATTCTCTTCTTAGAAGCCTCACATTTGAGCTGGGCAGCTTCTTGCTTCATGCCATGTTGTAGAAATCATCATACTTATCTCGCTCAAAAGCACAAGAGCTAATTGCAGATCTTCTCTCGCACCACCTCTGAATTGATAGATCATACTCTTTTCATCGTGTGCGTCTTGCTTAGCAAAACGAAGCGAGTTTCGAACTGGATATTGTATTGATAGACAGACATGTTGCCCTGCTTGAGATTGCGGAACTCCTCACGCTTGCTCTCAACAACACTTTTCGAATGTGATGAGCTCGAAATCACGGCGGAACTCATCCTGTAATGACACGACCTCCTCTGGAATCTTTGTATTGTTGGTACCACTCAAAGCAGCTTGATCCTTGAGTTGAAACGATGCAAACTTGACAAAGTCCTCGTGTCCGACATTGCTACAATCAAAATGCTTGCAGATGTCCACTAACCAATCGTCGGCGTCGTGGCCTCGACACGTAAACCGAAAGACTTCGCTTGATTAGCGAGGAACCGACCGAGAGTAGCAAAGTGTGGCTGATTGTTGCCTTGACCTTGATTTCCTTGATTGCCTTGCCCACGAGTACGTTCTTGCAAGAGCTGCAAAATCATCTGAGCATTGGCATTGGTGGCTGCCATGATAGCTTGCCGTGCCTCCGGAGGCGGAGGTGGAGGTGGAGGTGGAGGTTCGGTGATCCCCATCATTGCGATCCGGATTCGAGACGCGTTGGCGGAGCCATCTGAAGAGGGTGACATCCGTTAGTCCTTTGATAGACAAATAGATAAGTAGAATCAACGGATAGAAATTGCAACATATAGTCTTCACAATAAACATTCAACAAGAATGAGCGAATGAATTCCAAAGTTAATCATCACACGCCCATTAAGGTGAGAAGCCACTTAGATAAAGATATGGAAACAACATCTGTCTTAGAAACAAATCGAATATCACAACTGAAAACAAAAGATTGGCTTCTAGAATGAGCCGAACAAACACATGATAGAGATTTACGCCCAAAGTGTTCGTGGTGGGGCCCACACGGACACGACGTATAGCGGACGTCACGAATGACAAACAAGACGTCCCGAATCAGCATAGCCAAGGATTCTTTAAGACGTCTCGCGACCACTCAGAATCGACCATGAATGGGCGGACCACTAGACGTTGAACCCCAATCTCAAATCATACATCCGTCGGAAAGAATATCCTGTAAGCTACTAGAATTCCCACCTATAAACTCCCAAACTTTCGGTTATGCAATCTGGTGTTGGGGATACAGGGACACAAAATATATCACCCAAACTAACAATACCTAGATCCAAATTGTATCCATCCGTCAACACATAACCAAGAAATCCTCGGAAATCGTGTACCTCGACCTTGAAAAACATCCGTTATACAAGTCATGGCAATACTCCCTTTCGCCACAAGATCTTTGGCTATCGGGGTTATCTCACCAACAACTGCACAAAAGAGATTTCGATGTCGGTAAAACTCGGTATTCCAGAATCGCAACGATAAAATTGTGACGACAACACCTCGGAGCTCAACTCCCGGGACACCGCCACAACCCCTAAATGTCGAGGCACCAAGAACAATGTTCTCGTCACAAAACCATCGAACGATTCCAAGATACCCACGTGATCCTAAAAAAAATTAGTGAAATTTGAGGAGAGAAGAGTCAAAACTCTCGTCGGAGACCTCACAGAGCGGCGAAAGGACTGGGAGTAAAAGAATCCTACTCTCCGATATATATAATCCTAAGACTCAAAACATTTTCCATTCTAGACTCAACAACGCCAGCAAACAAATCAAGTAGGGGGCTCCTAAGTCGGGAAGGCTCGATTACCAACTTAACGCCCGATGCGGCTATATCTCCCACGTGTCGAGGCACGACTTAGAGGCATAACCGCATTGAAAGCAATGTCGCAAGTGAGGTAATCTTCACACAACCCATGTAATAAATAAGGGAAAGAGATACATAGTTGGCTTACAGTAGCCACTTCACACAATACATAAATAAACATCCATCATTGAGTACACTCAAGGTCCGACTACGGAACCAAAATAAAAGAAGATACCCCAAATGCTACACGATCCCGAATCGTCCCAACTGGGCACCACTACGATCATCGAGGAAAAGACACATAGTAACGACCACGTTCCTCGTCGAACTCCCACTTGAGCTCGGTTGAGTCACCTGCACTGGCATCATCGGAACCTGCAACTGTTTTGGAAGTATCTGTGAGTCACGGGGACTCAGCAATCTCACACCCGCGAGATCAAGACTATTTAAGCTTATAGGAAGGACAGGATAGTAAAGTGGAGCTGCTGCAAGCGACTAGCATATATGGTGGCTACATCGCAAAAGAGAGCGAGAAGAGGAGCAAGGCACGGACGTGAAACTAGTAGCGATCAAGAAGTGATCCTGAACTACTTACGTCAGACATAACTCCAACAACGTGTTCACTTCCCGGACTCCGCCGAGAAGAGACCATCACGGTTACACACGCGGTTGATGTGTATTTTATTCTGAGGTCAACTTCGGGTTTTCTACAACCGGACATTAACAAATTCCCATCTGCCTCATAACATGGGCACGGCTTTGAAAGATATTACCTGCAGGGTGTCCCAACTTAGCCCATTATAAGCTCTCACGGTCAACGAAGGATATTCCTTCTACCGGAAGACCCGATCAATCTCGAATCCGGACTACAAGACATTTCGACAGCAATAAAACAAGACCAGCAAAGCCGCCCGATTGTGCCAACAAATCCCGATAGGAGCTGCACATATCTCGTTCTCGGGGCACATCCGGATGAACACTACGACGGCAAACCAAGATGCCCCAAGTTGCCTCGTGGTGGCACCGCAGTGGCTCTAGTTTTGGACCAACACTCGAGGAGCATTGGCCGGGGTTAAATAAAGATGACCCTCGGGCTCGCGAAACCCGGGGAAAAGGCTTAGGTGGCAAATGGTAAAACCAATGTTGGGCCTTCTTTGACGAGTCTTATTCAAAGCGAACTGTCAAGGGGTCCCATAAATCACCCAACCGTAAGGAACGCGAAAATCAAGGAACATAACACCGGTATGACGGAAACTAGGGTGGCAAGAGTGGAACAAAACACCAGGCATAAGGCCGAGCCTTCCACCCTTTACCAAGTATATAGATGCATTAATTAGAGCAGATATATATATTGTGATATCCCCAACAAGTAAACATGTTCCAAAGAGGAACAACATCTCCATGTTCCAACAAGGAACAAACTTCAGCTTCACCTGCAACTAGCAACGCTATAAGAGGGCTGAGCAAAGCGGTAACATAGCCAATCAACGGTTTGCTAGGAAAAGGATGGTTAGGGGCTGACATGGCAATATAGGTGGCATGATATAGCAAGTGGTAGGCATCACAGCATAGGCATAGCAAAAGAGCGAGCATCTAGCATAGCAAAGATAGAAGTGATTTCGAGGGTATGGTCATCTTGCTCGCAATGTTCTCGAGTTGTCAAAGCTTGATCCTCGTAAGCGTTCTCAACAGGTTCCTCGCTCACGTACTCGTCTCCGGCTCTACCCAAAGCAACAACACAAACAAAGGAACCACAATAAATCACGGTGCAATGCACAATCAACATGATGCAAAACATGACATGATATGCGGGATGTGATATGCAATGCGTATAAAGGCCTGGAAGGTAAATGATGAACCAGGCATCAACTTGGCAAACCAAGTATGCCACTGGAAAGATGAGATGATTTCGGTTGAAATCGATATAAAGATCACCGAATCGGATTCACGGTTTGGAAATGACAAGCAAAACAAGAATGGCACAAATCTGCCATTAACAGCATGATGCCACTTAGCAAGCAACAAGAAATTAAGCTACTGCACCCAAACGTACCAACAAAGTATATGGCAGTGATCTACACAAGATGCTCGACAAAAGATGAGCACTGAGCTATGGCTAGTTCACATCATAACAAGTTAAAACAAGCATGGCAAAAGTGCACAAAATATCAGGCAGGACATGGCAAAAACAGCATCAGGTTGCAATGTTCAGAGCAACAAAACTACATGCTACAGGAACTTAAAATAGCAAAACATGGCATGGCATGAATCTACTCAAATCATAGAACAAAAGTCCCTTACTGACCATAAGCCAAAAAGGATCAGAAAATATAGTAACACCCATGTCAATATTGAAAGTCTCGTAAACAGATTCAGCAACATGGCATGTCAAAAACTGATAACAAGTAGGCATGTTTACAAGCTCAATGCACTCACTACAGAGACTTACATGATAAACTAAGCATACATACATCAAGAAGACATGGCATAGAAGACATACATGGCAAGAACAATAACATAGCATATATGGATCAATCACAACAACCTAGGCAAAATTGAATAACATGTAAACAATCTGCCAGGAAACATTTGATAGCAAAAGTAGAGCTCGATTGACTCAAGCTATGGCACTCCATAATTGCAAACAAGGGCATGGATGGATAGATCAAGACATGTTTTACAAAACATCCTTACTGAAGTATCTCAAAATATGCATGGATCTCTCGGTATCGTCAAGTTAACATGGCATCAAAAATCAGCTAAACAGGGCTGAAATCAGCAACAGCAGGACACCAACTTTGCATGCTTGTGCTAGTCACCACATAGATCACAAAAATACATGGCATATACCCCTGGAAAGATGGCATGGCATATTTCAAAACACATGTAGGACTCAAAATCATAGGGTGCACACATCAATCATGGAAAAAATAACAAAAGTGCAAGTTCTGTTAAGAAACAGAAACTAACATCACATAGCACTCTTCCAACAGCATTTCGGGCATCAAGATGAGCTCAAATGAAAATGATGCAATGAGATGAAATGATCTACTCTTCGAGGCGAACATTTTGACATATTATACACGCAAAATGGACCTACAGATGCAAAGTTACACTCGGTTGAAAATGCAACAAAATTCATTGAGATTAAGGACTTAGAGAAAAAAGGAGGGGGAGAGAGGTCAACGGGCGGCGCGCGAACCGAGGTCCGATCTGGATCGGGCGACGGCGGCTCGGTGCGCTCCGGTGGCGGCTCGCCGGAGCCCGCGGCGAGGAGGAGGAGAGGTGGCCGGGGTTCGGCCGGCCGGGAGGAGGAGAGGCGGCGACCACCACGGCTTGGGCCGGCGGGATCCGGTGGCGGCCCGGCCGGCGAGGGCGGCGGGCGGGGCGGAGCGCCGGCGGAGCGGCCGGGCCGTGGCGGGCGGCGGCACGGTCGGCGGAGGAGGCGGCGCCTCGGCCGGGAGGCGAGAGCCGGGCGGTGGCGGGCTCATGGGCTCGCCTCTGGCCTCATGGCCCGCTGGGCGGCGATGTGGGGCGCCAAGGCGGTGACGTGGCAGCCCCGGTTGGCGGCGGCGGCGGACGGACGCGTCCGGCTCGCCGGATGTGTCCGGCGCGGAGGGCAGATTTTAGGGTTTGGGGTGGAATGATCCGGATTTTGGGGAGGTGTTTAAATAGGCATAGAGGAGCTAGGAGAGTCCAAATGAGGTGTAGTTTTCGCCCACACGATCGTGATCGAACGACGGAGAGCATGGAAGTGACTTAGATGGGTTATTGGGCTGTTTTGGAGGGGTGTTGGGCTGCAACTTAAAAGAGGCCTTTGCGAGAGTGCGGTTAACCGCTGGAGTACCAAACGAGCTCCAAATGACCAAACTTGACCGGTGATCTACGGTGGTATACCAAGGCCACTAGACAAACCTCGGTCCATTTCGAGAAGGTTTAGTACCCACACGGAAAAACGTAAAAGGGACCGTCGGGGGAGATAGGAGTGCCGGATTGCAAAACGGACAACGGGAAAAATGCTCGGAAACATGAGACGAACACGTATGCAAATGCGATGCACATGATGGCATGATATAAAATGCATGATATGGACAAAAAGCAAAAAGAAGAAAAACCCAACCACGGAGGGAATATCATATAACAATGCCGAAAATGGCAAGAGTTGGAGTTACAAATGGAAAGTTACTTCCGGGGTGTTACAAGTTTTTCCTCTAAATCTTGCCCGTTCTCTCGAAGTTTCATGGTTCTAGCTTCATATTATCCTATCGAATTATTTCATTTGTCAGATATTCTTTTCTTAACCATCCGGAGTATGTCAGGAGTTGTTTTTTCATTTCCTTTCACCGGAGGCCATCATTCCAGTTATCGTTCTCTATTTATCCCGGCGCTTCGTTCAAATGTTCTTTAATCAGCTCGAGTTCTTCCCATTCCCTTGTATCTAAATCACCTCAAGCATATTTGTTCTTCTAATTCTCCCCAGTGATTCATTCTCTTTCATTAGTCATTTTCAAATTCTTACGGTGGTTCGTTCAAGATTCATTTTCCTTGATTATCATATCAATTCATTCGTTCTTTCAAAATCCTACCGGTGGTTCATGAAGACTTTCTCAAGTTTTGCGCCATATTCCCCTTAATCCTTTTCAACAAGAATAAGTTGCATGCCAAATCCGCTTGTCATCAATTAAATTGGATGAGAATAAGCATAACGTAATTCTTATTCTTACTTCATCGTCGTCAAGTAACCCCTTCCTTCAGAGTTTGTTCTTGAGGAATAAATTTTAGTTCCAGATGTTTTCATCTTTTCTTTTTCGGAGTTCATATTTCCTCGACCATTTCGTCGGAACCTCCATCTAAGTCACCGCAAGGCTCATCTTATTCTTTCTTCCTTCATTATATCTCATCAGCCTTTTGTAACCGGAGTACTTCCTGGTGGTTCTTCATGATTTAATCCATTCTTCAAGTTTTCATCAAGATTTTTGTTGGAGGAGTTCAAGTATCTTTTCTTCTCGCGTCTCGAAGTGCAAGTAATTCTTCATTTTCTTCTGAAGTGGAGTTTTGCATTTCTTCGTTCTTCTCAGATTTTCACACATTTGGTTGTGGTATAATTTCACCTCAGGTTTTGAGTTGTTTTTGATAAGTCCACAAAAAGCTTATTCTTTCGTTGTTGATTTTCTCAACAACTCCGTTCAATCCTTCCTTCTCCGTTCTTTTCATTCCACTATTTCAATTCTTTCGGAGGCATTGTGTTGTTCATATTGTCAAGTGTCATCTCATTGGGTGAAGTTCATGTTCTAATCCTTCCATTTTCAGACGGAGTGTTGCCGAAATTCTATCATTCTTATTCCTTTTCTATCTTGTTCTAACCGGAGCGCTTTCAGAGTCTATCTTATTCCTTGAGCTTTTGATTCTTGTCATATTCGCCTTTCCTATTTTCTACTTGAGTTTTCTCGACTTTGTTCATCTTCTTTCTTGCGGTCTTATTTCACCTCGTCCTCTTTTCCTTCCGTCTCGTTCCTAAGATCTCGTGACGAGATCTCTTGTTAGTGGAGGAGAGTTGTAACGCCCCGGATCTGATGCGCTAGGTGTCATCCAGTTATTCGCCATAGTTGCCATGTCATTTGCTTGCGTGTTGCACTTTGCCATGTCATCATCTGCGTTTCATCTGCATGTTTTTCAAAACTTGCATCCGTTCGGGTTCCGCCGGTTCTCTCCGTTGTCCGTTCTGAACATAGACACACTCGCACGCGCCCGTCGCACCTCTCAGACCTCGTTTTGTGAGCCGCCGAAAAAGGTTCTTGTAATGGGATGAAACTTGGTGTGCGGTGTTATTTTAGAGTAGGTAGACCGCCTGTCAATTTTCATCGCATTCGGAGTCCGTTTGACGCCCCAACGGTTAACCGTGTAGCCCGAAACCCCTCTCTCTTTGCAGCCCAGCCCCTCTTCACCACAGCCCATGATCCCATCCAAACCCCCTCCATGCTCTCCGCCGTTCGATCACGATCGTGTGGGCGAAAACCGCACCTCATTTGGACTCTCCTACCTCCTTCTACCTATAAATATGTGCCTTCCCCAAAAAAATTCGCGGATTAAACCCTAGCTTCTTCCTCCTCCCGCCGCCAGACGCGTCTACCCCCGCCGCCGGACATGTCCGCCGCCGCCCTCAGAGAACCAGAAGCCGCCACGTGGCGCCGACCACCACTGCCCCCCGCTGCCCGCCAGCCCACGTGGGGCCCCAGAAGCCCATCACAGGCGTCGTCCGGCCGCCTCGCCCAAGACGCCGCCGCGACCTCCGCCTGCCGTCGTTGCCGTCCGCCCACTGCCCTTCGCCGCCCGTCGCCCGACCACGCCGCTTCGCCCAGCCGCTGGCGCGGATCTCAAGAAGCCCAGCGGCGGATCCCGTCGTCTCCGTCCCCCATTGTTGGAAATATGCCCTAGAGGCAATAATAAATAAGTTATTATTATATTTCCTTGTTCATGATAATCTTTTATTATCCATGCTATAATTGTATTGATAGGAAACTCAGATACATGTGTGGATACATAGACAACACCATGTCCCTAGTAAGCCTCTAGTTGACTAGCTCGTTGATCAATAGATGGTTACGGTTTCTCACCATGGACATAGGATGTCATTGATAACGGGATCACATCATTAGTAGAATGATGTGATGGACAAGACCCAATCCTAAGCCTAGCACAAAGATCATAGTTCAGTATGCTAAAGCTTTTCTAATGTCAAGTATCTTTCCTTAGACCATGAGATTGTGCAACTCCGGATACCGTAGGAATGCTTTGGGTGTACCAAACGTCACAACGAATCGGGTGACTATAAAGGTGCATTACAGGTATCTCCGAAAGTGTCATTGGGTTGGCACGAATCGAGATCGGATTTGTCACTCCGTAAACGGAGAGGTATCTCTGGGCCCACTCGGTAGGACATCATCATAATGTGCACAATGTGACCAAGGGGTTGACCACAGGATGATGTGTTACGGAACGAGTAAAGAGACTTGCCGGTAACGAGATTGAACAAGGTATAGGATACCGACGATCGAATCTCGGGCAAGTACAATACCGCTAGACAAAGGGAATTGTATACGGGATTGATTGAGTCCTTGACATCGTGGTTCATCCGATGAGATCATCGTGGAACATGTAGGAGCCAACATGGGTATCCAGATCCGCTGTTGGTTATTGACCGAGAACGCCTCGGTCATGTCTGCTTGTTCTCCGACCCCTAGGGTCTACACACTTAAGGTTCGATGACGCTAGGGTTATAAAGGAAGTTTGTATGTGGTTACCGAATGTTGTTCGAGTCCGGATGAGATCTCGGACGTCACGAGGAGTTCCGGAATGGTCCGGAGGTAAAGATTTATATATGGAAAGTTGTTGTTCGGTTCCGAAAAAGTTCGGGTTTTTCGGTATTGTACCGGAAGCTTCGGAAGGTTCCGGAGGATTCGGAGGGGTCCGGAGGTCCGGAAATTGTTCCACCACGTCCAATACAGTAGCATGGGCTGTAGGGGCGCCCTAGCCTTAATGGGCCAGGGGCACCAGCCCCCAAGGCCCATGCGCATGGGAAGGGGAAACCCTAAGGGAGGGCCTCCACTTGACTTGGGAGGCACTCCTCCCCTCTTAACCCCCCAAGTCCCATCTAGGGCTGGCCGCACCCCTGGGGTGGAAACCCTAAAGGGGCGCAGCCCCTTTCCCCTATATATACTTGAGGTTTTGGGCTGCCCAACACGCATGAGTTCTCTCCTCTTGGTGCAGCCTGCCTCCTCCTCCTCCTCCTCCCTTGGTGCTTGGCGAAGCCTGCTGGGATTGCCACGCCCTCCATCACCACCATGCCGTTGTGTTGCTGCTGGATGGAGTCTTCCTCAACCTCTCCCTCTCTCCTTGCTGGATCAAGGCAAGGGAGACGCCACCGGCTGTACGTGTGTTGAACACGGAGGTGCCGTCCGCTCGCACTAGGATCTCCGTGATTTGAATCACGACGAGTCGACTCCATCAACCCTGTTCACTTGGGCGCTTCCGCTTAGCGATCTACAAGGGTATGTAGATGCACTCTCCTTCCCTCGTTGCTAGTTTCTCCATAGATAGATCTTGGTGACACGTGGAAAATTTTGAATATTTCTGCCACGCTCCCCAACAAAGGCATCATGAGCTAGGTCTATTATGTAGATTCTTTGCACGAGTAGAACACAAAGTAGTTGTGGGCGTTGATGATGTTCAATATGCTTACCGTTACTAGTCCAATCTTGTTTCGACGGTATTGTGGGATGAAGCGCCCGGACCGACCTTACACGCATTTCTTCGTGAGACAGGTTCCACCGATGACATGCACTTGGTGCATAAGGTGGCTAGCGGTGCCGCCTCTCCACTTTAGTCGGAACGGATTCGATGAAAAGGGTCCTTATGAAGGGTAAATAGCAATTGGCATATCACGCTGTGGTTTTATGTAGGTAAGAAACGTTCTTGCTAGAAACCCATAGCAGCCACGTAAAACATGCAACAACAATTAGAGGACGCCTAACTTGTTTTTGCAGGGTATGCTATGTGATGTGATATGGCCAAGAAGAATGTGATGAATGATATGTGATGTATGAGATTGATCATGTTCTTGTAATAGGATTCACGACTTGCATGTCGATGAATATGACAACCGGCAGGAGCCATAGGAGTTGTCTTTATTTATTGTATGACCTGCGTGTCATTAAACAACGCCATGTAATTACTTTACTTTATTGCTAACCGTAGCCATAGTAGTAGAAGTAATAGTTGGCGAGACAACTTCATGAAGACACGATGATGGAGATCATGATGATGGAGATCATGGTGTCATGCCGGTGACGATGATGATCATGGAGCCCCGAAGATGGAGATCAAAAGGAGCAAAATGATATTGGCCATATCATGTCACTATATAATTGCATGTGATGTATATTATGTTTATGCATCTTGTTTACTTAGAAAGACGGTAGTAAATAAGATGATCCCTTACACAAATTTCAAGAAGTGTTCTCCCCGATCGTGCACCGTTGCTACAGTTCGTCGCTTCTAAGCACCACGTGATGATCGGGTGTGATGGATTCTTACGTTCACATACAACGGGTGTAAGACAGATTTACACAACAAAACACTTGGGGTTAACTTGACGAGCCTAGCATGTGCAGACATGGCCTCGGAACACGGAGACCGAAAGGTCGAGCATGAGTCGATAGTAGATACGATCAACATGAAGATGTTCACCGATGAGACTAGTCCGTCTCACGTGATGATCGGACACGGCCTAGTTGACTCGGATCATGTAATCACTTAGATGACCGAGAGGATGTCTATTCGAGTGGGAGTTCATAAGATGAACTTAATTATCCTGAACATAGTCAAAAGATCTTTGCAAATTATGTTGTAAGCTCGCGCTTTAGTTCCACTGCTTAGATATGTTCCTAGAGAAAATATAGTTGAAAGTTGAAAGATGCGATTATGCGGACAGAGAAAGCTTATGTCCTTAATGCACCTCGGTGTGCTGAACCCCAAACGCCGCTTGTGGATGTTGCGAACATCGGACATACACGCTTTTGATAACTACGTGATAGTTCGGTTAAAAGGTTTAGAGTTGAGGCACCAAAGACATTTTCAAACGTCATGAACATATGAGATGTTTCGAGGGCTGAAATTGGGATTTCAGGCTCGTGCCACGCCAAGAGGTATGAGACCTCCGACGATTTTCTTAGCCTGCAAACTAAGCGAGAAAGCTCAATCGATGAGCTTGTGCTCAGATTGTCTGAGTGCAACAATCACTTGAATCGAGTAGGAGTTGATCCTCCAGGAGAGATAGTGATGTTTCTCCAAAGTCATTGCCACCAAGCTGCTAGAGCTTCGTGATGAACTATAAAATATCAGGGATAGATATGCTGATCCTTGAAGTATTCGCGATGTTTGACACCGCGAAAGTAGAAATCAAGAAGGAGCATCAATTGTTGATGGTTGGTGAAACCACTATTTTCAATAAGGGCAAGGGCAAGAAGGGATACTTCATGAAACGGCAAATCAGCTGCTGCTCCAGTGAAGAAACCCAAGGTTGAACCCAAACCCGAGACTAAGTGCTTCTGTAATAAGGGGAACAGCCACTGGAGCGGAACCACCCTAGATACTTGGTAGATGAGAAGGCTGGCAAGGTCGATAGAAGTATATTTGATATACATTATGTTAATGTGTACTTTACTAGTACTCCTAGTAGCACCAGGGTATTAGATACCGGTTCGGTTGCTAAGTGTTAGTAACTCGAAATAAAAGCTACGGAATAAACGGAGACTAGCTAAAGGTGAGCCGACGATATGTGTTGGAAGTATTTCCAAGGTTGATGTGATCAAGCATCACACGCCCTCTACCATCGAGATTGGAGTTAAACCTAAAATTGTTATTTGGTGTTTGCGTTGAGCATAGGCATGATTGGATTATGTCTATCGTAATGTCTGTTATTCATTTAAGGAGAATAATGGTTACTCTATTTATTTGAATAATACCTTCATGGTCTTGCACCTAAATAAATGGTTTATTGAATCTCGATCGTAGTGATACACATTTACATGCCAAAAGTATAAGATAGTAATGATAGTACCACTTACTTGTGGCACTGCCATGTAGGTCATATTGGTATAAACGCATGAAGAAGCTCCATGTTGATGGATCTTTGGACTCAATCGTTTTGAAAAGTTTGAGACATGCAAACCATGTCTATTGGTGTATACGCATGAAGAAACTCCATGTAGATGGATCGTTTGGACTCACTTGATTTTGAATCACTTGACATATGCAAATCATACCACATGGACAAGATGACCTGAAAAGCCTCGGTTTCAAGAAGATGGAACAAGATAGCATCTTGTTGGAAGTAACACATTTTGATGTGTGCAGTCCAATGAGTGCTTTGAGGCATGCAGATGAATATCGTTGTGTTCTTACTTCACGGATGATTTAAGTAGATGTTGAGTGTATTTACTTGATGAAACACAAGTCTGAATTATTGAATGGTTCAAGTAATTTCAGAGTGAAGTTTAAGATCTTCGTGACAAGAGGATAGAATGTCTATGATATGATCATAGAGATGAATATCTGAGTTACGAGTTTTGGCACACAATTAAGACATTGTGCAAATTGTTTCACAATTAATACCGCTTTGGAACACCATAGTGTGATGGTGTGTCCGAACATCATAGTTGCACTCTATTGGATATGGTGCGTACCATGATATCTCTTATCGATTACCACTATCGCTCATGGGTTAGGCATTAGAGACAACCACATTCACTTTAAATAGGGCACCACGTAATTCCGTTGGGATGACACCGTATGAACTATGGTTTAGAGAAACCTAAGCTGTCATTTCTTAAAAGTTTGGGGCTGCGACGCTTATGTGAAAAGTTTCAGGTTGATAAGCTCGAACCCAAAGCGGACAAAATGCATCTTCATAGGACACCCAAAAACAGTTGGGTATACCTCCTAATTCAGATCCGAAAGCAATAGGGATTGTTTCTTGAATCGGGTCCTTTCTCGAGGAAAAGTTCGTCTCGGAAAGTTGAGTGGGAGGATGGTGGAGACTTGATGAGGTTATTGAACCGTCACTTCAACTAGTGTGTAGCAGGGCACAGGAAGTTGTTCCCGTGGCACCTACACCAATTGAAGTAGAAGCTTATGATAGTGATCATGAAACTTCGGATCAAGTCACTACCGTACCTCGTAGGGTGACAAGGATGCGTACTACATCGAGTGGGCACAAGAATCCTGTCTTGAAGGTCATGTTGCTAGACAACAATGAACCTCGAGCTATGGAGAAGCGATGGTGGGCCCGGATTCGACAAATGGCTCGAAGCCATGAAATCCGAGATAGGATCCATGTATCGTAACAAAGCATGGACTTTGGTGGACTTGCCCGATGATCGGCAAGCCATTGAGACAAATGGATCTTTAAGAAGAAGACAGACGTGGACGGTAATATCACCGTCTATGAAGCTCGACTTGTGGCGAAGAGTTTTTCACAAGTTCAAGGATTTGACTACGATGAGATTTTCTCATTCGTAGCGATGCTTAAGTCCGTCGGAATCATGTTAGCATAAGCTGGATTTATGAAATCTGGCAGATGGATGTCAAAACGAGTTTCCTTACCAGTTTTCGTAAGGAAAGGTTGTATGTGATACAATCAGAAAGTTTTGTCGATCCTAAGGATGCTAAAAGGTATGCTGGCTCCAGCGATCCTTTCCAAGGACTGGAGTAAGCATCTCGGAGTTGGAGTGTGCACTTTGATGAGATGATCAAAGATTTTAGGTTTATACAAAGTTTATGAGAAACTTGTATTTCCAAAGAAGTGAGTGGGAGCATATAGGGTTATTTGAAAAGTGTTTTTCAAGTGAAAACCTGGATTAAGCTACTTGAACATTGAGCATCAAGATCTATGAGGATAGATCAAAAACCGCTCAATAGTACTTTCAAATGAGCACATACCTTGACATGATCTTGAAGGTGTTCAAGATGGATCACCAAAGAAGGAGTTCTTGCACGAGATGTAAGGTATGAAGTTAAGAGTTAAAGCTCGACCACGGCAGAAAAGAGAGAAAGGACGAAGGTCGTCCCTATGCTTCGACATAGGCTCTATAGTATGCTATCTTTGTGTACCGCATCGAAGTGTGCCTTGCCATGAGTCAGTCAAGGGGTACAAGAATGATCCAGGAATGGGGATCATTGGACAGCGGTCAAAAAAAAAATTGTCCTTGGAGTAAATAAGGACATGTTTCTCGATTATGGAGGTGATAAAGAGTTCGGCGTAAAGGGTTACGTCGATGCAAGCTTTAACACCCATCCGAGTGACTCTGAGTAGCAAACCGGATACGTATAGTGGAGCAACCATTTGGAATAGATCCAAGTAGAGCATAGAAGCAGCATTTACAATATGGCATAGAGAATTGCGAAGTACATACGGATCTGAATGTTGCAGACCCGTTGACTAAAACCTCTCTCACAAGCAAAACATGATAAAACCCCAGAACTCATTGAGTCTTAATCACATGATGATGTGAACTAGTTTAATGACACTAGTAAACTCTTTGGATGTTGGTCACATGGCGATGTGACCTGTGAGTGTTAATCACATGGCGATGTGAACTAGATTATTGACTCTAGTGCAAGTGGGAGACTGTTGGAAATATGCCCTAGAGGCAATAATAAATAAGTTATTATTATATTTCCTTGTTCATGATAATCTTTTATTATCCATGCTATAATTGTATTGATAGGAAACTCAGATACATGTGTGGATACATAGACAACACCATGTCCCTAGTAAGCCTCTAGTTGACTAGCTCGTTGATCAATAGATGGTTACGGTTTCCTGACCATGGACATAGGATGTCATTGATAACGGGATCACATCATTAGTAGAATGATGTGATGGACAAGACCCAATCCTAAGCCTAGCACAAAGATCATAGTTCGTATGCTAAAGCTTTTCTAATGTCAAGTATCTTTTCCTTAGACCATGAGATTGTGCAACTCCCGGATACCGTAGGAATGCTTTAGGTGTACCAAACGTCACAACGTAACTGGGTGACTATAAAGGTGCATTACGGTATCTCCGAAAGTGTCTGCTGGTTGGCACGAATCGAGATGGGATTTGTCACTCCGTAAACGGAGAGGTATCTCTGGGCCCACTCGGTAGGACATCATCATAATGTGCACAATGTGACCAAGGGGTTGATCACGGGATGATGTGTTACGGAACGAGTAAAGAGACTTGCCGGTAACGAGATTGAACAAGGTATAGGATACCGACGATCGAATCTCGGGCAAGTACAATACCGCTAGACAAAGGGAATTGTATACGGGATTGATTGAGTCCTTGACATCGTGGTTCATCCGATGAGATCATCGTGGAACATGTGGGAGCCAACATGGGTATCCAGATCCCGCTGTTGGTTATTGACCGGAGAACGTCTCGGTCATGTCTGCTTGTCTCCCGAACCCCTAGGGTCTACACATTAAGGTTCGATGGCGCTAGGGTTATAAAGGAAGTTTGTATGTGGTTACGAATGTTGTTCGAGTCCGGATGAGATATCGGACGTCACGAGGAGTTCCGGAATGGTCCGGAGGTAAAGATTTATATATGGGAAGTTGTTGTTCGGTTCCGAAAAGTTCGGGTTTTTTCAGATTGTACCGAAGCTTCGGAAGGTTCCGGAGGATTCGGAGGGGTCCGGAGGTCCGGAAATTGTTCCACCACGTCCAATACAGTAGCATGGGCTGTAGGGGGCGCCCTAGCCTTAATGGGCCAGGGGCACCAGCCCCCAAGGCCCATGCGCATGGGAAGGGGAAACCCTAAGGGAGGGCCTCCACTTGACTTGGGAGGCACTCCTCCCTCTGGCCGCCCCAAGTCCCATCTAGGGCTGGCCGCACCCCTTGGGTGGGAAACCCTAAAGGGGCGCAGCCCCCTTTCCCCTATATATACTTGAGGTTTTGGGCTGCCCAACACGCATGAGTTCTCTCCCTCTTGGTGCAGCCCTGCCTCCTCCTCCTCCTCTCCCTTGGTGCTTGGCGAAGCCTCGGGATTGCCACGCTCCTCCATCACCACCATGCCGTTGTGTTGCTGCTGGATGGAGTCTTCCTCAACCTCTCCCTCTCTCCTTGCTGGATCAAGGCAAGGGAGACGTCACCGGGCTGTACGTGTGTTGAACGCGGAGGTGTCGTCCGTTCGGCACTAGGATCTCCGGTGATTTGAATCACGACGAGTACGACTCCATCAACCCCGTTCACTTGAACGCTTCCGCTTAGCGATCTACAAGGGTATGTAGATGCACTCTCCTTCCCCTCGTTGCTAGTTTCTCCATAGATAGATCTTGGTGACACGTAGGAAAATTTTGAATATTTGCTACGTTCCCCAACACCCGCCACCTTGCCAGACTCCACCGCACCTCACCGGCCGCCGCCGCCATCCTCCGTCGACCACCCCGAGCTCCTGCCCCGGCCCCGCGCCTCCTCGCCGCCCCGCGCCGGATCCGGCGAGATCCGGCCGGAGGAGGTCTCCCCGGCCCCGGATCCGCCTCCCCGGCGTCTTCCCCGTCCTCTCTGGCAGCTACTCCGGCGAGAACCCCGGCCATCCTCGATTCCCGTGCGAACCCTAGGTTGACCCCATTTTTCTTGCAAGTCCTGAATTTTTTGCATTATGTTGCCATGTTCATCATGCCTTAACTTCATGCTCGTAACTTCGTTTTGCGCATATAATATATCAAAATGTTCATTGTGAGATGCTCTTCATTTCATTCCATTGTGACATGTTTGTTTGAGTCCAGCTTGATGCCATTATCATCATTGCAAGAGTGCTATATGATGTTAACCTGGTGAGACTGTTATAACTTGCGGTTTTGTCTTTTTCATTGCATTTCTTGTGTGTATCCTATGAGCTTGATGTCTACATGAGTTTTGAGCTACGCCATCTTTACAGTGGTGCGATCCATGTATTTTTCTGAGTCTTGTAGTGAGTTCATCAAGCTCGTGAAGTAGGGTACTTGTTGTTACTGTTTTGCTAGGCTGAATCTATTATGTCATGTTGCTATGTAAACCTGCTGCTACAAGTCATTCTATGCATAATCTGGAGATGTTCACTAAGGATGTTTTGTTATACATGTCATGCTCTATCCATCCATGCCCCTGGTTGCATTTATCGCCTGCTGTAGCTTGTTGTAATCTTGCTCTCAAATTGCTAAATAATGTTGCGGTCAGCCTGTTAACATGAAGTTCAGTTTTGCCATGTGTTTTTCTAGTGATCCATGCACCCCATGAACTTGATCTTTCCATGCTTAGCTTCATAAATATGCCTTCCTACTGTTTGTTTACTTCACATGCCATGTATTGCTTTGTGGTGAGTTGTAAAAGCTCACCAACATGCCTACTTATCATTGTCCCTGCCATGTACTGTTATTCTGAATCTGTCATATCACTTGCCATGTTTGCATGGATCCTACCATATTTTCTGTTGACCTTTGGAATAAGTTCAGTAAGTAAGTATTGTTAAGTGCTTTTAGTACTAGCATCCCATGCTTAAGTTTGCCATGATAGCTTGCTATAACTTGTATTTTGCTAGCTCTAAACATTGCATCCTGATGTTATTTCTGTCATGTCCAGTGTTTTCTGCTAAGTCTGTGAAACTATTATTATTTGCAATCTTGCCATGTCCTTTTGAGCATGTTCTAGTGATTTCTGGAGATAGCTCAGTGTTTATGTTTTGTCATGCTTTATCTGTACATCATGTCCATGCCTTTTTGTTTCATGTTGGGGTGATGTAGCATATCTTCATGATGCTTGTAATATGCCTAGTTGCTGTTTTGGACAGATTGTTGTTATATCTTGTTTGGAGTATATGTGTTGCACCGTTGCTCCGTTTTGAGCATGCTCTATATGAAACTTGCTTAGATTTGCATGTAGTTTCTCCTTATCATGTTGCATCCATGTTTTGAGAGTGTTTGCTTGATGTTTGAATGCATTTTGCATCCATGCCATGTTTAACTTGTTTTGCTCATATCTTCTAGGCCGTAGCTCCGAACTAAATGAACTTTATATGTAACTTGACTAGAATTTCGTGTAGATCATCTTCGTGCATCTTAACTTGTTGTTTAACAACTTCAACATTGTGTTCTAATCAGATCTGGACCAATTTCTAAATTTGCATATGAGGACTTACCGGATTAGTTATATGTTGTTTCCGGCCTCATTTAAACTTGCTTTGATGTGTTGCTCTTGTATGCATCATCTCTTGCCATGAGTAGCATCTTATAGCCTTTTTCATGCATCATACTTGGTTGAGCATCATGTCATGTTTATGTGTTGTGTGTTTACCGTGTGTTTGCTTCTTTCCGGTTGTGCTTCTTCTCGATAGTGCGATCGTGAGGATTCGTTTGTCTACGCTTGGTTCGTCTTCGTGGCTTCATCTTCTTCATGGACTCGTTCTTCTTCCTAGCGGAATTGCAGGCAAGATGACCGCTATCCTGAATCTCACTACTATCATTGTCATGCTAGTTGCTTCGTTCTATCGCTTTGCTGCGCTACCTATCACTTGTTCTTCAAGCCTCCCAATTTGCCATGTCAGCCTCTAACCTTTTTCACTCTTCCTAGCAAACCGTTGTTTGGCTATGTTACCGCTTTGCTCAGCCCCTCTTGTAGCGTTGTTAGTTGTAGGTGAAGTTGAAGGTTGCTCCATGGTGGACAGGATTATGTTGGGATATCACAATATCTCTTGTTTAATTAATGCATCTATATACTTGGTAAAGGGTGGAAGGCTCGGCCTTATGCATGGTGTTTTGTTCCACTCTTGCCGCCCTAGTTTCCGTCATACCGGTGTTATGTTCCTTGATTTTGCGTTCCTTACACGGTAGGGTGATTTATGGGACCCCCTTGACAGTTTGCTTTGAATAAAACTCCTCCAGCAAGGCCCAACCTTGGTTTTACATTTGCCTAACAACCTATTACCCTTCCCTTGGGTCGGCCAACCCGAGGGTCATCTTTATTTTAACCCCCCCCCCCCGGGGGCCAGTGCTTCTCTAAGTGTTGGTCCGAACCGGGCAGCCTGCGGGGCCACCTCGGGGTAACTTGAGGGCTGGTTTTATTCGTAGCTTAACCTATTCGGTGTGTCCTGAGAACAAGATACGTGCGACTCCTATCGGGATTTCGACACATCGGGCGGCTTTGCTGGTCTTGTTTTACCATTGTCGAAATGTCTTGTAAACTGGGATTCCGAGACTGATCGGGCTTCCTGGGAGAAGGAATATCCTTCGTTGACCGTGAGAGATTGTGATGGGCTAAGTTGGGACACCCCTGCAGGGTATAAACTTTCGAGAGCCGTGCCCGCGGTTATGTGGCAGATGGGAATTTGTTAATGTCCGGTTGTAGAGAACTTGACACTTGACTTAATTAAAACGCATCAACCGCGTGTGTAGCCATGATGGTCTCTTCTTGGCGGAGTCCTGGAAGTGAACACGGTTTTGGGTTATGTTTGACGTAAGTAGTTTCAGGATCACTTCTTGATCATTGCTAGCTTCATGACCGTTCCGTTGGCTTCTCTTCTTGCTCTTATTTTGCGTATGTTAGCCACAATACTTGCTTAGTCGCTGTTGCAACCTCACCACTTTACCCCTTCCTTTCCCATTAAGCTTTGCTAGTCTTGATACCCATGGTAATGGGATTGTTGAGTCCTCGTGGCTCACAGATTACTACAACAACAGTTGCAGGTGCAGGTTATGCGATGATCATGACGCGAGAGCGATGTTTGCTTGTTTTGGAGTTCTTCTTCTGCTTCTTCTTCGATCAGGGGATAGGTTCCAGGTCGGCAGCCTGGGCTAGCAGGGTGGATGTCGTCTGAGTTTCTGTTTGTGTTTCATCTGTAGTCGTATGTTGCTCTTATGTATGATGTTGTTGTATTCGTGTGGCATTGTATGTCTCTTGTATGTATCCCCAACTATTATGTAATGGTACGATGTAATGATATCCACCTTGCAAAAGCGTCTCCGATATGCGCTTCTATCCTTAGTGGGACCTTCGAGTTCCTTTAGGATAGGGTCGCATATTGGGCGTGACACTGGAGTTGCAGCATGTGTCCTGCGGCACCAACCAAGAGGCTGATGACATCGCCAGGAGGGCATCCAGCCGTCTGCCTCAGGAGCCTGGTGTTTTCGAGGAATGGCTCTTCAAGCCCTCGGCAGCACCGTCGCTATCAAGCACAGCGCATCCTCGGGAGGAACTCCCTCAACCACCTGCCACAGGAGCCACGGCCTGTGGCCCAACCTCGGGAGCACGCTTGCTCCTGGCGCTGGAGCCTCGGGAGGGATGCTGGACTACGGAATTCAAGGACTACCTGATGCAAGGGACCCTACCAGAGAAGGAGGAGGACGCGGAACGTGTGGCCGGGTAGGCCACGACCTACTGTATCCAAGACGGAGAGCTCTACCGGAACCGGCCAAATGATGTTTCCCTGTGTTGCATCTACAGGGAACGGGGGAAGGAGCTGCTGGCTAACATACACGGTGGAGATTGCGGACACCACTCGTCATCACGGACCCTTGTCGGCAAGGCGTCTCGCAGCGGGTTCTATTGGCCCACAGCACGCAATGACGCAATCGAGCTGGTGAAGGCTTCTGAAGCCTGCCAATTCCATGTGGAGCAGATCCATCAGCCAGCTCAGGGCCTGCAGACCATCCCACTCTCGTGGACGTTCGCGGTCTAGGGGCTGGATATCTTGGGCCCGTTTCCTCGAGCGCCTGGGGGCTACCGCTACCTCTACGTCGCCATCGACAAGTTCACCAAGTGGGCAAAGGTGGAAGCCTTCCGCACCATCCCAGCTGGCTCTGCAGTCAAGTTCATCAAGGGCCTCATGAGCCGATTCGGGGTACCTAATCGCATCATCACCGACAACGGTTCGCAGTTCACCAGCAATCTCTTCAAAGCATATTGTGCTAACCTTGGAACGCAGATATGTTACGGTGGCACACCCCCGGAGTAACGACCAGGCCGAACGCGCCAACACAGAGGTCCTGAAAGGCCTCAAAACCAGGAACTTCAAGAAGAAGCTGGAGGCATGCGGCAGGGGCTGGTACGACGAGCTCCAGTCTGTGTTGTGGTCCATCCGCACTACAGCCACCAAGTCGACTGGCGAGACCCTGTTCTTCCTCGTCTATAGAGCAGAGGCGGTCCTCCCTCACGAGGTTAGGCGTCGCTCCGCACGGGTCCTAGCATTTGATGAAGCGTACCAGGACGGCATGCGGGGGATGGACCTCGTGCTGGGGGAGCAGCACCATCGAGAAGCCGCACTACAGGCAGCAAGATACCAGCAGGCGCTACGGCAGTATCATTGCCGCAACATCCACCCCAGGACTCTTGAGGTAGGTGACCTCATGCTCAGGTGGGTGCTCTCCAGGGAAGGGCTGCACAAGCTCTCGCCCATGTGGGAGGGCCCGTTCAAGGTTGTTCATGTTTCCAGGCCAAGCATCGCGCGCCTGGAGATTCAGGAGGGGGTGCCCATCCCAAACGCTTGGGACATTTAGCACCTCCGGAAGTTCTACCCTTGAAGAAAGGCCCAGTGCCTACAAAGAAAGGCCTAGTGTCTGCGAAGAAAGGCCCAGTGCATGTGAAGAAGGCCCGGTGCCTGTGAAGCTCGCCGCCCCAAGAAAGGCCCGGTGCCTGTGAAGAAGGCCCAGTGCTTGTGAAGCTCGCCGCCCGTGACACTCTCACGTAATAATGAGTTGGGGTTGTACACGCCCCGGAGTCTCCGGAGGGCCGCCCTTGGGCCACGGGGGCTCCCGCCCACGCCCAGTGGCAGCACTTAGCTCCGCGCTGGTGAGAAGACATCGAAGACTAGAGTAGGTGCCGGACGCGGCTTTTCATTTGCTTTCCGTAGTTGGCTTGTTCTCCCTTGTTTGAACCTTCATTGAAGTTGCTTCTGGAATTGTTTGCCGTCTTCTGCCCCTGTTCTCTGTCTTTGGCTTTTAATTGGCTCGCTCTCTCTCTCTCTCTCTCTCTCTCTCTCTCTCGCAACCTCGCGAGGGGGCTGCGCGGGCGCCCTCGTGAGCCCTTTCTCGCCTGGTTTTTGCGAGGATCCCTCGTTCAAGTTCACAGCGGGAGCACCCCTCCCGGTCCGTGCCCCACGGGCATCGCGACACTAAGCGTCGAACCTAAGCCGGCAACCCTCGCGACCAAGGTTTGGAAACTATTCTCCCAACTGATCTTTGCAGATCTTAAGACGCCCGGCGAGGCCTCGAGCGGGCACCTCACGACGCGAAAACTACTGCAAACATCCCGAGCTAAGTTATTCCTACACGCAGGCACATAGCCGCAACACCATAACACAACACAGGGACGATAAATATAGCACGATAATAGGGATCATAGTCTGTTACACGCCCCCACGGGGCCCCATACTTATCTCTCTCTCAACGCAGGAAAAGGAGAAAATAAAAATAAAAATGGTGCGCGCCCTGCGACAGCTCGCCAAGAGGGATCCGCATCATCCTCCCGAGCTCAATCAGACCCCGCCTCGCGCTTCACCAGGGCGCGGCGGTGGGACGACCCGCTACCACCCTCGAAGCGGGCGCGGCGACGTGGTGGCTGATCGCGGCCACTGCTGGAGGAGCTGTCACCGGAGGAGGAGCCGCTGAAGCTCGGCAAGCTGCGGACGCCGCCAGGAGCGGGTTTGCCTTCACCCTCGTCGCGACCGTCGCCAAGGCCAAGCACCTCGTCGCTGTCATCGTCTTTAGGGCAGCACCCAACACGGTGGCCATCTTCTCCGAACACCCTCACGTAGAATGTCGCGTCACCGTCGAACTTGGAGTGGAGGGTGCACCGCCGGCCCAGGCCACGCGCGCGGGCAAATGTCTGCCAGTCGCGGGCCATGGCCACGTTCTCGGTGAAGGAGATCTCCAGCGGCTGGCAGTTCGTCGGCGAAGAAGCGAGAGAGCTGGAGCCAGTTGCCGGCCGGGTTGTTCGACCACACAACAAACTCCGGCAGCACCTCTGTCAAATGGAAGCGCGGCCGGGGAGGCCGCGCAGCCACGGCGCGCCTTCCTTCACCGACTGGGCTGCCCCGATACGGGCGGCCACCACCGTGCGAAGAGCCACCACCGCGACCACGAGGAGCCGCGATGGGAGTCACGGGATGCTTGCGGGGATGACCACGGCCGCGCTTGGGTAGAGGGGAGCCAGGCCCTTCCTGGCGAGCCTTCCCCTTTTCCGTGGCAGAGAACCTTTTCATGGGCGCCAGGATGCTGCAAGCAATCGGAGCGAGGAACGAGAAGAAGCAGGCGGAGCGAGGGGAGATGTGCTACGGGGTTTTCACCCACCCACCCCCCCCCCCCCACGCCCGTATTTATAGCCCAAGGGAGGCCAACCGCCGGCCTCCACGATCACAGGTGATGATGACTCTTTTTGCATGCAGCAGTGACTCGTTAAACTGAGCAGTTGTCGAGGCAGCATGGGGAAGCGGAGACGCCCACGACCAATCAACCGCCATGCGACGACCAAGGCCGCAGGCTATTGGGGCCCGCGGCACTCTGCACTTGCCCTTTGGCTTTGCTGCTAAGCCAAGTCCGAGCGCACCTTGGGCCCGGGGGCTACTGTCGGCATTCTGGGAACGGGGGTCCCCAGACTTGCCTGCCTGCGGCCTGCAACGTGGCTCAGCAGTGGCCCAGTACGGCCCGTCTTCATCAACCCAAGTTCTGGACCCTCGCGAGGGGCCAAGCCTCGTGGGGCGGATGACGCAAGGCTTCCTCAGGGGAAGGCTCGCGAGGAGGCGGGGAGATCAAGGCAAGGAGTACCTCGCGAGGTGCTCATGACGCAAGCCATGACGATAAAGACCAGGCGGGCGCCAGGCGGGCGCTAGCCTACGCAGTGTCCTCGTTTCCTCTTTGGTGCAAAGGGGGTGTCAGTGTCAAAACCGGTTGATATAGGGTAGGGGTCCCGAACTGTGCGTCTAAGGCTAATGGTAACAGGAGGCGGGGGACACGGTGTTTACCCAGGTTCGGGCCCTCTCTATGGAGGTAATACCCTACTTCTTGCTTGATTGATCTTGATGATATGAGTATTACAAGAGTTGATCTACCACGACATCGTAGAGGCTAAACCCTAGAAGCTAGCCTATGATTATGATTGTTGTTGTCCTACGGACTAGACCCTCCGGTTTATATAGACACCGGAGGGGGCTAGGGTTACATGGAGTCGGTTACAGAGAAGGAAATCTACATATCCGAATTGCCAAGCTTGCCTTCCACGCAAAGGAGAGTCCCACCCGGACATGGGACGAAGTCTTCAATCTTGTAACTTCATAGTCCAACAGTCCGGCACCACTACATAGTCCGGCTGTCCGAGTACCCCCTAATCCGGGACTCCCTCAGTAGCCCCTGAACCAAGCTTCAATGACGATGAGTCCGGCGCGCAGATTGTCTTCGGCATTGCAAGGCGGGTTCCTTCTCCGAATACTCCATAGAAGATCCTGAACACAAGGATCGTGTCCGGCTCTGCAAGACAATTTCCACATACCACCGTAGAGAGCACAATATTCCACAAATCTAATCTGCTGACAACTTTTTATAGCATGACATCACGCCATGGCCTGGTCATTATTCGAACCATTTTCTCAACCTGCTGATGCACATATTGCGAGGCGGTTTCATTGGCACGTCTTGTTGAAGCAGAGATCGTGTTCCCTTATCACGGGATTCTCATCAATACGGGTGTGGGTAACCCCACCGCGCCATCAACACGACGCTTGGGGAATAAACGAGTTTACAGGGCAAGTGGGGAGGCGCATGGTTTCTACCGCATTTATAAGGAGATTAGGACTCCCCCTTTTTCACCCACGCATTCTTCTTCCTCTGCTCATCCATTCTCCCTCGCTCGAGCTCTAGCGCCCAAGCTTTCTTCTTCTCCGCAAAGTCATTCCGAGTATGTCCGAAGCGGGAGGCAAGTGGATGGCCTCCTCCGTTAAGGTAGAGGACATCACGAAGCTTCGGGAGGCCGGATACCTGGCCACAGACATCATGCACCGGCTCCCTACCGAAGGGCAGATCATCCCTACCGTGAAGCCTCAGGAGAGGGTAGTGTTTCTCTCTCACTTTGTCCGCGGACTAGGATTCCTCCTCCACCCATTTGTCCGCGGGATCATGTTCTACTACGGGCTGGACTTCCATGATCTGGCCCCCAATTTCATCCTCAACATCTCGGTGTTTATCGTCGTGTGCGAGGCCTTCCTCCGCATTACGCCCCACTTTGGCATATGGCTGAAGACCTTCAACGTGAAGCCGAAGGTGGTGGTCGGCGAGCAAGCAGAGTGCGGAGGTGCCATGGTGGGCAAGATGCCCAATGTCACCTGGCCCGAAGGCTCCTTTGTGGAGATCGTGAAGGGGTGGCAATCGGGGTGGTTCTACATCACCGAGTCGTGCGACACCAACTGGGCGGCGGCCCCTGAATTTTGATCCGGCATCCCCATGCGGCTCACCTCCTGGAAAGAGAAGGGCTTAGCCTGGGTCTCATCGGTGGAGCTGACCGGACTTCAGACCTGCATCAAAAATATGATAAGCAAGAAAATCAAGCTTGTCAACATGGTCCAGGTCATGCTCCTCCGCCAGATCCTTCCGTGTCAGAAACGGGCTTTCAGTATGTGGGAGTTCGACCCGGCCGAACACCAGACGCTGCGAGAGCTCTTCGACACGATGCACGAAGATGTCTGGAAGGTGTTGTTCAAGGCCACCGAGGTACCACCGCCCATAGCCGAAGATCGCGGACTCAGTGCAAAGCACCCCGCCAATTCGGTGAGTTTTTATATTTCACAGGACGTGCCTTTCAATAGCACATCCACAGGAGGAATCTAAACCTCCATGCCTATTTAACAGGACTGGTTAGCGACAGCGGAGCGGATTGACTGTCCGGCTCCACTACCCGAAGATCCAGCAGCAGCTCTCTTAACGGAGATGCTGTTTCCGGCGTCCTATGAGGTGCCGGAGAAGAAGGCCAAGAAGAAGGCCGCGGGGACCAGGAAAGGTCTCCGGCGCAAGGTTATATCGGACTCATCATCCGAAGACACCGGCACGCTCCTCCAACGAAAACGAGGAGGAGGAAGAGGAAATCCCTCCCCCTCCCAACCGGGGGGGGGAGAAAAGGAAGCTCGCCCCGTCTGGGGAGGCTGAAGGGTTCAAGAAGGGAAAGACCCTCCCTCCGGACCAGTCTACCACGGCCGCCTACAGCGTTGAGGAATGGTTGCCCAGGGACAAGCCCCTGGCGAAGTCATAAGTATCTGGACACTATAATACTTCCAGTATGTTTTGCTTTATTGCTTCTTATCATGCCAAACATGCTCGTGCAGTCTGGCCAAAGCCCACATCGACGTATCCTCTTCGGATGGGTCTCTGGGCCTGTCGGCGATGAATAGCGATTCACTCCTGACAGCCTCCTCCCCCAAGCCCGCGGACGACACCGAGGTGTTGTCTCAGAGGATACCGAACCAGGGGGAGACAGTTCTAGAGATGCCCCAAGGCAAAATCCCAGACGCTGGGCACATGGGAGGAAAGACCCCCATGGATTTTGATTACGGGGGCCGCAGCAAGTCTGGCCCCCAGCCGAATGCGGCTCCGGAAACCCAAGTGGTTCCGGATTCAGGCAGGCAGCCTCTCTCTAAGGAGGGCGAGCCGCCTGTGCCGATGACCTCTGTTCATCCACAGGCATCGGACAACTTGCTGGAAGCTCTTGGAGGCGCTTCCATTAATGAAGAACACCGTACTCTTATAAGTATGGTGATTGAGAAGGTCCGGTCTGCCAAAAGCGGATTGACCAAAGCATGCGCCAGCCTCCTAACGAGCTTTGAGGTAAGTAATAAAATTGTAAGAAAATATCACAGTATAGAAGTAGCCCCTGATGCTCTGTTTGGTGTTCGGAAAGAAAGGCCGAACAGAGGATCAAATAACATCCGTAGGAGTCTAATCAGAATATGTCTATGTGAATAAGCAGGCGTCGCTGCTGGCCGCTGCCGCTCGTACTGCGGAGGTCTCCGGACTGAAGCAGGACCTGGAGTGGACCGAGGAAGAGCTCGGCCTCGTGAAGAGGCAGCTCGAGGAAAACAAAGGTACACAATGCCCCGTCTGTATACTTATAAACAAAAAAATTGTTGCTTCTAATAGAGGCGTCATGAGTTTTTAATAGGGGCCACTACCGAAGTGGCGGCCCTTAAGAAGGCGCTGACCGAGGCTGAAAACAAAGTGGCCAAGGAGCGCGCCGAGCGCGAGAAGCAAGGGGCCCAGGTCGACGAGGTCCAGCAAGAGCTCCAGGATTTCGTCAAAAAATACGAGTCCTTGGAGCGTGACTCTAAGACGCAAGAGTCCGAGCTTGTGAAGGCCCTCCAGAGTGCACGAGATGCCAAGGCCGAAGCCCAAAAGGCCCTCCAGGAGATTCAAGCGGCCAAGAAGATTGCGGCAGGTAAGGCATTCAGTATGCAAAGCAAGCACGTGAAGGAGACTTTCTTTTACTCACCCGAATTTGGAGCTCTCGAGGAGCATTCGTAGATCTGCCGTGCAGCATATCTGATGCCGCAGAGTTCTACCGGGATGACGAAGGGAGCTCGACGGAGAAGTTGTTCTGGTCCTAGTATATTGGGGCCGAACATCCGATGCCCTTGAGCTACCAGCTGAAGCAACTAGTCGAACTGCACAAGGCGGCCGAGCTGGCCATGAAGGACCTCATAGTCCGGATGTGGCCTACCGAGCCTTTGCCCAGTAGCTACTTCGGCCTCGTGAAGCGGCTTGTGAATGCCTACCCGCGGCTCGAAGTCATAAAGCGATCAGTTTGCATTGAAGGTGCGCGGATGGCCTTCCCCGCGTAAAAGTGCACTGGGCAAAGATGGATGCCGAGAAGTTGATGACCGAGGGGCCGCCAAAGGGCAAGGAGCACCGCCACCCTGAAAAATATTATGATAGTGTTCTGAAGGGCTCCCGCCTTGTGGCGGAGCAATGTGCTAAGGATGTAATATTTGAGTGAATGTACTCATTTGATCTTGTAATATGAAAACAAGTTCATTTTGCTCAATATAACGCTTTGTTGATTTAAAATTTTACCTTCCGTGCGGTCGTTTATAAAATTTGAGAGTTGGCCAGTCGTCGGCTTCTGCCCCCATGTAACTAGTATCGGGGTGTTCGGGATAAATCTAAACACTCTTTATCCAAATTTTTGGTCCTTTAAGGAGGTGCTTAGCGCAACGAACAGGGCAATCGGACTATACAGCTTTATCACTCTCACTTAGCCATATAAGTTCTATAATTTTAAATTTTGCCATAGCCCCTGGTGTTCGAAAGGCCGAACTTGGGGCGCTATACACGCCTAAATCGGACAAGGCCGATTCCTCGCCCGAAGCGGAAAAAATCTTTAAGGATTTGAGACCTCTCGAACAGCAATCGGCTCTCGCCGCATCATGACAGTCAGTTTTCGGCTTTCTCTACTGAGGTGCTCGTCCGGAAGAACCAGGACACAATCGCAGTAGTTCTCCCTGTGCCACCTTAGCCGATGTAGCGGAACATAAGGCAGCAAAACATGGGAGCCGGGCAAACCCAACTATTGACCCAAGACATGATTCAGAGCTGATGCATATAATGTTATAAGTTCGGGGTGCCACACTGTTGAAAGTGTTCGGACTTTTCTTGCTGTGTTATGGGGTACACTAAAGCCCCTGGTGAGCTGAACATACCGAAATGTACGGGCGCAATTTTTAAAAAATAAGCAGTAGAGGAAAAAGATAAAAAATGTAATAATAAGCTGACGCTATAGGTTATTTTCCATTGTTATTTGAGTAATACGTCAAGGCGTATGTATACAAGTAGTGCGATAAGCAAAATAGGACTATTTGGCATGTCCTTAACCAAGAGCGAGCTGCGTGTCGGTATGTAAAACAGGTATAGCGATCGTTATCAGAGACCACATGGGGATTCCCTAGTACGTCAAAGCTTCTTGCCTCCTTCCCGTGATGGGTCCGATACTCAGATTATCGGAAGAGCCTCAAGAAGAGAAGGACCTGAAAGAAAGAAAAGGGGGAAGGTGTACGGATCCTGGGACGGTTGAGCCGCATTGTGGGCCGCATAGTAGCCGTTCCTCCGCCTATGCCCATGATATTTTAAGTGCGTAATTATGTATGCGCGGCACAAATTTCACCGCTTGACAGGGACTAGGACGAAGGCCGAATTGCTAGGAGAGCTCTGGACGTGCCGGACGATCCTGTTGCAGAGTATTTCGGACTCGCTTGGCGGTGTCCGGGGGCTTTATTGCCGAATTGGAGATTTGCCTAAGAAGGATGCTCTATACTTCTGCTGTGAGGGCCACAGTGTGCTCCTCCATACGGAGGGAGCGCTCTGTGTTTCCATTGACTGTTATAACCCCGTGAGGTCCTGGCATCTTGAGCTTGAGGTATGCGTAATGCGGTACCGTGTTGAATCTGGCAAATGCGGTTCGTCCGAGCAGTGCGTGATAGCCACTGCGGAAGGGGACGATATCAAAGATTAACTCTTCGCTTCGGAAGTTGTCCGGAGATCTGAAGACTACTTCCAGTGTGATTGAGCCTGTGCAACAGGCCTCTACACCTGGTATGACACCTTTAAAGGTGGTTTTGGTGGGTTTGATCCTTGAGGGATTGATGCCCATTTTGCACACTGTATCCTGATAGAGCAGGTTCAGGCTGCTGCCACCATCCATAAGGACTCATGTGAGGTGGAATCCATCAATGATGGGGTCGAGGACCAGCGCGGCCGAACCGCCATGACGGATACTTGTCGGATGGTCCCTGCGGTCGAAAGTGATCGGACAAGAAGACCATGGGTTGAACTTTGGGGCGACTGGCTCCATCGCGTAGACGTCTCTTAGTGCACGCTTCCGTTCCCGCTTGGGAATGTGGGTTGCGTATATCATATTTACCGTTTTTACTTGGGGAGGAAATTTCTTCTGTCCTCCTATGTTCGGCAGCCGGGGCTCCTTGTCGTCATCACTGTGCAGCCGCTTTTCCTTGTTTTCGGCATTCAACTTGCCGGCCTCTTTGAACACCCAACATTCTCTGTTGGTGTGGTTGGCTGGTTTATCGGGGTTGCCGTGGATTTGACATGAGCGATCGAGTATGCGGTCTAGACTGGACGGGCCCGGATTGTTTCTTTTGAATCGCTTTTTCCGCTGACCGGACTTAGGGCCACTGAATCCGGCATTGACGGTCGTGTCTTCGGCGTTATCGCCATTGCTGTGACGCTTGTGTCTGTTGCGTCAGGGCTTGCCGTTGCTATCTCTGGCATCTGAGGTGTCATATTTTCTTGATGTGTTGTTGCTGCGAGCCAGCCAGTTATCTTCGCTCGCACAAAAGCGGGTCATGAGTGTCGTGAGGGCTGTCATGGACTTCGGCTTATCTTGGCCGAGGTGTCGGGCAAGCCACTCGTCATGGATGTTATGCTTAAAGGCCGCTAGGGCTTCAGCATCCGGACAGTCGACAATTTGGTTCTTTTTAGTTAGGAACCGAGTCCAGAATTTCCTAGCTGACTCTCCGGGCTATTGGGTTATGTGACTTAAGTCATCAGCATCTGGTGGTCGCACATAAGTGCCCTGGAAGTTATCCAGGAATGCGTCTTCCAGGTTCTCCCAACTTCCAATGGAGTTTGTCGGCAAACTATTCAGCCAATGCCGAGCCGGTCCATTGAGTTTTAGTGGGAGGTACTTGATGGCCTGTAGATCATCCCCGCAGTCCATGTGAATGTGGAGAAGGAAATCTTCTATCCATACCACGGGGTATGTAGTCCCATCGTAGGACTCGATATTCACGGGCTTAAACCCTTCTGGGAATTCATGATCCATTACTTTGTCAGTGAAACATAGGGGGTGTGCGGCGCCTCTATGTTGAGCTACATCACGATGCAGTTCAAATGAGTCTGGTCGGTTGTATTCGGCTTGGCCGGATTTTTATTTAGTGTATCCGGCATGGTGATCATCGTCACGCGTTGGGGCGTGCCCCCGTGATCCGTAGATCGATCTTGATTGTCCTGTTTTGTTATCCAATTTGTCTCGCAGGTCATGCGTGTAGCCCCGAGCCTTCGTGTTTTTGTTTGATTGGAGGCGGGGTGCGGGCTGGTGTTCGGGCTGATATGCCGCTTTGTCTCGGCCACGAGGTGGCCGGTCAGCCGTATCCTGCGCTGGTAGTGTAGGCTCTAGAGCCTCCTCCTCGAATCGAGGTAACAACCTGCGCTTTGGGTAACTTTTGGTTGGGCGCTCGAGTCCGTATTCCTCGGCTGCCAGGACCTCGATCCATCTATTAGTTAGCAGATCTTGATCAGCTTGAAGTTGTTGCTGCTTTTTCTTCAGGCTTTTTGCAGTGGCTATAAGTCGGCGCTTGAAGCGCTCCTTCTCGACGGGGTCCTCGGGCACGATGAATTCTTCGTCGCCGAGGCTCACCTCGTCTTCGGAGAGGGGCATGTAATTATCATTCTCCGAGTCTCCATCCATTGCCTGTTTATCAGGGCTAACTTGCCCATCCTCCTGTCCGGCTTGCTCGAAGCTTGGCTGGGCGGGATTGTTTTCGTCTTCGGCACCATCTGGAGTGCTATTGTCTCTTGTGCCGGTATCGCCATTTTTGCTATGGCGGGGCTTAGAGCGGCGCCGCCGGCGCTTAGATTGCTTCTCGAGGGGATTATCCTCTGTTGCCTCGTCGCCATTGCTTTCTTTGGGCGTGTCCACCACATATATATCATATGATGAGGTGGCTGTCCAGCGCCCTGTGGGTGGTGGTTCCTGTTCTTCTCCGGTATCGTCGTCCATACCGTCGATGTCTTCGGAGTCGAAATCAATCATGTCGGTTAAGTCATCGACAGTAGCTATTAAATGGGTGGTGGGTGGGGAACGTATTTCTTCGTCGTCCGCTTCCCACTCAAGCCGGACATAGTTCGGCCAAGAGTCTCCTGATAGGGAGAGGGATTTTAATGAATTTAGCACGTCGCCCAAGGGTGAGTGCTGAAAGATATCCGCGGAGGTAAACTCCATGATCGGTGCCCAATCCGGTTCGATGGGCACGGATGCGTGCGGTTCGGAGCCTGTGGCCGGAGACGAGTCCGGGGGTCCGATGACACAGACCTCATTGGAGGTGAAGTCTGTGTTCGGCTCTATCGTCATTGAGTATGCGGCCTCCGTGGCGGGGTTCATCCACCCGTCCTCGGATGGCACAATCTGCTCTGGATTAAGAGCCGGGGCAGGCGCAGGTGTGATCTCCCAAACACCATCCGATGGCAGATCTAAGTCGTGCTCATTGTGACTGTTCGGAGCACCTGCCTGTTGGGGAACGTAGTAATTTCAAAAAAATTCCTACGAACACGCAAGACCATGGTGATGGCATAGCAACGAGAGGGGAGAGTGTCCGTCCACGTACCCTCGTAGACCGAAAGCGGAAGCGTTATAACAACGCTGTTGATGTAGTCGACGCGTCTCCACGATCCGACCGATCCAAGCACCGAACGTCGGCACCTCCGAGTTCTGCACGTTCAGCTCGATGACAATCCCGGACTCGATCCAGCAAAGTGTCGGGATGAGTTCCACAAGACGACGGCGTGGTGGCGATGTTGATGCTCCACCGACGCAGGCTTCGCCTAAGCTCCGCGACGATATGACTTCTCCGCGCAGGGCTTCGCCTAAGCTCCGCGACGATATGACCAAGTGGAATATGGTGGAGGGGGCACCGACACGGCTAAGGAATGATCCGTAGATCAACTTGTGTGTCATGGGGTGCCCCTGCCCCAGATATAAAGGAGCCAAGGGGGTGCGGCCAGCCTTGGGAGGCGCTGCTTGAGGAGTCCTACTCCCACCGAGTAGGACTCCCCCTTCTCCTAGTTGGACTAGGACTTGAGGAAGGGGAAGAGGAAAGGTGCGGCCTCCCCTAGTCCACCCGGACTAGGCCATGGGGCGCGCGGCCTGCCCTAGGCAGCCCTCTCTCTTTCCCTTGCAGGGCCCAATAAGGCCCAATACTTCTCCCGGCGAATTCCCGTAACTCTCCGGTACTCAAAAATACCGAATCATTCGAACCTTTCCGAACTCCGAATATAGTCGTCCAATATATCGATCTTTACGTCTCGACCATTTCGAGACTCCTCGTCATGTCCCCGATCTCATCCGGGACTCGAACTCCTTCGGTACATCAAAACTCATAAACTCATAATATAACCATCATCGAAACCTTAAGCGTGCGGACCCTACGGGTTCGAGAACTATGTAGACATGACCTAGAACCATTCTCGGTCAATAACCAATAGCGGGACCTGGATGCCCATATTGGTTCCTACATATTCTACGAAGATCTTTATCGGTCAAACCGCATAACGACATCGTTGTTCCCTTTGTCATCGGTATGTTACTTACCCGAGATTCGATCGTCGGTATCCAATACCTAGTTCAATCTAGTTACGTAAGTCTCTTTACTCGTTCAGTAATACATCATCTCACAACTAACTCATTAGTTGTAATGCTTGCAAGGCTTAAGTGATGTGTATTACCGAGAAGGCCTAGAGATACCTCTCCGATAATCGGAGTGACAAAACCTAATCTCGAAATACGCCAACCCAACAAGTACCTTTGGAGACACCTGTAGTACTCCTTTATAATCACCCAGTTACGTTGTGACGTTTGGTAGTACCCAAAGTGTTCCTCCGTAAACGGAGTTGCATAATCTCATAGTTATAGGAACATGTATGGGTCATGAAGAAAGCATTAACATACTAAACGATCAAGTGTTAAGCTAACGGAATGGGTCATGTCAATCAGATCATTCAACTAATGATGTGACCTTGTTAATCAAATAACAACTCCTTGTTCATGGTTAGGAAACATAACCATCTTTGATTAACAAGCTAGTCAAGTAGAGGCATACTAGTGACACTCTGTTTGTCTATGTATTCACACATGTATTATGTTTCCGGTTAATACAATTCTAGCATGAATAATAAACATTTATCATGAAATAAGGAAATAAATAATAACTTTATTATTGCCTCTAGGGCATATTTCCTTCAGTCTCCCACTTGCACTAGAGTCAATAATCTAGTTCACATCATCATGTGATTCAACACTAATATTCACATCTGCATGTGATTAATACCCATAGTTCACATCGTCATGTGACCAACACCCAAAGGGTTTACTAGAGTCAATAATCTAGTTCACATCGCTATGTGATTAACACCCAAAGATTACTAAGGTATGATCATGTTTTGCTCGTGAAAGAAGCTTAGTCAACGGATCTGTCACATTCAGAGCCGTATGTATTTTGCAAATATTCTATGTCTACAATGCTCTGCACGGGGCTACTCTAGCTAATTGCTCCCACTTACAATATGTATCCAGATTGAGACTTAGAGTCATCTGGATCGGTGTAAAAAGCTTGCATCGATGTAACTCTTTACGACGGGCTCTTTTATCACCTCCATAATCGAGAAATATTTCCTTAGTCCTCACTAAGGATGTTCTTGACCAATGTCCAGTGATCTACTCCTAGATCACTATTGTACTCCCTTGCCAAATTCAGAGCAAGGTATACAATAGGTCTGGTACATAGTATAGCATACTTTATAGAACCTATGGTGAGGCATAGGGAATGACTTTCATTCTCTTTTCTATTTTCTGCTGTGGTCGGGATTTGAGTCTTACTCAATTTCATACCTTTGCAACACAGGCAAGAACTTTTCTTTGACTGTTCCATTTTGAACTACTTCAAAATCTTGACAAGATATGTACTTATTGAAAAACTTATCAAGCGTTTTGATCTATCTCAATAGATCTTGATGCTCAATTTGTAAGCAGCTTCACCGAGGTCTCTCTTTGAAAACTCCTTTCAAATACTCCTTTATGCTTTGCAGAATAATTCTACATTATTTCCGATCAACAATATGTCATTCACATATACTTATCGAAATGCTGTAGTGCTCCCACTCACTTTCTTGTAAATACAGGCTTCACCAAAAGTCTCAGATAAAACTATATGCTTTGATCACACTATCAAAGCGTTTATTCCAACTCCGAGATGCTTGCACCAGTCCATAGATGGATCATTGGAGCTTACACATTTTGTTAGCTCCTTAGGATTGACAAAACCTTCTGGTTGCATCATATACAACTCTTCTTTAATAAATCCATTAAAGAATGTAGTTTTGACATCCATTTGCCAGATTTCATAAAATGTGGCGATTGCTAACATGATTCGGACAGACATAAGCATCGCTACAATTGAGTAAATCTCATTGTAGTCAACACCTTGAACTTGTCGAAAACCTTTCTGCGACAAGTCGAGCTTTGTAGATAGTAACACTACTATCAGCATCTGTCTTCCTCTTGAAGATCCATTTATATAATATGGCTTGCCGATCATCGGGCAACTCCATCAAAGTCCACACTTTGTTCTCATATATGGATCCCATCTCAGATTTCATGGTCTCAAACCATTTCGCGGAATCTGGGCTCATCATCGCTTCATCATAGTTCGTAGGTTCATCATGGTCCAGTAACATGACTTCTAGAATGGGATTACCGTACCACTTTGGTGCGGATCTTACTCTGGAAGACCTACGAGGTTTGGTAGCAACTTGATCTGAAGTTTCATGATCATCATCATTAACTTCCTCACTAATTGGTGTAGGAATCACTGGAACTGATTCCTGTGATGAACTACTTTCCAATAAGGGAGAAGGTACAATTACCTCATCAAGTTCTACTTTCCTCCCACTCACTTCTTTCGAGAGAAACTTCTTCTCTAGAAAGGATCCATCTTAGCAACAAATATCTTGCTTTCGGATCTGTGATAGAAGGTGTACCCAATAGTTACCTTTTGGTATTCTATGAAGACGCATTTCTCCGATTTGGGTTCGAGCTTATCAGGTGAAAACTTTTTCACATAAGCATCACAACTCCAAACTTTAAGAAACGACAGCTTAGGTTTACTGCTAAACCATAGTTCATACGGTGTCATCTCAACGGATTTAGATGGTGCCCTATTAAATGTGAATGCAGCTGTCTCTAATGCATAACCCCAAAACGACAGTGGTAAATCGGTAAGAGACATCATTGATCGCACCATATCAAAATAAAGTACGATTACGACGTTCGAACACACCATAACGTTGTGGTGTTCCAGGTGGCGTGAGCTGTGAAACTATTCCACTTTGTTTTAATTGAAGACCAAACTCGTAACTCAAATATTCATCTCCACGATCAGATCGCAGAAACTTTATTTTCTTGTTACGATGATTTTCCACTTCACTCTGAAATTCTTTGAACCTTTCAACTATTTCAGACTTATGTTTCATCAAGAAGATATACCCATATCTGCTCAAATCATCTTGTGAAGGTCAGAAAATAACGATACTTGCCACGAGCATCAACACTCATTGGATCGCATACATTGGTATGTATTATTTCCAATAAGTCAAGATCTCGTTCCATTGTTCCGAACAACGGAGTTTTAGTCATCTTGCCCAAAAGGCACGGTTCGCAAGTATCAAATGATTCATAATCAAGTGATTCCAAAACCCATCAGCATGGAGTTTCTTCATGCGCTTTACACCGATATGACCCAAGCGGCAAGTGCCACAAATAGGTTGCACTATCATTATTAACTTTGCATTTTTGGCATCAATATTATGAATATGTGTATCACTATGATCGAGATCCAATGAACCATTTTCATTGAGTGTGTAACCACATAAGGTTTTATTCATGTAAACAGAACAACAATTTATTCTCTTACTTAAATGAATAACCGTATTGCAATAAACATGATCAAATCATATTCATGCTCAACACCAAATAACACTTATTTAGGTTCCACACTAATCCCGAAAGTATAGGGAGTGTGCGATGATGATCATATCAATCTTGGAACTACTTCCAACACTCATCGTCACTTCCCCTTCAACTAGTCTCTGTTTATTCTCAACTCCTGTTTGAGTTACTAATCTTAGCAACCGAACAGTATCAAATACTCAGGGGCTACTATAAACACTAGTAAGGCACACGTCAATAACCTGTATATCAAATATAACCTTGTTCACTTTGCCATCCTTCTTATCCACCAAATATCCAGGGTAGTTCGCTTCCAAAGGACCAGTTCCATTGCAGAAAAAGTACTCGTCTCGTGCTTAGGTTTAGACTTGGGCTTCTTCACTCGAGCAGCAACTTGCTTGCCGTTCCTTTTGAAGTTCCCTTCTTCCCTTTGCCAATTTCCTTGAGACTAGTGGTCTTGTCAACCATCAACACTTGATGTTTTTCTTGATTTCTACCTTCGCGATTTTAGCATCGCGAAGAGCTCGAGAATCTTTTTCGTCATCCCTTGCATACTATAGTTCATCACGAAGTTCTACTAACTTAGTGATGGTGACTTAGAGAATTCATCAATCACTATCTTATCTGGAAGATTAACTCCCACTTGATTCAAGTGATTGAAGTACTCAGACAATCTGAGCACATGCTCACTAGTTGAGCGATTCTCCTCCATCTTTTAGCTATAGAACTTGTTGGAGACTTCATATCTCTCAACTCGGGTATTTGCTTGAAATATTAACTTCAATTCCTGGAACATCTCATATGGTCCATGACGTTCAAAACGTCTTTGAAGTCCCGATTCTAAGCCGTTAAGCATGGTGCACTAAACTATCAAGTAGTCATCATATTGAGCTAGCCAAACGTTCATAACGTCAGATCGCTCATATTGAGCTAGCCAAACGTTCATAACGTCGCATCTGCTCCTGCAATAGGTCTGTCACCTAGCGGTGCATTAAGGACATAATTCTTACATGCAGCAATGAGGATAAACCTCGGATCACGGATCAAATCCGCATCATTGCTACTAATATCTTTCAACACAATTTTCTCTAGGAACATATCAAAACAAACATATAAAAGCATAGGGAAGCAACAACGCGAGCTATTGATCTACAACATAATTTGCAAAATACTACCAGGGACTAAGTTCATGATAAATTAAAGTTCAATTAATCATATTACTTAAGAACTCCCACTTAGATAGACATCTCTCTAGTCATCTAAGTGATTACGTGATCCAAATCAACTAAACCATGTCCGATCATCACGTGAGATGGAGTAGTTTCAATGGTGAACATCACTATGTTGATCATATCTACTATATGATTCACGCCGACCTTCGGTCTCCGTGTTCGAGGCCATATCTGTTATATGCTAGGCTCGTCAAGTTTAACTCGAGTATTCGCGTGTGCAACTGTTTTGCACCGTTGTATTTGAACGTAGAGCCTATCACACCCGATCATCACGTGGTGTCTCGGCACGAAGAACTTTCGCAACGGTGCATACTCGGGAGAACACTTCTTGATAATTTTGGTGAGAGATCATCTTATAATGCTACCGTCAATCAAAGCAAGATAAGATGCATAAAGGATAAACATCACATGCAATCAATATAAGTGATATGATATGGTCATCATCATCTTGTGCTTGTGATCTCCATCGCCAAGCACCGCCATGATCACCATCGTCACCGTAGCGACACCTTGATCTTCATCGTAGCATCGTTGTCGTCTCGCCAACTATTGCTTCTCGACTATCGCTACCGCTTAGTGATAAAGTAAAGCAATTACATGGCGTTGCATTTCATACAATAAAGCGACAACCATATGGCTCCGCCGATTGCCGATAACTCGGTTACAAAACATGATCATCTCATACAATAAAATATAGCATCACGTTTGACCATATCACATCACAACATGCCTTGCAAAAACAAGTTAGACGTCTTCTACTTTGTTGTTGCAAGTTTTACGTGGCTGCTACGGGCTGAGCAAGAACCGTTCTTACCTCGCATCAAAACCACAACGATACTTCGTCAAATAGACTCCGTTTTAACCTTCTCAAGGACCGGGCGTAGCCATACTCGATTCAACTAAAGTGAGAGAGACAGACACCGCCGGTCACCTTTAAGCAACGAGTGCTCGGGCGGTGAAACCAGTCTCGCGTAAGCGTCTGCGTAATGTCGGTCCGGGCCGCTTCATCTCACAATACCGCTGAACCAAAGTATGACATGCTGGTAGGCGGTATGACTTGTATCGTCCACAACTCACTTGTGTTCTACTCGTGCACATGACATCAACGCATAAAACCAGGCTCGGATGCCATTTGTTGGGGAACGTAGTAATTTCAAAAATTTCCTACGAACACGCAAGACCATGGTGATGGCATAGCAACGAGAGGAGAGTGTCCATCCACGTACCCTCGTGAGACCGAAAGCGAAGCGTTATAACAACGCTGTTGATGTAGTCGTGCGTCTCCATGATCCGACCGATCCAAGCACCGAGCGTCACGGCACCTCCGAGTTACGCACACGTTCAGCTCGATGACAATCCCGGACTCCGATCCAGCAAAGTGTCGGGATGAGTTCCGTCAACCGACGGCGTGGTGACGATGTTGATGCTCCACCGGCGCAGGGCTTCGCCTAAGCTCCGCGACGATATGACTTCTCCGGCGCAGGGCTTCGCTTAAGCTCCATGACGATATGACCGAAGTGGAATATGGTGGAGGGGGCACCGCACACGGCTAAGGAACGATCCGTAGATCAACTTGTGTGTCATGGGGTGCCCCCTGCCCGATATAAAGGAGCCAAGGGGGTGCGGCCAGCCTTGGGAGGCGCGCTTGAGGAGTCCTACTCCCACCGAGTAGGACTCCCCCTTCTCCTAGTTGGACTAGGACTTGAGGAAGGGGAAGAGGGAAGGGTGCGGCCCTCCCTAGTCCAATTCGGACTAGGCCATGGGGCGCGCGCCTGCCCTAGGCAGCCCTCTCTCTTTCCCGCAGGCCCAATAAGGCCCAATACTTCTCCCGGCGAATTCCGTAACTCTCCGTACTCAAAAATACCGAATCATTCGAACCTTTCCGAACTCCGAATATAGTCGTCAATATATCGATCTTTACGTCTCAACCATTTCGAGACTCCTCGTCATGTCCCCGATCTCATCCGGGACTCCGAACTCCTTCGGTACATCAAAACTCATAAACTCATAATATAAGCATCGCATCGAAACCTTAAGCGTGCGGACCCTACGGGTTCGAGAACTATGTAGACATGACCTAGAACCATTCTCGGTCAATAACCAATAGCGGGACCTGGATGCCCATATTGGTTCCTACATATTCTACGAAGATCTTTATCGGTCAAACCGCATAACGACATACGTTGTTCCTTTGTCATCGGTATGTTACTTACCCGAGATTCGATCGTCGGTATCCAATACCTAGTTCAATCTCGTTACGGTAAGTCTCTTTACTCGTTCCGTAATACATCATCTCACAACTAACTCATTAGTTGTAATGCTTGCAAGGCTTAAGTGATGTGTATTACCGAGAAGGCCTAGAGATACCTCTCCGACAATCGGAGGACAAAACCTAATCTCAAATACGCCAACCCAACAAGTACCTTTGGAGACACCTGTAGTACTCCTTTATAATCACCCGATTCGTTGTGACGTTTGGTAGTACCAAAGTGTTCCTCCGTAAACGGAGTTGCATAATCTCATAGTTATAGGAACATGTATGGGTCATGAAGAAAGCATTAACATACTAAGCGATCAAGTGTTAAGCTAACGGAATGGGTCATGTCAATCAGATCATTCAACTAATGATGTGACCTTGTTAATCAAATAACAACTCCTTGTTCATGGTTAGGAAACATAACCATCTTTGATTAACAAGCTAGTCAAGTAGAGGCATACTAGTGACACTCTGTTTGTCTATGTATTCACACATGTATTATGTTTCCGGTTAATACAATTCTAGCATGAATAATAAACATTTATCATGAAATAAGGAAATAAATAATAACTTTATTATTGCCTCTAGGGCATATTTCCTTCACTGCCATGGGCTCAAATACATCAAAGATCAAGTCTCCGTGGATGTCGGCGGTGTAGTTCAGGCTTCCAAACCTGACTTGATGGCCAGGGGCGTAGCTATCGATATGCTCCAGATGGCCAAGCGAGTTGGCCCGCAGTGCAAAGCCGCCGAATATGAAGATCTGTCCGGGGAGGAAAACCTCACCCTGGATCGCATCATTGTAGATAATTGAAGGAGCCATCAAGCCTTACCGCGATGACACAGTGGAACTCTCAATGAAAGCACCAATGTCGGTGTCAAAACCAGCGGATCTCGGGTAGGGGGTCCCAAACTATGCGTCTAAGGCTATTGGTAACAGGAGGCGGGGGACACGATGTTTACCCAGGTTCAGGTCCTCTCTATAGAGGTAATACCCTACTTCCTGCTTGTTTGATCTTGATGATATGAGTATTACAAGAGTTGATCTACCACGAGATCGTAGAGGCTAAACCCTAGAAGCTAGCCTATGATTATGATTGTTGTTATCCTATGGACTAGACCCTCCGGTTTATATAGACACCGGAGGGGGCTAGGGTTACACAGAGTCGGTTACAGAGAAGGAAATCTACATATCTGAATTGCCAAGCTTGCCTTCCACGCAAAGGAGAGTCCCACCCGGACACGGGATGAAGTCCTCAATCTTGTATCTTCATAGTCCAACAATCCGGCACCATTACATAGTTCGGCTGTCCGAGTACCCCCTAATCCGGGACTCCCTCAGGGGGCAAGCGCAGGCGCGGAGTACCGAGGCATCAAGCAAAGGTTTCCATATCGGTGCAACGAAACCAAGACCAGCAGAGCGGCAGGACGGAGGTCACCGTGGATCCCAAGACGGTGTCATCACCAGTGCCTTTGGCAGCCGAAGACCACCTTTAGTCAGGATAGCTTGTACTAGTTGTCCCCTTTCAAAATGGCCGTTGTTGGCTTCCTTCCCGCTCAACATTTGGGAAGAGGACCAGGGCCTCTATATATATAGGGCTAGCCACCACAGTAGGGAGAGAGGTTCATCCGCATACCACCACCACAAGAACACCCCTCGCGAGGTTGTTCTTCCTCTATACTGTTCATCATCAGCCCGAGAGGCAATCCACCACACCACACACTAGATTAGGGTATTACACCACAACAGTGGCCCGAACCAGTATAAATCACGTGTCCCTTGTGTTGTTCATCGTGCTAGCTTAGAATCACGGCGAGTTTTTGGGGCGTGAATCGGTAGGGAGAAGATCTTCGTGCGCACCCCAGAGTTCGAACCTTAAGGGTTTTGCCAGAACCCGATATCCGACAAAGTTGCGGGGCGCGGGGTCGTGAGGAGAGCGGGATCAGCACCCAGCACAAGCACACGGGTCGTTTACCCAGGTTCGGGCCGTGAGAGCGCGTAAAACCCTAGTCCTGCTTTGGTGTGTATATTTGAGTGTTCTTGGAGTTCTTGAGCTAGCTACGATGAGCGTAACTTTTCCAAAGGTCCGAATCCTTCTCCCGGTCGCCTCGGGCCTCCTTTTATAAGCAAAAGGGGTTGCCACAGTGGCACACATGAGGTGGAAAGGTCTACAGTGCGCGAGCTTATCACCCGACGTTACAGGACAAAGCGCATTAAATGCGCTACTTAGGTGTCCATTAGCTTTATTGGGGACGGGAATGCGGCCCGGCCCGGTCGTCGCCGCTCCGCCTCGCTTTGACACGCGCCCAGGCCAGCGATGTGTGTGGTGCCATGTAGGCAGGCAGGCAGCTGAGGTGGGGCGGTGGCAGGGCCTTCAGAAGATCTGCATGCCACCACGCAGGTGCTTGCTGAGTTGGCATAGAGGACGCCTATCGCCACGCAGGTGCCTGCCCAGCTGGTTGACCTAGCAGCTGCTTGGGGACGGCGGTGGAGTCTTGGCTGGTGCGGGCCTGGCAGTGGCCCCGCTGATGCCCTCGGCAAGGCCCTTGCCGGGGGGGCGGCAAGGGTCTCGCCATGGTGTTGCAGTTGTCCCCGGCAAGGCGCTTGCCGGGGGTCTTGTGGATCTCCTTGGCTAGGATCCCGCCGGGGGTCGTCGTCTTCTAGTCCTCATCTGATCGTGTGTGTCCATGATCTTGACGAAGATCTGCATGCCACCACAGAGGTGCCTCCCGAGCCTCGGTCCCAACGTAGTCATCGGGGTCCTTGGGCTCGAGGGTGGCGCGCTCCCCTGGCATTGGGCAAGCTGCCCCGGCAAGGTCCTTGCCGAGGCCACGGGGGTCGCCCCGGCAAGGGTCTTGCCAGGGGAACCTACCTCGCCCCCTTGCTCTTCGTGCTTCTGTCTTGGCGTTGCTTTGACCACCTCGCAGCTTTGGTTCCTCCCTCTGCCCTGCTAAGTGTGGCCGCGGGCGCGGCTCTGACTGCCCGTGCACAAGTAAGGGGTACAAAGGAGTGCCCCTACTTTAGTACACCGACAGGGGTAAGATTTGGAAATTAGCTTGTCCGGCGAAGGTGAAACTTTTTATCTGGCGCAAATTGCATGGGATACTACCGTGTCGTATTACCCTTGCCAATAGACACATAAAAATTTCGCCCAATTGCCCAGCATGTTCAAATGGGCCAGAGGATACAAAGCATGTGTTGTTTCTATGTCAGAAGGCAAAAGAAGTGTGGAAAAATTTGGGGATGTATGGAGCGGTTAAAAAAGCTTGTGCGGTTGACCGTGCAGGGGAGGTAGTCCTCGAATCATTACTCCTCATGCCACAACAAGAATTTTCTTTATCGGATTTACGGAACGCACGGGAGCTGATTGTTGTAACCGTGTGGTATTTATGGTGGAATAGACGTAAACTGGTTCACGAGGGAATGTCTCAAGAGGTATGTCAAACCTCGATGGGAATTCGTGCTATAACGACAAACTTTGTAAATGCCCATTCCCCTAATGCAAATAGGAAGATTGAAGGGTGGAGTAGACCTCTTATGGGCTTTGTTAAATTGAATGTGGATGCTGCCTTCGATCATGATCTACTAAAGGGCACAGCGGGGGCTGTCCTCGGGGATGACAAAGGAAACTTCATTGTAGGTGGAAATTGAAAGATTGATTGTTGCGTTGATGTCCTGACAGCGGAAGCATTAGCACTTAGGTTTGGCTTATCGCTAGCACAGAAGGCGGGTTGCAATCGTCTTGTTATCAACTCTGACAATATGGAAGTCATTGACACAATGAGGAATGGAGGACACTCTGCAAGAGCGGCAGCAGCAATTTTTTATGACTGTTTTTTTGTAGCTTGTGATTTTCCTCTTACTAGTTTTGAACATTGTAATAGGGAACCGAACAAGGTAGCGCATGAGTTGGCTCGACTAGCAAAATATTCCGTGACGAGGGATTGGATCGAGGAGCCTATGGAAAATATTATATCTCTACTTATAGACGATGTAACCATTATTTCTTTAATAATAAAGCACGGGTTGAGTCTCTCGGTTCACCGTCACGCCTTTTTTGCAAAATAGTCCCTGTTGTTTTAGGTATTTGACCCGCACTCACGTCCCTAAGTGAAATAACGATTCGCGATAGAAAAAAAAGGTCCCGAACAGGTGCTGCATCGCCCCCACCGCTTCGCCTCGATTGGCACCGGCGAAGGCCACCCCGCCGCTCGACCTCGACTCGCACCGGAGGCGACCACCACCATCCTCCCCACTCCCTCCCCTCACCCAACCCGATATAGATGCCTAACCCGCGGGAACGGGCAGGCGGCCGGCGGGCGATGTGAGGCGCGGTGGCAGCGCAAGGAAGATGGGCAGATCCGGGCGCGGCGTCGACCAATCTGGCGGCTGGTGCGGCAGCTTGTATTTCTAATTAATAAAGTGGTTGATGTTTTTCAAAAAAAAAGTAAGCTAGTCCGGGCGAGTCGCGCTGGGGCCGCGCCGTCGTTGGAGCAACTTGGGCAAGAAGCCTGATGCGCGCAAACTTGCGGTCCGCCACCTCCACCAGCGCCTTGAACTCACTGTCCGCGCCGGAGGCCTCGCCGGCAACGAGACGAGGATTTCGACGGAAATGGGCTTGCCTTCTCCGGCCCCGTGCGCCCATACGTGCTCTCTTTTGCTTCTTCTTTTTTCCTCTCGAGAAGAAAACCGATACCCATACGTGCTCTCTTTTGCTTCTTCTTTTTTTCGTCTCGAGAAGAAAATCGATACCCATATGTGCTCTCTTTTGCTTCTTTTTTTTTCCTCTCAAGAAGAAAACCGATACCCATACATGCTCTCTTTTGCTTCTTCTTTTTTCCTCTCGAGTAGAAAACCGATACCCATACGTGCTCTCTTTTGCTTCTTCTTTTTTTCCTCTCGAGAAGAAAACCGATACCCATACGTGCTCTCTTTTGCTTCTTCTTTTTTCCTCTCGAGAAGAAAACCGATACCCATACATGCTCTCTTTTGCTTCTTTTTTTTTCCTCTCGAGAAGAAAACCGATACCCATACGTGCTCTCTTTTGCTTTTTTTTCCCTCTCGAGAAGAAAACCGATACCCATACGTGCTCTCTTTTGCTCCGATGCATCGCCACAGGCTCTCAGATTCTTCAACTTGCCTTCATTTGTGCCAGGAGCATAGAGGCGGATACAGTACAGTCGGATCCAGCAGAAACACCATGTTTGCTCTCATACACGAGACCTATCAAACAAGATCGAAAATTCGAGATTTCATCGGCGAGCCGGAATGCTGTGTCGTCGTGGACCACCATCAAGCAATCGCTTCTAGTAGCCGAGCAGGCAAGCCCCATCCATCAACAAGCAAAACGGGCACCCCACATCGTCAAAGTTTCTGTTTTCATAAATATTACGCTGGATATTTTTTTAGATAATACATTTTTTAATTAATTTTCATAAATATTACGCTGGATAAAAAAATTTCAAAAATAATACATTGTCGGCCCGCTGCAGGCCGACTGAGCCTAGTCGGCCCACAGCAGGCCGATTGGATTCCAATCGGCCTACAGCTGGCCGACTGGCCCCTGTCGGCCCACAGTGGGCTGATTGCGTCCTGTCGGCCCACTGTGGGCCGACTGGAGCTAATTGGCTCGCTGTGGGCTAATTGTTTCTGCAAAAAAATAGGCATAAAAAATATATGTTTAAAAAATGTTAATCATGTAATTAAAAATATTAAACGTGTATAAAAAAATGTTCCTGATGTATACAAAAAATGTACAATATATATGCAAAAAGGTTGACATAAAAATATGTTTTAAAAAGTGTTAAGCATGTATTTAAAAATAGGTAAATGTGTGTATAAAACATGTTCCTTATTTATACAAAAATATAGAATGTGTATGAAAAAAGTTGACACCAAAAAATATGTTTGAAAAGTTGACATTTTTTCAAATACACGATTAAAAATTGTTAAATGTGTGTATAAAAAATGGTCCTTATCTATTAAAAAAATATAGAATGTGTCTGAAAAAAAGTTGACACCAAAAAAGTATGTTCAAAAAAAATGTTCTAGTTCCATACAAAAAGAGCAACCAATCATACTTAGGTCCATGATGCTCCCATACCGGATCCGGAGCTGGAACATTTTTTTATACACGTTTAACCTTTCATTCCAATACATGAAACATTTTTGTGTACTCGTTGAACATTTTTTCAAATACATGATTAACATTTTTTCTAAACATATTTTTTTGGTGTCAACTTTTTCATACACATTCTACATTTTTGTATAGATAAGGAACATTTTATACACACATTTAACAATTTTAAATACATGATTAACACTTTTAAAACATATTTTAGTCAACTTTTTGCATATATATTGTACATTTTTGTATACATCAGGAATATTTTTTTATGCACGTTTAACATTTTTAATTACATGATTAACATTTTTTAAAACGTATATTTTTTATACTTACTTTTTTGCAAAAACAATTAACCCACAGCGAGCCAATTAGCTTCAATCGGCCCACAGTGAGCCGACAGGACCCAATCAGCTCACAGTGGGCCAACATGGGCCAGTCGGCCAGCTGTAGGCCGGTTGGAGTCCAATCGGCCTGCTGTGGGCCGACTAGGCCCAGTCGGCCTGCAGCGGGCCGACGGTGTATTATTTTTGAAAAAAAATTATCCAGCGTAATATTTATGAAAATGAATTAAAAAATATATTATTAAAAAAAATTATGAAAACATGGCTCTAGCCTGCAGTCGGGTGTGGTTTTTGGCTCATAACGCCTAGAAAAGTATGGCTCTAGCCTGGATTTTTTAGGGACTGTTTGGTTTGTAACTAAGGCCCGGTTGGTTCACAAGTCCTAAGACTTTTTTTAGTCCCAACTTATAAGTCCCAAGTTTGACAAAAAGTGTGGTAAAGTTTGTCACACCTAAGGTTAGGTAAGTTTGACCAACTTAGATGAGTGTTTGGTTCAAGTCATACTTGGGTCCCATATAGCAGACACAAAAAGTGTGGCAAGATTTCTTTAGGCTTGTCAACTTGTAGCTCTCATTTTAATGAACTATAACCGTAGACAAGTTTGGCAAAAAATATATGGCAAAGTGTGACAATACTAATCCTAGAACCAAATAGCCGTTAGTTTGTTGGTTCTCCTCCTTTTTCCTCAGTGTGCGTCTCGGCGACGCTCACGATCGACGGCGGTTTCATATTTGGTTGTTTGCAACTTGAAGGACTTCAAAAAAATTATTTGTAATACTTCTTCCGTTTCAAATTACTTGCCCATATTTATCTACACACGCAAATGTATCTAGACACTAAACAAGTATAAATACATCTGTATTTGGATAAATTTAAGCTAACTAATTTGGAACGGAGGAAGTAGTTTTTTATGTGGGTTTCTTTCTGCAAAATATGCTGGACGATTGTCATGTCCCAATGAATGAGACCGTATTACCATGCATGAGGACAAATTCCCCCCTTTCTCTGTTTTTCATTTGCTTCCATCCGCTTCGCGGCGCCGTAGCTGACGCAAGCCAACGTTGAGTTGGCCACCGACATCGACCGTCGTCACCGAGCTCAGCGGGGGAGACAGGTGTCGGGGCGCGGCCATCGCGGTGTGGGTGAGCAAGACTGACGTGCTCCTCATCTCTGCGCCGACGGCAACCTGGCCTTCCCGACCACGGTGGACGCTGCTGGGCAGCGCGCAGAGCCTGGTTGCCGATCCCTGACAACCGGTGGTGGAGGCATGTGCTGGCTCAGGGTGGAGTATGTGGTGCGCTTCTCTGTCGCCACCGTCGCACTCCCTCTCTGACCTCGGCGCAGCGCTCTCCGCCGCCGTGCTGCTCCTGCGCGCCGCTCTGTCCTCGCACGCCTCAGCTGCCGTCGCGATCTCGGCTGGCGTACCCACGCCTTGGTCGACAGGGGCAACTCGTCGTCATGTTCCGCCTCCACAACTGCACGGCATGCTCGCAGACGCCGGAGCGTCATCCACGTAGTCTTCATCCTCCTCGGGAGAAGAGGAGAACGGAGGCATACGTGAGGCAAGGCCATCGAGTTGCTGGACGTGCTCCGCCAGCACCCGCAGGGTGAGCTACTTCGCAGAGCAGAGTTGCTTGTTCGTCATGTTGGCAGTATATAGCAGAGGAAAGAAAGCATACGAAATTCACGGACGCAGACGTTTGGCTCTCGGGTCTGCAGTCTGCACCCCACGAAATCTGCAGCGTGTGTTATTGTCTGGGGATGGATGCACTTAATCGCGGTTTAGTTTAGCTTCGCATTTACTTATACCAGACGGATACGAACCGGTGTACAGCATAGAAACAGTGAATCACATTTATTTTGGCCTCACGACTGTTGTGTCACATGCGAGCAAGCTCGGGTTTAGGCAGAGTGGAGTATGTTCATGGGCATCAAGCGGGGCCGGTGGGGGGATGCCGGCCATGCGCGGGACCAGGTGAAGGACGCCGGCTACGACCAGGGCGAGCACGACTTGCACGACACTGCTGCTGAGCGTCCATGCCGAGCTTGACGACGACGGGGACCGCCAGTGTCAGCGACCTGAAGAACAAGGAGACACTAACTGAAGAGCTGACGAGAGACGAGTGAACAGGAGGGGCTTGTCGACAAGACCGTGAAGGCTACAGGAGACGAACCAAGGACCAAGTATACTCGGCCCAAAAGAACATGAAGCTTGAACTGGACATGGCGATATGAACCTTGCACTTCGATGCATAGGATCCGTTGATAACCGGAAAGGTCAGCTAGGTGAGAATGGTGTGATGCAAGCTGAACTGAGCTTTTCCTCTATTTTAGTTTGATGGATGCTGGTGGGTAACATATGAATGTTGGGTGGTTTGGAGAAGAAGAACAGTAAAGTTGGAGGCAGTACGATTCACAGCATCCAAGTGGGCCAAGATGATGGAAAAACGCACAGATATACACATGCTAAGGAAACTAACATAAAGAAACAATAGAGATTCCGTGAGGCAGCTCCACAGCATTTTCCCTAAATTCACTCCTTGTTAATCTGTCAACCACACATTCAAAGAACGGGCAGTGTAGTGATTCCAGTTTCTTACAGGCTTCCTAGTCACAGTAAGTTTCTGAGGCAATTGGACAGGAAGATTTACAGGGCCACCCTGATAAACCACGACAGGAACATATTGAGTTTGTGAGCACTCCAGTTTCCAATAACAGGGAATCATGGTAAGAATGGAAAAGGCGTCTCCACAGCACAGCGATATTGCTCGATAGTATTTGCATGGTCCGTAGCACATGTTCAGCTTCTGCTACTCGGCCGCGAACTTGCATGATAACCCTGCATCTGCTTGCTTTCCATTTAGTCAGTGTATTATGCCTCCCACCATCAAAGTTCCTGCTGCTGCCTGCTTCAATCAACCGGCACCCCCCGTCTGGTCACCACCTCTTTCCTTCTTCTCACCACCTCTTTCCTTCTTCTCGACTGCAATATAACACAAGCAAGTTATGACTAACATACAAAATGGAAGTGCAGCATTATGCTGTTCCAATACGCAACACAATAAAGACATTATCCTCAGAACCTTTTACTGAACATAGAGATATGGGTTGCTTTCCTGAGCAATAGCTTGAGTATCCTAACAGAAAACTTCTACAGATGGAAACAACATGCAAATTCCAATGTCGATAAACTCGGGTAAGCAGTACTAATAACTTACAAGGATATTATACCCTTACTTGTCAGTATAAAACTAAAGGTACCATTTTCATTAACTTGTGTAAGCTGTACTGATAAGAGCTTAAAAGCATATGTAAGAAAATGTAAATGATATCTTAGTTGTACTTACGCTCTTCCTTGGCCTTCCTTTCCTTGGCTCGAAGCTTTTCTCTTGCTACCACTTCCTTCAACCGGAAGCGAAATCTTGCGAAGAGCCTTGCCACCTGGGAATAATCCCACAAGTCATGCTTCTCGATAAGATTCATGACTTTGCACTCGAATTCAGGCATCTCCAGATTCAGCATCTCGACTACGGCCTTTGGAGTGACCCCTCTCAGCAAGTGCTTCAGGCGTGGTAGCAGATCTGTCTGAAGGACGTGATGGATACCATCTCTCTGTAGAGCTATCAAACAGCAAGCCTTGAAGACATTTTTTCTGTCCTCGTAGTTTCCCTGGGCTTCCCCACCAAAGACTGGTACTGCCCAAAACTTCTCCTCATCAAGCTGTGTTTCCCACTTGCCTGCCACAACAAGTTCTGGATTCCCACACTGTTCAGCCTCACGTTTCTTCCTCAGTTCCCTGCTCCGTTCCCACCAGCATTTCAGAAAATTGTGCCCAGTAACAATGTTTTCAAGATCTCGTCCTTGAAGATAAGGAAAAGAACTTAGCATCTTTTCTACTGTCGCCCTTGCATATATGGTACTTGTTGACAGTACAGGCTTTCTGAACTGTACATCCAGTAAGATCCTGAAACCAACTGAATCGAACCATCTGAAGAAAAACGGATGGCAGACAATAAGCTTGACATTTGGATCATCAGCCCGAAGCTTTCTTATCAGATCTATAAAGGCATAGGGGGCCCGCTCGAAGGCACCTTCTCCTTCAGCATGTTCTAAGTAACTAACCATAAGCTCGGCCACAGACCTTAGCTCCTCCTTTTCTTTTTCAGCTGTAAGAAGAATGATGGTTTTCATTTCTTTGAAGACAAAGTGACCGGTCTTCCAAGAAACCCTAAGATTTTCGGGCTTTATGGCTTCTGCAACTGAAATACCATCCAAGTGATTCTCCACCACTAGGTCGACCAAGGTTTCCAGAGATGCAGATATCCTCTCAATGATGGTTTCCTTTCTTTTAGCTGATTCTGACTCAAGGTTATTCTTCACTGGATGAAGAAACCTTCTCGTGAAGTATTTCTTTGGGACAACAAGGTCAGGGTCGTTGGGGTCAAACTTCTTAAATGTCCTGCACAAGATTACGATCCATTAGATTAGAGACATTCAGACATTGCAATTTCCTCTCATTAAACAGAAATAGCAACTAAAAAAAGTCTGAACTAGCATCGATTGAAAACAATCAAACATGGCTTCGCCAAATATCTATAGGTAAGCCTGGCACCTATGACTCAAATTATGACTGCTAGTGAGCAATAACCAAACGATAGTGCTTCTACAGCCCCTGCATACACTGAGAAGTGAGAACACTCATTGCCTGCATTCTATAGCACCGATAATAAGTTACACTATATAAGCATGCAGTTTGATTGTAAAAGAGAGAGATTTTTTCGCCTAAACGTGTAAAGCCATTGTATCTAAGCATACATGATCATATCAAAGTATCTTTGCTTCTGGAGAATATCGCTGTATCACAAATGTAATACACATATCAGGGCAACATAGCTGACCACACATTTTCTTTAAGGAGATAGCCTATAAACATTAAAATTCCAGCACGATATAAATAACAATTATATCCAATAGTGGACGGCAAAAGAGCAATTATCAGCCTCACAAGATACTTATGTGAATCAACATATGAATCTCAAATGAAAATAAAACATGATCAACTATATAAAATGAACTGCCAGGATTTCTACAGAAATCAACCAAGCCATCTCATTCAAACGAATTGAAATTTTAACGTGACGCAACAGGAAAACGTGCATGACATTATCAGTAGCAGATATCGCTTCAGGCAGTCTCCCACAGTAAAATAAAAGGATCTCCTACTACTATGCACTACTAAATTCAGTTCTACTCCCTCCATTCCAAAATAGATGACCCAACTTTGTACTAACTTTGAGTAAGACATTTGCATTTCAAACACCCTAAACGCAACTGGCTACTAAACAATACCTAAAATAGCTCCAATCTGCATATTTGCATGAACTTCTGATAAAAACGTGTATCAAACGAATGTCCAAACAAATTGACTTAAATGTGGGATGGATAACCAATAGCTGGTCAATATCCACAGATTAATTTTGATCAGAGATGTACATTGGGGGCATGTACCTCCTCGCTCCTTATTTCACATTCAGGGCCATAATCCATACAATTTCGCTTACTGTACCATGTGGATGTCCAAAAAAATTGACCTAATGTGTTCTGACCGATGGGTGCTAGACTAAAAATTCTAGGTAGGTTGAGCAATGCAAATACTTACATCCTCTGAAGGGTCGCCTCCCCGCAACCCTTGTCGATCCGCTCAAAATTACCCTCCTCCGTCCGCTCCCCGAAACCCTGACCTCACCACCATCAGAGGCGGCAGTGCTGTACCTGCGGGCGCTGATCTGCTTCCGGAAGTAGGCGTCGCCGATGTGGTTGTTGGAGTTTCGGCGAAGGAGGTACGGGAAGCCGGTGGGAGGGGCTGTACGAGCAGCCCGTGCCAGACCCGGGCAGTCGCCGTGCAGGACGGTGGACGCGGGGTTCGGCGGCCCAGCGGCGAGGCCAGGGCGGTAGCCCTGCGCCGCCGCCGCCACCGCAGCTAGCCTTCGTGCGACGCTACGGAGCCTCATCTTCGGTTGATCTCCGTCGACGGGAGCTAGGGTTCGAGCGGGCGGCGACGGGAGCGAGGTTTCGAGCGGGCGGCGGCTTAGCTAACGAGCGACTAGTTGGATCTGCGGAAATGCGAAGCGAGGGGGATCAACTGGAGTTTTTTTTTTCCTTGTTAATAGAGAGAGACCGAGTGAAATGTCGGAGAATCGAACAGACCCACGAGAGTGCGGCCCATTTTGTGTTAGCGGCTTCCAGTAGAGAGTCGATTTTTGTCTAAAAAAAAGTAGAGAGTCGGATTTTTATTTTGTTTTTCATAAAAAACAGGAAATTTATTTATAGGTGATTTTTTATAAATGAGCGTTTTTTATGTTTTGTGACCATTCTTTGTAAGGGCAGTACTCTGCACCGGCCCAAATTTGGGCCGGTCAGCCCGCAGTCGTCCGATATACCTGCTAACAACCGTTTGATTAGAGCCTAATCTTCGTCCTTGTTCCCCGTTTACATCTCGTCCGCAGAGAAACAAAAGAAAAAGTCGACCAACACCGCACATCGCTCATGGCACATCTCGCGTGAGGAAAAAAAAGGTCCACCTCCCTCACCGCCGGTGATGTCCCCGTCGACGGGCCCCATTTGTCGTCGAGCTCCGCGAAGATGCCATCCATGGTCGACGGTCACCGGCTTCACAGTCGTCGTCTCAGGTCTTCCTCGTCAGATCCACGCATGCAATAGCTTTTACCGGCGGTTGCAGCTCCCTCATTGGCGACGGCGGATCCGGTTCAAGTTCGCAGCTCTAAGTAGCGCCGGTTGCCGATCGCAACACCCCGGCGACGAGCTCGCGAAAAAGGACTCTCCTTCGGGTTTGCCGGTGGCAACAAAAAAATCCGTCAGTAGTAGCAAAAAATTGTGTTGGTTCCAGCAAAAAATAGCCCGTCAATGCCGCCACTCCGTCACCATTGCAGCAAAATTGATCGCCAATTGTAGTTTTTGTGGCTGCCGGTTGTAGCAAAAAAGAAAAAGAGGTTCCAGCAAAAATTAAATGTTAGCAAAGATCATGGTGGCGACGTCACCACCATCCTCTTGAATTGCGGCAAAATTGAAAAATTGTTCCAACAAAAATCTGAAGAGGTTCAGAAAATTCATGGCAGGCACCGCTGTCGCCGCCCACAACCATCTTCGCTCATTGCAACAATATACAAATATGGTTCCAGCAAAATAAAATAGTGGTTTCAGCAAAAAAAAATGATGTAGCAAAAAAATCATGGTAGCAACACACCACCATCATCTCTCTCAGTTTGTAGCAAAAACGAAAGAAGTTTCCAGCAAAAAAATGATGCAGCAAAAAATCATGGCGGCCACCGCCGTTGCTGCCCACCAACATCGTCGCCGGTTGAAGCGAATCCCCAAGCCGGTCCCCAGCAGCACGACGAACAACAGCCCCCTAAGTACTCCCGTCGGCAGAGGGGGCGGCTGGCTACGAGCCCCGTCTCAACCCGATCTATATGAAAAAACGGGCGGCGCATGGGAGTGAAGGAAGCAGAGGTGATTTCTCCGGTGGTTTGATCTGGGCGCTCGCTGCTGACAAGAAACTAGAGGTAGGGAATGAGAAAAAGGAGTGAATGAGTGGAGCAGGGCAAACCCTATTTGGCACTGCAGGCGCCCGTTATAGGGCATTTTGCTAACGCGCCCCTGCAGCGCGCACGCCCTGCCGCGATTTTGGGCCGGCCCAGTTCCTTCCCTTCTTTATTTCTGTAAAACCTGGCAAAAAATGTGCGCAAGAAAAGATTCAAACCTGCAACATCATTTTTCTTTTTGCAAAAAGACTTCCAATCTATTCATCTCCAATCATGGCAACGCACCAACTACCTAGGACAACCCACCACACGTGCCCAGTTGCTCATTTTCCACCTTTACCCCTCGTCAAAGCAAAAAAAGAAAAAAACCTCGCAATCCCCATCCACCCGCGCGGTAGCTAGTGTTCTTGTAATTCGTATGTGTTAGCTGTGAATCATCTAAATTGTCATAATTTTCCTTTTGCCAAACGGTCGTTCTATGGCCTACCAATGAATATCACTATTTTACGGTCAAGTTGCACATAAAAATGTTGACTCATTGCCCAGGGTCATTATATTTCAGCCAAACAGCTTCCAGTCGTAGCAGCCTTTTCACAGCTCACATAAGCTTTTACAAAATCTGCAGCTCAACCAAATACAACCTTAGACATTATAACAAGAGACATTATAACAAGAGGCTTATGAATGAAAATTGGGGTGAGGGGGCCCACCCCAATGAAATTCAAGTGAGAGGAGTGGGGAGCTGCTTTAGCCAAACAGCTTCCAGTCATAGCAGCTTTTTCACAGCTCACATAAGCTTTTACATAATCTGCAGCTCAACCAAATACAACCTTTGATATTATAACAAGAGGCTTAGGAATGAAAATAGGGGGGAGGGGGCCCACCCCAATGAAATTCAAGTGAGAGGAGTGGGGAGAGTTGGAAGTTTCCGTTAAACATCCGTAGCCTGCTCATAGATGTATGATTATTGTATCAATACTGTCCTACGATGTTTCAGAATCGGCGTATGAGCTGTGATTAGGTGTGAAATGACATTTGAACAGCCAATGCACTAAAACTGTAGCAAATCATAAAAAATAAGCTCGGATGTACATGCCCATATCAGGTTTTAGTCAGGAAAGCTGAATGATACACGCACCAGGCATTCAAACAGGGAAAACTGAGGCCAAACGTGTCATCTCTACAAAATTGTTACGGTTACACAATATCACTCTCTCAATCTTCGTCGGTTAAAAAGGAGATGCGGTCCCTGTCCACCCTGTGCTTCCTGCTCTTGAGCTTGGGCAACGCCACCATCCAGGAAGGGACCTCACAGCCCGAAGATACCAGCACGTTGGCGATGTTCCGCAGGAACGGCTTGTCTTCCTCCGTGAAGAACGTGATCGCCTCCCCGGATCTGCCTGCTCTTCCAGACCGTCCTACATATAACAGGGGAATGGAGTTATTAGAATCTTATTGCAACAACTATGTCCAGGGGGGAAAGCCGGATATCTTTCTTACCTATTCTGTGAATGTAGGCAGACGCGGACTCAGGGAAATCATAGTTGATTACACAGTTGACACCTTTGAAATCCATTCCCCGCGCAAGAACCTCCGTTGCTATTACCACCCAGCTTTTTCCAGCTCTCAAGTTGTCAACAGCATCTTGACGCTAAAGTAAGGAAATACAGAATTCAGTCAGTGAGCCTGATGTCGACAGTATTAAACCAGTGAAAACGAAAACTACAGGAACAGCTATCAAATAAGTATCAATAAATTATGCAAAAGTAATACCTGCTCTTCAGTAAGGTCTCCATGGATTACATCAACTCTAATGTCGTCATATACCAGCTCTCTGTAGAGCTCTTTTGCCCTCTCTTTGCTTTGAACAAAGACCAATACCGGTGGATTCAGGGACTACAATTGAAGACAATACAACAACAGTAAGTTTCAAAACACACACCGAGACTCCTTTTTAGGTAAGGACAAATGTGCAGTTCAACGTTTTAAATACTTTGCAAGCAGTCAGTTTACGGCTACGAGCAGCACAACATAGGGCTTAGTTTTGCTACTTATATGTGGGCATGCATTAAACTGCAGTCTGCTGGTTTGGCATGACCATTTCAAACCAGATCTAAAACAACGAAATGCATGGAAACCAGGAGAAAGAACTGCGAGTGAAAGATCAGAACATACTTCTGCAAAGCTTTGGCGAAGAGCTATCAACTTCCCCCTCTCGGTTCCAGCAAAAATCAACTTTTGCTTGATCATTGAGGAAGCTGAATTCCTGCAAGTTGAAAATTACATTAAGAAGATATCCCATGCAAAACAGATCTGCTAGTTCACAAGTAGGATACTCACTTTCGTCCCACAATGATCCGAACAGCATCATGCATTATTGTACGTGCAAGAGCCTCTATTGTTTCAGGCAATGTGGCACTAAACAAAGAACGAATTATTGAAGGGTTTGAGCATGCTTTGACAATTGAATCAATCACTTCGACAAATCCAAGCTCAAAAAGTTTATCAGATTCATCCAACACAAGGTACTCCACCCTGCATGAGGCAGTTATGTGTTATTGCTGAAGTTTGCGCAGATCTGAAAGAAAATGTTTAAGCAAAATGCAAATTCCTGGCTCCTCCGTAAACCATGACAATACGAATGACCAAGATGATATGGAAGAGAGGATCAAGGTAGTTGACTTGGATTCTTATGTTTTGATTCCGGAACAAATTCGCTAGCAATGATTGTAATGCAGGTTATTCAGTATTTCTTGATAAATGAAAACACTTAACAGCCAAAGTTTTTCTGATCAAATTAATTTCTTTTCATTTAGGTACAATTTTACCACTTTGTAATGTAAGTACTATCTGTGCACCCAAGCAGTCATTTAGTGTCAATGAAAATGTTATTAATTGGAACCACAAGTAACAATTACAATCAAACATAAAAAAGATCACAATGTATCGAGAGTGCTATTAAAAGATTATTATTTATAACAAAATAGCCATAATATGTTAAATAGCTAAACAGAAAAAAATCATAACATGATCACAGACCTACTTAAGTCAAGATCTCTCTTTCGTATAGCATGGTCCAAACGAAGCGGGGTTGATACAAGGATGTCGCAGTGCATATCCTTGAAATTACCATCTTGTGATAGATCTTTGGTCATTAGTTTGACACCAAACTTCCTCCCTTTTGCCAACTTCTTGCACTCTCTCGTAGTTTGTGCTGCCAATTCCCTTGTTGGGCAAAGAATAACAGCCTTAACGCCTCCTTTAGACCCTGGCTATTAGAACAATATACTCATCATAAAGCATGTCAAGCAAATATAAACAACATTACACAATACCATGAAGATAAATACCTTGATTTTCATAAGCATCGGGAGCAAGAATGCCAGTGTCTTGCCAGAGCCTGTAGGTGCACAAGCAAAGCACTCCCTGCCCTGAAGCAAGTAACGCGAAATGATTACTGTAAATAGCTATATGTTTTCATGCCAAGGGGACTAAGGTTCAAAACAGAGTAAAAGATCACTCACTGAAAGAAGGATAGAAATGGCCTGCCTCTGGATAGGTGTAGGTTCTTGAAACCCAAGTTTTGACAAGTTCCCAACCAAATATGAATCACAGTCATACCTAGTGCAGAAGTAAAAGAGGGTCAGCTTAACAGCCTCAAATGATTACTTAAAGGCCTAATGTTGATGTTGCTATAGTGCTGCATGTCAATAATAAGTACTATGTCTGGACTCCACAGAGAAAAAATATGCTAACCTTGAAACCAATTCTTCAAAGCTCTCCAGTGGTGCTGGAACATTATGTCCCGAAATGTGGATGTCATACCTCTTCCTGAGGATGGCAGCTCTCTAGAAACAAATACAGAAAATATAAAAAACCAACAGTTAAGCGGTTACAGTCTGCAAACAGACGAATCCCAAGTCAAAATCTACCACTATTTTCAATTCAATCAAGACCGTGCTGGAATCATAACAAAACCACTTTGCTCATCATATTTACATATACAAAGGTTTGTGTTGCAAAATAACCTATAATGCTTACTAATTTAGCTCAACACAGTTTGCTTATGGAAACAAATACATATACTACTGAACCCTGATTGCGAACATTGGTGCATTGCAAAACAGTATTACCTCGATTTCCCTCTCGGCCTCCTTCCGCCGCCTCACGACCGCCGAGTCCTCGTCCTCCCTGACCACCACCTCCACAGACTCCTCCACCGCCTCCTTCGCCTCCGCCCCCTTGAACACGCTGAACCCCTCCACAACATCTGCAGAAGAAAACCCAACGGGACTCAAACCACGAGCACAGCCACTCCAAGCACCAAACAAGCAGGGAACCGAAGCCTCACCGGACGCGGAGGCGGCCCCGTCGGCGCGCTTCTTCTTCTTCTTGCTGATCTTCTTCGCGTTGGCCTTGCTCTTGCGCTTCCGCTTCTTCTCCGGGGCCGGCGGCGCCGCGTCGGGGATCGCGGGGGCAGCGGGCTGCGCGCCCGTCCGGAACCGCGCGATGTCCCCCGCGAAGCGCTTGCGGTCGAAGCGGGTGCCGGCGAACAGCGCCGACGAGAGGCTCGGCTTCTCCTCCATGGTTGGGTTTGGATTCGCCGCCGCCGCCGCCGCCGGGGAAACCTCCTCCTCGTCTTAAACCCTAGCACGGCCCCACGAGCAGCGAAATGAGCATGGTTTCCTCGCCTGGCCCCACATGTAAGCCACAGAGCTCGGGTAGTCTCTGCAGGTCAAAAATTCGACGGCTGCGATCAAACCACGAATGCCATCCGGCGCGTCGGTCGCCGTGGGCTCCACGCTGGCGTGCTTATCCGACCGTCTGCCCCACGTCTCAGTAAAGCAGAGAATGACAAGTGGGACCCACGGACCATGACCATTGCCGTCTGCTTCCACTTCTGGTATCCAGTGCCTTGCCCGCCTCGCCGTAATCCTGCCCTAAAATAAAAAATCCGTAGCTCCAGCCTCGCCGGAATCCCGCCCGCCAGTCCGCCGTCCATTCCCGCGCGCCGGATCTGCCGCTCGCCGGACGATTTCCCCGCGCGAGATGTTGGTCCCGTGGGGCGGGGTCGGGTGCTGCCTCAGCGCCGCGGCGCTCTATCTCCTCGGGAGGAGCAGCGGGAGGTGAGGAATTATTTTTTATAGAGAGAGAAATCGTTTCCTGCTTGGCGATTTCTGGGGCTGATTGGTGGTGATTTTGCTGCTGACTTAGGGATGCGGAGGTGCTGCGATCGGTGGCGAGGACAGGCAGCCTGAAGGATTTGGGTGGGTGAGCTAGGGTTTGGTCTGTCACTCTGTTGTAGGTTGTTTGATTGGTTTTCAGGTGTAGCAATTGCTGCAGCGGTGAATTCATTTGAGCTCTAGTTTTCGGTGATTTGGTTTCCAGCTCGTGGTGATATTTTGTGCATCAGTTGGTAAAATGGCACTCCCTCCGATCCAAAAAAAAGTGTGGTTGCTTTAGTTCAGCTTTAGTTCAAACTTGAACTAAAGCCACGACACTTTTTTGGATCAGAGGGAGGACCTGTTTTGGATCATCAGTGGTTTCTTTGGGTTTGTAAGTAGACAAGTACTACCTCTGTTCCTAAATGTAAGAAATTGAAATTGGCAATTTTCAAAATTAAATTGATTACCTAAAATTTGTTGGGGGTGCACAACAGTGAAGACAACCCAAATTAGCAAGTATCAGCTAGCAAGGGGACTAGTAATTATTTTTTATCCTTCACCTTGCATGAACTCACTGAGATATACTAACATAGGCATTGGTTCCTAGTGCTTGCTACCTGCCACTGTCCTGGCGCCCTCAGCGGATGGCACCCATGGCCCTGCCCACTGCTGCAGCTGCCGTGCGGCCGACTGACCAGCCACTGCAAACCACGAACGTGCACTGCGCTTTGCCCCCACATTGCTCGCCCAGCAGCCCTGTCCTGCTCAGCTTGCTGCCTGCCTGCTGTGACTGCTTCCCTTTGTCTGTTGCCACGTCCGCTGGCCGCCGTGGCTCCGTTTTCAGGTTCGGAACAGGCATCAGGTGAGGCTGTTTGAGCGAGAGAAACATGGGAAGCTCCCAATAGTTTTTCCATTGATGGCTTGATCACCTCTGTGCTGCTCGGAAGAAGCAGGACATAGATACATGTAGCAGGTCCTGGGTCTAGCTGGTGCAGGCCTGCTTATTTGGACCGAGTTTTGCTTTGTGTAGGCTTTTGCTAATTTTCATTGGGCCTCCGAACTACTCTGGATGTTCTTGGCAAATGAGCTGGGTGGTCATGACTCATGAGACCAACATGAATACCTGCTGGATCTGCCCATATTTGTCACCACTGTCTCCACGGCAGCATAATTTGTTCGTCTGCAATCCAAGAGTTCTGGATTTATCTTGTTGGCTTTAAATGAAGTTCAAAAAAGCGGTTGGCGCAATTTCTAGTTTTGCCTCTGTGTAGTGCCTATATCGCCTAAGTGCATGCTTAGCATGAATAAGAGCTAGGTGTTCTGCTGACGCACAGCGTATAGGCATGCCTAGTGTGATTAAGCGCTGAGCATACTGCTGTTGCCCAGCGCCTGGGCATGCGTAAGTGCACATCTAGGCTTGCCTTTTTTAACTATGGCTTTAATATGGTCAAAGTCCAGCATTTACTTCAAATATGGTCAAGAGTTAGACCTTTCTTATCAGCATGCTTTACATGTGATATACTCTTTCTACGGAGATTGTCATTTGGTATACTTGGTTAAATACGTAAAAAAGAGGATATGTTTTAACATTTCTTCTCTCTCTTGAACAGCTGCTATCTTGGACACTGCAAGTAAAGTCCTGCCACTTGTAGTGGCAGTTTCTGGGCGAGTTAGTTCAGATACACCACTTATATGCCAGCAAAGTGGTATGAGAGGTGTAATAGTCGAGGAAACGGTAGCTACTGATTTGTTGTTTCTGTTATTAGCAGATGGGTTTGTTGTTGGTAATTGTGGCACTATGCTAACTTTGTGTTCTTTGTAGGCAGAGCAACACTTCCTGAAGCACAATGATGCTGGATCCTGGATTCAAGATTCTGCTGTGATGCTTTCTGTTAGCAAAGAGGTTCCATGGTACCTGGTAATGTGTTCTAGTTCTTTTTTTGTTGCTCTGTCAATACATGTAGTTCAATTTAGCCTTTGATTATTCCTATTATGTGTCCAAACTTGGAATTATCTAGAAGTTTATTTCTGCAAAGCTTGGGTTATAACCTCCCTCTGTCTACTCTGGAGTCTGGACTGCCTTCTCTGTTTGTAGACCAGATTTATAGCAAAGAAGAGCATATGCGTCCCTAGCTGCTAAGATAGTGCTATAGGTGAGAAATGTGTTAGAATTAATGGCCAGCACTGTGCGCATGGTTGCTAAGTATAGTATATATAGCACAAAACTAAGCTTGGCTGGTGATGTTTAATCATCTGTTCTTCACAGATAAAACGAAACTGTAAAATATTTGGTATCAATAGCACCTATATGCGGTGCTATGTGTTATGGATGGCTCATGGCGAGAGCAGCTAACAGTATTATTTCAAGAAAAGCATGCACTCAGCACCCACTTTAGCCGTTAAGTCCTTAGCTTAGGCACTGTTAATGTATTGATGATATGCCTATACTTGTTTAACAGAAGAAATAAGCTTAAACCACATGAAGTTGTTATATAAACGTAAACGAAGTGACTGCTCATAAAAGAAAAGATAAATTGTAATTCTAAAATCACTATTTGTTTATTTAGTTTGAAAATATCTTGTGATTTTGTGATACCTTGCAAGTTCAGTTCTTTTCTAACATATAATTCATCGCCAGGATGATGGCACTGGGCGTGTCTATGTTGTTGGCGCTCGTTCTGCGGCAGGGTTAATTTTAACTGTTGCCAGTGAGGTTTTTGAGGAGTCAGGGCGAACCCTTGTACGTGGAACTCTAGATTATTTACAAGGACTGAAGGTTTGTCTAATCACATTTTGAGCAAGACCAATGCTTATAGGATTGCTATTCATAATTTAGCATTAATCATTGTAGATGCTCGGAGTAAAGCGAACTGAAAGGGTTCTTCCAACTGGAACTTCATTGACTGTTGTTGGTGAGGTAATAACCGTAGATTTCATTGAGTTTCAAGGTACTATGAAATTTTGTTGACATAGCTAAATTTTTAGTCCCTTCTGTTCTGCATTTTTATGCTGTATGACCAGGCCATTAAAGATGATGTTGGAACTATTCGGATTCAGCGGCCACACAAAGGACCATTTTATGCATCTCCAAAAAGCATCGATCAACTTATCTTGAATCTCGGGAAATGGGCCAAGTAGGGAGATTATGTACAACATTCTGTGTCTTTGTTTAGGGATCTTGCTGCTAATTGCATGTCTTTGTACAACAGGTTATACCAACTTGCTTCCATGGGCTTTGCAGCTTTTGGTGTATTTCTTCTTGCGAAGCGTGCACTTGATCATTTTCTACAAAGAAAGCGCCAGCGTGAATTTCACAAGAAGTATGGACAAACATCAGTTTCTTTTATTTAGAATAACAAAGGGGGGAGGTTCTTTGGAAAGCAATTTCGTTCCTTTTCTGTTCAAGTGTTCAGGGGGTTCATTCATCTGTGCTTGACATCATTAGAATTATGTCCCTTTTTATCTTGATCACCGAGTAGTATTTTAATGTCTTGCAAAAACTGCATTGTCCACCTGCAACTAATATATTTCTCTAAAGATCACATGCAGTTGAAAAAAAAAATGCACTGAAGACACTGTATGTGAAATGTTTTACTCGTGGAACTATTTTCATTTTCAGTCAGTACCACAAATTAGCAATCATGCATGGGACTGAATACCAAGATATTTTGGAAGCACCAAACATTTTCTTAATTTGGAACTTCGGAACATTGGTGTTATGTAAACTTATGTATTCATTTTTACATACAGGGCTCGTGCTGCTGCAGCACAAAGGCAGGCTAGGGACGCTGAAGGTGATTTTCTTATAGATTGATTAGTCTGTCTTGTAAATACTAGTTGCTGTCTTATGATATCTTTTACTATTTTTATATGAAGGGGGCAATGGCACATCAGACGGAGAGCCTAAGAAGGATCAATTGGTATTAGAAATATGTGTCATATGCCTTGAACAGGAGTATAATGCAGTTTTTGTGCCGTAAGTACCTTATTTTATACTCACATTTCATCATATAATTTTACATGTTAATGATGAAGCTGTTTTTCTTTTGACGTTTTCATTGTGGATAATCCTGAACATATGTAGTAAACATTTGTACTGTTTACTGTTTCATTTTGGTCAAGAACCGGAGCTCGACCAGTTGGCTAGAGGCACCTGGGTGTGATTGCAGCCAGCTATCCTCGTTTGAGCTTCTGTGCTCCACACAGGGCGCCTCATGGTTGTCTGCCCCTATTTAAAAAGCCACAGGGATTGCATGTGGGTCTATTTTTTGGTGGAATGTTTTTTTTGTGTGTGTGTGTTTAACACCTTGCATTAACTTGCCTACCACTCTAAATGATTTAGCAAGTTAGTGAACATGATATTAAGTTATGCATTTCAATTTTAGCTGGAATCAAATATTTGAACCATGGGTTGTTTTGCCTTTGACATTCCAGGCTTCATTTACATTTTTTAGCTCTGTTCATTATGAAGATGTTTTTCTCCTGAATCATCTCCAGCTATGCTTGTTGATAAGCATCTTTCCCTGCTACCTATGCTCTTATTATATTGTCGCCACCAAAATGTTCATGAGCGAGTCATAACCAACCATTATGCAGGTGTGGGCACATGTGCTGCTGTATGAACTGCTCTTCTCACGTAACAAACTGTCCACTCTGCCGACGAAGAATTGACCAAGCTGTCAGAACATTCCGTCACTGATGGCACTAGATGATGCAAAATCCTGCGCCTGATAAAACCAGGTGAACTACATCTTTCAATACCACCTGATACTTACAGTTCCAGTCGCCGTCGCTGCCAGTGTGCCGGTATCTGGAACGCGGAACTGAGCTGGAGCTTGTGAATTGGAGTTTTGCTTTACTGACGAAACTTCAAGCAACTGGAGACTCATAGTTCGTGGTTGACGCTGCGCCAGTTGCTGATCTTGCTTGTACTTTACAGTTGTGTACAGAGTGTTCTTGTGTAGCGCCTTGTTTCTAACAGCGCTCTGATTGACAACATGGATGCTAGTAGTATTTACTGGTGGATCAATTGATTCTATCCAACGGAAACGCTATGTTGTTTGACATTGTAAAGGATAATCATTTCTTCTGATATATATCGGACACCGCCTCTTGATGTTCTTGTGTGCTCACTGCTTGTTTGATTTTGTCTAGCCACATAAGAAGAAAATATGTAAAAATGTCGGTGCTTTCTCAAGCTTGCTTTCTTGTATGCATAAACTCGGTGCTGTTATCAACGGTCAAGATTCTCGACACCAGTTTTTTTTTTTTTTTTGAGAAGGATTATGGCAAATCCAACGTTCCTCTCAAGTATCTCTCCTGTATCGCATATGGAGACACTTGTAAAAGGATTCTCCCTTGAATTTTCTTCAACTCCAGCAGCTCTCCTTAAACATTGTGCCATGGTTAAGATCGAATTAGATTGAGCGTTCAAAAGAGTTCGCTGTGGCTACAGGCTTACAGGCTTTGGTGCGTCAGGGATTGGGATTACCACCATTGCCAAACAACCTCACGGGAAATCGTAATCCGAAGCCCATACCCTGACACACCGCGTGGCGACGTGGACGAGGATGAGGTACTTCCTCAGTTCGAAATTACTTGTCGCATAAATGAATGTATCTAGACGTATTTTAATTTTAAATACATCTATTTTTAAGATAAATAATTCCGAACAGAGGGAGTACATCAGGAATAGCCGATCTGTAGAGTGAAGACTCCCCAGTCCCACTCCAGCTGCGCGTGTAACCCTAGTCCGGCACTCCTCCCCCCCTCCCCTGCCCCGGATTCCCAATCCCAATCCCATATTCCCCCGCCGCCCCACCTCCGCCGTCTCTCCGAGCCACCGCCTGCTCCGCCGCTCCCGAGGTATCACCCCCGCCCCCTCCCTCACTCCCCAGACAGACGACGGCGTCTGAAACACTCTCTCACTTTCTTCCGCCCCGGATTCGTACCTATCTCTTCCGCGTCCTGCTTCAGATTACCTCTCCGGTCTCCGCTCGCACCTTAGAGTTCGCCGTCGCACCGCATTGCGGCGGCGCGCGATCCATCCTCCACGTACGTGTCTGCATCCACTTCATATCAGTCACTGATTTTTCCCCTTTAAGCACGCCATTGCTCTGCTGCGTGACTAGTGATCCACCTTTGGTTCGATGAGCTCATCACTCTGCTGCGTGTCTTCTTTGACAGGGATGGATCAGAGGGAGGGCTCCGCCAAGATCGTGCGAGGCAGAGGCAGGAACAAGAGGAAGTGGACAATGGACGAGGACGAGGAGCTGGTCAGGGCCCTCTGCGAGGTGTCCATCGACGCCAGGTTCAGGGCCGAAGGAGGGGGCTTCAAGAACTGCTACACCCAGGGGATAGAGGGCCTCCTCGCGCAGCGGCTGCCCGGCCGCGGCATCAGGGCCAGCCCACACGTCGACTCCCGGCTCAAGGTGCTGAAGCGCAAGTTCCACGCGATCAAGGAGATGCTCGCGTCGCCGGGGTTCTCCTGGGACGGCTCCAGGAAGGTCGTCCGGTGCGAGAAGCAGCGATACGACGAGTACTGCAAAGTGAGCCATGTTTTAGTTAGTGAAGTTGGCATTGTAATGAGCCTTTCTTTGTGATGTGCCTTTGTAGTTTGTACTGACTTGTTTCGTCTCTGCAGGATAATCCTAGAGCTAGGGGGATGTATGGTGTTCCATTTCCGCATTTCGATGTGTTTGATGCGGTGTATGGCAAGGATAGAGCCGCTAGGAAGTGGTGGAAGTGTCCGAGGAAGCAACCGCCGACATGGAGAATGGGAATACGAGTGAAGCCGAAGATGATGAAGCGGAGGAAGATCGGACGTCCAATGGACCGTCTGGCGATCCTTGGATGCTACATCAAGCTATAAAAACAGGAAAGATGCAAGAATGGCGGTAAAGGAAGAGGGCGAATCTAATCGCCTGTCTCCGGACACGTTAAGGGATGTGCGTGGTCACTATCAACGCGCCAGCCAGCATGTCGACACGATGGCAGAAGCGATGGAGCTGTTCAGGATGTGCACCGTCACTTCCAGAGTGTTGTTCAGCATGCCGGCGCCATGGCAGCAGCAATGGAGGCGTTCAAGGCGATATGATCAATTTCAGAGTGTTGTTCAGAATGCGAGCACAGCCACAACAGCCATGGAACAGTTCAAGGATGCACATGATCAGTTTCGAAGTATCATCCAGAATGGCAGCGCGACTGAAGCAGTTATTGAGCCTCATACTGATCTGCGAGAAAGGTTGTCGCCTGAGATACCCCAACAGGATGCCAGAGTAAGAGCCATTGCCGAGATGCAAAAGCTTGGGTTTACCGGAAGCGAAGTGGTCAGCGCTGCGAGTGTTTTCGCAAAGGAACCGGACCAAATGGGCATGTTTTTAGCACTACCCGAAATCTACAGGAGGGAGTACATACTCAAGATGCTCAATGGTATGTTAACTGATCCTAAAATCCTGTATGTGCGCATTGCCCTCCATTGTAAGAAATGTTTAAGGTTTGGTTATTCTGAATGTTTGTGTCCAACATTGGCATTTTGGATACAACAAAGTAGAACCTGTATCCTAGATTCCTATCAAGACTTGCATATTTAGGCCTCCAAGTTCATAGGATAGGAATTTTATAGGAATAGGAAAATCATAGGAAGTGAGATGACATGCATCTCAATTCCTATAGAGAAAGAGATGTTATTTGGTGCATAGGATAGGAATTTTTTTTCCATTGAGTCTAGGCTAATGTTTTTTTTCCTCCAAAATGTGAAGGATTGATTCCTATCCTACATAGGAATAGGAATCCATTCCTATAAACCAAAGGGCTTCAAAGGAAATTTTCCTTTGCAAATCCTATCCTATAGAGTTCCTACAAAATTCCTACAATCCAAAGGAGGCTTATTCATTTTTTGTCTATGAACATTGCTTGTGCTCAACTTTGTACTAAATCAGCGACACCTATTTTGGGACGGAGGGAGTAGTATTTAAGGATAATTATCAATCTCTATACAAGCTCATGCCTGGAACTGCTGAACTACCATAACCAACATTTGCGGAGTGCTAGTTTCTTCTATGAGGGTACTATCTATGCTATCAGCAAGAACACACTCTTGCACGTATTTAAAAGGCCATGTGATAACTCTGTGTGCTTGTTTAGAAGGGGTAAAATGGTCTGTATCTGTTTGTCATGACTCCCATTCTGTGCATAGGGTTTTTTCTTGTTTGTTTATATTTTCTGCCAAACTTGTTCACACTTGACGTTTATATACTGCCAATCTTCTTGTTCAGACTTAACAGAATCAAATGATCTGAAATGTTTTTCCTTTCCGGGTGAAGCTTATTCATGGTTTATTCCCTTTTCAGGTGGTCAATCTCTCCGATTTTAGCTTAAAGCAACATGGAATGAGTGAAGTTCTAGGAGTACAAATTTAGTTTGGTTGCAGCAATGACTGTTGAAATTTTAGTCGTACATATGTAAATGGTTGCATATCTAGCATGTTCTAATTATTAGGATTTATTTAATCCTATTAATCCCTGCTTTTCATAACCGAGGCGGTTGCCTCGCATCCCTTAGGTCGTACCCCTTCGGGGGCTATATATATATGTGTAAATACCAAAAACAAGGATTCACTTTTACTTCTTTGTCTCCCTCTCTTTCTCGTTTCTCTTTAACACGTTATCAGCCACGCTACACTCTGAGGCAGAGCCAGAAGGCCACGAACACAGAACGCCGCCGATGGCTCGCTGGAAAAAAAGAGCGAAAAGGATGAACTCTGCAGCGGAGCCATGCCTCCCGGCGGAGCAATTCTATCGGCGATTAGTCCGGCGCTCGGGCACTGGTCCTCCAGACCGGCGTCGCGCGAGCATGGCCGTCGGCCTGGCCCTCCCACTGTCCCACTGCGCACGCCGCAGAGGGCCGCCTCGGCGACCGTGAGGGCTGCCTCCAACCACGATGCGGCATGGAAGACCGAGGCCGGCGACGCTCCCGAGCGAACGACGCGGCCCTCGACTCGCATCCGTGCAGATCGGCGGGGCCCGAGGCAATGGCCCTCTACTGACCACGTTAGCGTCGCCGTCCGGCACATGCCAGCACGATGCCCTCGACGCGACGGTGACCTTGGCGCCACCGACCCACTGGAGGCACGGCTAGCGCCAGCGCGCATGGTGGCCCCAGGCTGAATCAATGGTCCAGACCAATATTTGCACAGCCTTCAATTTCAAAGACTTCGCAAATTGGTTCTGTTAACAGTGCTATTTACTAGTGCCAAAAAACGTCTTACATTATGGGACGGAGGGAGTAGCATTCATCTGTTTTAGACCCTTTTCAGTATGGTAAATGTTTGGAGACGGTGCGCCGGCGCAAGCTTCGGCCGGTCCAGTCCACGCGCGACCCACTCGCGAGCAACCACGTGGCGCAGTGGACCCGAGTTGACTAGTCCTCCTGCGTTATCCCGTGGATCTCGCCTCATCCCTATCTCGCAGCTCCACAGATCTCGCCCCATCCTCGTCTCCTGCCTCCGCCGTTGCAGCACGCAGAGCCGACGCCCGCATCTGCTGCCTCCATCGCTGCAGCTCGTGAGTAGCTCACCGTCGGCCATGGAAGATCGAATCTCCGCCGGCCATGGATGTAGATCTCACCCGGCCACGCTTGCAGCCCGCTCGCCATTGGATGCAGCAAGGTCGTTGACCAATCCCATTCCCGTCGGTTGCAACTCCCACGCGCCTTGTGCTTCTGCCTCGCCGCCGACGAGCCGGGCGGCGATGCACGGCACGGGAGGCTTCTGCAGAACCGTCGCACCCCCTCATGTTGCAACCGTTTAAAAAAAGCTTCATCCCCCTAGCTGAAAAGTTTCAACCGGATGTAGAGAAAGCTACAAGCGGCCAGCGCCATCGCCGGAAAGCTACAACCGTTGACATGAAATGCTACCACCTTCGATGGAAAAATCTTCAACCGAAACGAACACAAAAAGCCTTGACCAAGCGTTGCTAAAAAGAAAATAGCTACAACCTTTAGGTAAAAAAGCTTCAACGGTTGTTGAAAAAAGCTCCAACCATTAAGAGAGAAAGCTACAACTAGACACTATGAAAATAAGAAAGCTTCAACCAGGGACGGCTGGAGGTGGAAGAAGATGATAAAACGCTGCAGTTTTGCTACATGCTTCAACCGGCATAGATTTTGCTACAACCGGCATAACATTTTGCTACGACCGGCGTCACGTTTTGCTACAACACATAGCCGGTTTTGCGTTTTGCTACAACTAGCATTGCTTTTTGCTACAACCGGCATAACGTTTTGCGACATCCATCACGGTTGAGCTGCGAGGCTCGAGGACGACGACGGCGGCGACGTTTCTTTTGCTGCAACCGTGTCTCCATTTTGCTACGACCGGCAACGAAAAATGCTACAACGGGCATTTCTATTTGCTGGAACCAGTCAATCGCCGGCAAGACGGAGCTGCATCCATGGCGTGCGCGGGCGGCGAGGGCGGGATCCGTCCATGGTGAGTGCGGGGGGTGGCGAAGTTGTATCGATGGGAAGCGCGGGCGCCGAAGCTGCATCTAGGGGGTGCGAGACACATTGAGATGCAAAGGCAGAGCTGCATCTGGCGAGTGCCCCGGCGAAGCTGCAATGACCCGGCGAGGTCTTGGCCGCGGCGGCCCGGCGACGAGGATGGCGGCAAGGCGCCAACCGGCGACGGGACGCCGCGGTGGTTCTTCAAGCTTGGTCGCTGGGGGTGTCGAACGTAGTTGTGGCGGGGGATAACTAGGAGGAAGATGAATCAGGGATCAGATCTAACGGCCCTTAATCGTTTTATCGGGTGGCTGTGGCTGGGGTTGGACCGGCCGAACAGTTCGGCCGGCGCACCGGCGCCTATAAGCGCCCTTTCAGTATTTGTGCCTTCAAATACTGTACTCTCTGTTGAGCAATGTGTACTCCAGAATGAGATTGTGATCTAAATAATTTCCATGTTCACGACATGTTCAAATTATTTATCTTCACTATTTGCAATTGAGATTTTTAATCTCTTGCAAAGTAAACTCAGCACTTTCATAGTACTCTTTCTTCATTGAGTATGATGTATTCCGGGATGTTTCTATGATGTATGTATCTCTATGTTCACTACATGTCAAGAATAATACATCTATTTGCAATTGAGATTTTCAATTTCTTGCAAATACATATGCAAAATTCAAGGTGTCATCCTTAGCAATTTGAGATTCGCACTAATGATTTCGAGCCACATTCTTGAAATCTATTAATTTTGCAACATTAAGATGTATTTATATTACGCAATATGTAATATAAATAAATTACCGGTTTTTCACCGGAGATGGTATGTTCTATGTGTTTACCACATTGCCATTCTTCACGAACATGTCACAACGGTCGAGATTGATTTCTCCCGCACAACAAACTTGTAAAATTTTGACAATAACATCTCCCTCATTATATTAGGAAAACACAAGGTAATGAGTTGGATCTACTGCCCATGTGCAGATTATCTCTATTACTGTCAGATCTATATGATCTCTTCAATGTCTTATGTTCCCATAATTGAGGTTAAGCATTTTCAAGTTATACACTTGAGTCAAAATTTTGCATTCTTATTACAAAACCATGATGGTTTTTAATTTACTTCTTGTAAATTAATCATCTCTGGCTTGCCCCTATAAGTAATCGATGGCTAACAATTTGAGGCTCTTGCCCTCAATGGCTCTTGCAATCCAAGCCACACCACCAGGACGCAAAGGACCTCAAGGGTAATGGTTTGAAATTCACTTCAAACCCTCAACCTGACACCATCAAACTGTCACGAGACCCTATGAGCATGGAGAGCATGATGGTTGAATATGCATCAACCGACATGTTTCGAGACTATACATTCAGTCCCTTAGTCTCCTTAGTGATCTATTTATTTATGTCCATTTATGATTTTCTAATAAGAACATGATTATTGTTATCATCATATATTGTATATCACAATATATTGTATCAGCACTTTGGTACAAATATATTTATATGTATTCTATATATCTGACAGTGATTTTCTTAAGAATCTTCATGTGTATATATATATAGATTTCTACGGGGGTCGATCTGATGAAAGATGATTTGTACCTTGTGGACATATGCACCACGAACTCTATACTCGGGGAAGTGAAATGTTTCCACTCTCGTTGAGAGAAAGAAGATATTTTAAAATCGCTAGACGCGATGAGGTATTTGTTGGCTCAACTCGAGTCATATTTACTGTCCCTGTGGGTACTCGGGTAACGCCAGGATGCTTTATTGCTTCCGGGTTTAACTTTATCCGTCAAAATAGTTTCCATAGTGAAACTTATGATGACAACAAAGAGCAATATCTTCTCTTTACCATACGCAACGGATATGGCAAGCACATTCTTTATGTATCATCATGGTTGTATTACACATACTACAAGACCCGTAGCACATGTTGCGTACGAGGTAGTTTTCAGAGTGTCTTTTGCATGACAACCTTGGCATTCCCGCCTTGGTCATCGAGACATTGGGTTGAAACCGAAACTATCAGCAATTCCAATAGTTTATGATTATTATGATGCTAAATTCTAATAACATTTTGATTTTATGCACACTACAAGTGACACAGGAAAGCTAATTTTAAGGCTCGCACACCTTAAAGTTTACGCTGAACCACTCAGACTCCTTGAATGCATCAAGTTAAGGTAAGTGGTTCTTCCCATCCATTGACTAGACTATTCAGGTATTCCATGGTTCTAAAAGACATATCTACATGATAGTCTCAAGTATGTGTTTTATTCACACAAAACCATTGGATCATTATCCTGACATAGATTTCAAGCAAATCAAATGGATAGCATTGCAGAATTCTCCTTGGGTGCCTTCTCTATGGACCTCGGATTGAAGTTTAGCAATTTGTCCTAATGTCTAGACTCAAAATGGTTTGGTAGAATCTCATCCAAAGAATTGAGCTCATTGCATCATCTTTACTTTGAAATTGCAAATTACCAACTTTACGTTGGAGTCATGTAGTTTTACACGCTCATGACCAAACTGCATAATATTATTCTGCTCTGTCTTTGATACATGGAAATCTACCAAGTATTTCCTATCTGCGGTAATTCGGTTGCATACCGATATCACCACCATGCATACATCATTGGCCCCTCAACATATAGTTGGGATCTATGTGAGGAATAACTATATTTCCGTCAATACCTCAAGCCCCTCGCATGGGGAGTTATTCAAGGCCAATATGTTGATTCAAGGAGGAACATTTCCAGGCATTAGGGGGAGATTTCAAGTACCATAAAAATGCCAGGAAATTAATGGAATGTTCAACACATTTCTGCCTCAAATCCATGTACTCAAAGATTTGAACCATGCATTTAGAAGATTTGCAACACATTACAAATAATCTGCCAAATTCATTTACTGACTATAAAGGTGTCACACAATCCTACAATCCTGCAAAAGTACGCCTGGGAGAGTGGAGGTACCAGCAAAATCCACTCCACTCCTTGTTCAAAGCAACAGGGGGAGATGTATGGCAGAAGTACATCAGGATTCAGCTTCTCGCAAGCAAGGATATCAAGGCCTGTGAATCAGTAAATGCAAGTCAACTTCACGTTGGCAGACACCTGATGGGTAGTATACACCCAGTGGACGGGAAACCTCCACCAACCCTGGTCATAATGCACACAATGACCGGGACATCGGAATACCTGACTCAATCGCATTGGGAAATCGCGAGAAGTCACTACGGGTAACGATATTTTCATCAACTATATATTGATATATAGATTCTGGAGAATCATATAACCCGAAGTCTACAATTGTCGACATACATTTCTCAACTAGATTGCAAAACCTTACAAATGATTTAGATCCAAAGACCATGGCCATGGCAAAGATGTTGGGGGACGTAGTAATTTCAAAAAAATTCCTACGCACACGCAAGGATCATGGTGATGTATAGCAACGAGAGGGGAGAGTGTTGTCCACGTACCCTCATAGACCGTAATCGGAAGCGTTAGAACAACGCGGTTGATGTAGTCGTATGTCTTCACGATCCGACCGATCCAAGTACCGAACATACGGCACCTTCGAGTTCAGCACACGTTCAGTTCGATGACAATCCTCGGACTCCGATCCAGCAGGGTGTCGGGGATGAGTTCCGTCAGCACGACGGCGTGGTGACGATGATGATGTTCTATCGACGTAAGGCTTCGCCTAAGCACCGCAACGATATGACCGGGGTGGAATATGGTGGAGGGGGCACCGCACACGGCTAAGGAACGATCACGAAGATCAACTTGTGTGTCTAGAGGTGCCCCCCTGCCCCCGTATATAAAGGAGCAAGGGGGGAGGCCGGCCGGCCCTAGGGGGCGCGCCAAGGAGGGGGGAGTCCTCCTCCTAGTGGGAGTAGGACTCCCCTTTCCTAGTTCAACTAGGAAGAGAGAGGGGGAAGGAAAGAGAGGGAGAGGGAAAGGGAAAGAGGGGCCGCGCCCCCCTCCCCTAGTCCAATCCGGACTCCTCATGGGAGGGAGCGCGACACCTCCTGGGCTGCTGCTGCCCTCTCTCTCCCCTCAGGCCCACTAAGGCCCAATACTTCCCCGGGGGGTTCCGGTAACCCCTCCGACACTCCGGTTTTCTCTGAAATCACCCGAAACACTTCCAGTGTCCGAATATAGTCGTCCAATATATCAATCTTTATGTCTCGACCATTTCGAGACTCCTCGTCATGTCCGTGATCACATCCGGGACTCCGAACAACCTTCGGTACATCAAAACTTATAAACTCATAATAAAACTATCATCGTAACATTAAGCGTGCGGACCCTACGGGTTCGAGGACTATGTAGACATGACCTAGAACTGTTCCCGGTCAATAACCGATAGCGGAACCTGGATGCTCATATTGGCTCCTACATATTCTACGAAGATCTTTATCGGTCAAACCGCATAACAACATACGTTGTTCCCTTTGTCATCGGTATTTTACTTGCTCGAGATTCATCGTCGGTATCCAATACCTAGTTCAATCTCGTTACCGGCAAGTCTCTTTACTCGTTACCTAATGCATCATTTCGTAACTAACTCATTAGCTACATTGCTTGCAAGGCTTATAGTGATGTGCATTACTGAGAGGGCCCAGAGATACCTCTCCGACAATCGGAGTGACAAAACCTAATCTCGAAATACGCCAACTCAACATGTACCATTGGAGACACCTGTAGAGCTCCTTTATAATCACCCAGTTACGTTGTGACGTTTGGTAGCACACAAAGTGTTCCTCCGGTAAACGGGAGTTGCATAATCTCATAGTTATAGGAACTTTGCATAAGTCATGAAGAAAGCAATAGCAACATACTAAACGATCAAGTGCTAAGCTAACGGAATGGGTCATGTCAATCACATCATTCTCCTAATGATGTGATCCCTTTAATCAAATGACAACACATGTCTATGGCTAGGAAACATAATCATCTTTGATTAATGAGCTAGTCAAGTAGAGGCATATATACTAGTGACGTTAAGTTTGTCTATGTATTCACACATGTATTATGTTTCCGGTTAATACAATTCTAGCATGAATAATAAACATTTATCATGATATGAGGAAATAGATAATAACTTTATTATTGCCTCTAGGGCATATTTCCTTCAAAAGTGTGATCAACACTCGGACTGAACTCAAGCAAAGGGTATATTCTAGGTAGAAATGATCTTGCTCAATAACGGGAAGGTATTCATAAGCAATACCTACACCAGTTTTCTTCTGGAAACAGAATTGAGATTTAGGTGGTGAAACAAAGAGCAAGTATTGTAGCACAAGGGTTCACGCAGATACCCAACTATTCTCTAGAGGTGGAATCTCTTTTTGATAACTCATATCATTAGCAGTTCAAAATCATCTATCTCTGCAGTTGATAGATGTAGTGATCACATGTCCATGTGGATCACTAGATTCGGACATATATGGTTGTTTCCCGATGGAATCTCACTTCTGAATCGAAATGCAATACTTAACATACATTGTGTAAAATCAATAAGTCACCATATGGCTTATTGTTGTCGGTATATTTGGTATAACCGACGTAGTGAGTTCCTTATTCACAAGGATTACTCCTATAATGGTACAAGGATCCATGTTTGTGTGCCAGCAATAATGACACATGTAATCATCTAAATGACGGAGTTTAAAATGAAGGATTTGGGTAAACCAAACGTCGCTCGTTACTACAAAGTGAGCACCTTCATTCATACATTATGGTATACTATGTTGTCTATATCCATAATATATTGGAGAAATTCATTGTGGACAAATCTTATCCATCCATAACTCTCATGGTAGTTCATTCTCTAGACGTAGAGAAAGATCTATTTAGACCAAGAGATGATGGAAATGAGATACTGGGACTCAACATTCCATAATGCCATTGGATCCACCAAACACAATTGGTTGGTACTCAAGAATATCTTCCGATATCTCCAAGGCATCAAACATCTTGTCCTGGTTTTTCAGTTTCACAGAAATGTGAACACCGATATCATTGGATACATCGATCAGATCCCCACTATGTCAAATCATAGACAAGCTTAGTGTTCCTACTAGGTGTGGTAGCCCTCTGATGAAGAGTCTTCGAAACAGACTTCATGGCTACATCCACCAACCATTATCTCAATGATAATGTTTCTTGTGTTGCCCAGATGCAAACAGGTTACATAATAAGCAATATCACTATATTGCATATCTGGCAAGTCAAATCATGCGACTGATTTGTTCACCAGGCCTCTACCAACTTTTATGTTCCAAAAATGTGTTCGTGGAATTGGTATATGACGACTTCAGAATATGCAAGAATCAGGGAGAGTATCTTCCTGAATTTTTCCTGTTAAAAGCATCATATTATACTCTTTTTCCCTTCATAAGTTTACTTTATAGGTTCTCATAAAGGTTTTTAATGAGGTAATATCAACACAAGACCATATGTCATATTTTCTGTTTTCCTCACCGGGGTTTTTAAGAAAGTATATGTGATATATTTATTGTCCTCTAAACTCTATGAGTTTTCTCGTATTGAGTTAAAGAGACAATAACCATTATATGTTGCATCATTTTCTCTTTATTTTTCCACTGGGTTTGCAGGAGTTTTAGCAACATATCAAACACATATATCCTCATTTTTCCTACATGGTTTTGGAGGAGTTTTCAAGATGATTATGCTTATACTAACAAGCATGGATTAGGGGGAGTGTTAGGATTTATTTAATCCTATTAATCCCTGCTTTTCCTAACCGAGGCGGTTGCCTCGCATCCCTTCAGTCGTACCCCTTCGGAGGCTATATATATGTGTAAATGTCATCATCAATGAGAACAACGATTCACTTTTACTTCTCTGTCTCCTTCTCTCTCGTTTCTTTTCAACACTAATGCGCTGTGTTGGGGAGGTTATCCTATGAGGCAATAGCACTGCAGGTCCTTTAACTTGTCATGCATGTGATGGTTTGGTCCTAAAACTTGCAAAAGCTAACTATCTAGTCCTGGAACTTGTCTCATATGTGCACGTTTAGTCCTAGGCCAATCAGGAGCAGCCAAGTGGCGCCAGCTGGATTGAGCTGGTCAGCTGTTGAACATTTGCAGATACCCCCTGCCATTTCATGAATTCAACCTGCAGACACCTCGGCCGTCAAAGCGTCGGTGAGGCTCCTCGTCGGCTTGCACCACGATGCTGCCGCTGTTGCCCAGTTGTGGCGGAGTGTAGGAGGGGAGCACGTCGGCGCCAGCCGTGGTAGCTGAAGCTGCTGGGGCACCTGGTCGACATCTTCGTCGTCGCCAGAGGAGCCCGACGCTGCGCCGGCACCGAGGACGGCGGCGTCCTGTTGTTGCCGCACCGCTGCACTGCCGAGGGTGCACCGATGCGTGCGCCTGGATGCCGATGGGTTACAGCCCGGGCGAGCCGTAGAGCGGGAGGGAGGCCACGTCGGAATAGCCGTAGGGGTAGGCCTCGAGCTGGTGCACCGCACGCCGGGCCAGGGTGCGCCCCCGCCGGTGCGCGTTCTGGTGCCCGTCCAGCGCCTGCGAGCTGAAAAACTTTCTCTGGCAGTAGTAGCAAGTGCATGTGTTCTTCTGTACTTGGTGAGATGATTTGATGCATAAACTGAAAAGCATCTCTTGTTTCTAGTCTCAGCTGTACTCATTGACTGAATCACCATACCAAAGTGCAGATGAGTCCTGAGTTGTACTCCCTCCGTCCGGAAATACTTGTCGGAGAAATGCATAAAAATAAATATATCTAGAACTAAAATACATCTAGATACATCCATTCCTCCGACGAGTATTTTCGGACGGAGGGAGTACAAGGATAAAATAGCATGTGTTGCTCTTGTCAGTGTGGTGATCATGACAAACTGAATCTAAGCAAGTTCAAATTTATCCAGATGACTAAAGGGCTGCTAGAGGAGCACAGGCAGAATTTTTCAAGCTTCATGTTTCCTAAATAACTGAATGTGTCTGGATGTGGAGTGCAGATAGATCAAGACAAGTATCTGATCCATTGTTAAGCCTGAATATGCTACGTCTGATGCAGTCCGGGAATCTCTAAAACGGAACCTTATGTGAAAGAAAAGGTCCAAGAGTAGCACATTCAGTTGTTGTCAAGAAAAGATGGAAGCCATGGTGTTCCCATCCAAACCCCTGTGGTGTTCTGGATATCTGAATCGTCAGATGAGAGCATGAATATAAATGCTGGACAGCTACGCCGAATTCACCAACAAAGAATACTTTTTTCCAAGAGGTCTTCCCAACAAACCAAACTTCCCTGGTGGCCTGGTGGTGTTTTTGTGTACCTCCTACAAGTGATCTGATGATGGTGTTTTGAAGATCACTGTGTTGGACTTCTTTTTGTCCATGCCATTGCAAATATCACCAGATTACTACTACCAGACTGCATTACAAATAAGCTAAACAACCTCAACCCTATAGGTTCGAATACTAGTCGATGACAAGTGGAGTAATAATACTAGGAATTAATTTGGGAAAAGTAGTGCCATGCACCACAACTTAGTGATGCTATCTTATTTAGGAGATATATAAATTACTTGGAAGATCTTAACCAACCCTTGATCTTAAATATACCGAATTGTGATGAACTCCCTTGAGCCACCGAACAAGACATTGACAAAGAATTACTCTGCTCAGAACCGAGAGCACAAGAATGGATGAACCGAGAGCACAAGAATTACTTTTGCTAAAAAAAAAAGAACCGAGAGCACAGGAATGAATGAACTAAAAAAACGCCGGAATCAAGAAGAAAAAGAAGAGGAAAAAGCAGTAAAGATGCATGCGCTTCTGCAAAAAAACCGAATTACCTTAAACACACCCCTCCTTGCTTCTCCAATCAACCCCACACCACTCGTAAAGGAAATAAGATTTCAAGAAGAAACCAGCAACGAAGGTCAGGCCATGGATCCCCGCAAGACCTAGCGCCGCCTGCTAGTCCTAGAACTCCTCCGTCCTGCCCCGACGGAGGTGAGCAGCGCCGACCACAGGGGCGAGCGTGCGGCGACAAGCGCACTCCTCCGTCTCGAGCTGGATGTCGAACTCGACGGCCTTCTTGAGGCCCTTGCAGCGCTGCTTGTCAGACTTGCGCTTTGCTACTCCAAAGAAGACCCACCGAAGCGCTGCCCCGCCATGGCCCCATGAAGCGCGCGGCCGAGGCGTAACGCGGCCGGGTGGAGCAGCGCAGCGTGCCTCGAAAGCAGCAAGAGACTGACGTAAGCGGGCCCATGAGGAAGCCCAATAGCGGCGAGGACGGGCGAGCAAAGATGAGCACGCCCACCGCGACCATCGGCGAGTGGTCGCAAAGGCTCGACCGATTCAATGTGTCCAGCGGGTTAATTTGATGAACGACGGGGAATCGCAAAATGTGCGGCAACGACCGGCCTGGTCCACTGGCGCCACTTGGCTGCTCTGATTGGCCCAGACTAAACATGCACATCTGAGACAAGTTCGGACTAGATAGTTAGCTTTTGCAAGTTTTAGGACCAAACCATCACATGCATGACAAGTTAAAGGACATGCAGTGCTATTACCTCTTATCCTATGACCGAGTAAAGCTCGGCGTTCCTCGCTTGAAGATGGTCCCAGTGAATCCATGCTTGAAGATGGTCCCAGTGAATACTCAGTCATTCATTTCCTTAGAGGTAATAGCACGGCAGGTCCTTGAACTTGTCTTGCATGTGATACTTTGGTCCTTAAACTTGCAAAAGCTAACTATGTAGTCCTCGAACTTGTCCCAAAGGTGCAAATTTGGTCCTCGACGAATCAGATGCAGCCATGTGGAGCCAGCTCGGCCAAGCCGGTCAGCGCCGTGCATTTTGCATTTAGCCCCCTGCCTTCTGTTGATTTCAACCCGCAGTATACCTCGTGGCTGTCAAAGGATATCACCTGAAGCGTCAGGTCAGGCTCCTCGTCGGCTTGCCGCTGCTGCCCAAGCCCCAGGTTGTGGCCGGAGTGGAGGAGAGGGAGCACGCCGGTGCCCGGCGGTGGTGACCTGAAGCTGTCGGGGCACCCGAAGCTGACCTCCTCGTCGCCGCCCATGAGGAACGGCATCGGGCCCAGCAACGCCCGCGCGCGCGCCGGCGCAGCCAGGGAGGCGGCTTCCTGTTGCTGCCGCTCCGCCTGCGCTGCCGCAGGTTGCACCGGCGCGTGCGCCTTGATGCCGATGGGGTACAGCACGGACTAGCCATAGAGCTGGAGGGAGGCCACATCGGCGTAGCCGTAGGGGTAGGCCTCGAGCTGGTGCACCGCACGCCGGGCCAGCGTGCGCTCCCGCCGGTGCGCGTTCTGGTGCCCGCCCAGCGCCTGCGAGCTGAAGAACTTCCCCTGGCAGTAGTTGCACGTGAATACCCGCCGCCGGTCCTGTCGGTGGTGCTCGACTTTGCGGTCGTGGTGTCGGCGGCGGTGACGGTGAGCAACAGGTCGAGGGCGAGCTTGGGGCGGGAGGAGGTGTTGGATGCCTTGTTGTTAGACGCCGCCTGGCTGCTGATGTCGGACAGCTGATCCTCGCACAGCTCTTGGACGCTGCTGCTCTTCGTCTCTGAACAATCTCTCTCTCTCTCTCTCTCTCTCTCTCTCTCTCTCTCTCTCTTTAAATCATATTGAACAAACTCAGCATGAACAATCACAGCAGGCAATGCAACGCAATGGAATGGAATGGCTTTACGCACATCAATCAGCAGCTCATGGCAACAAACAAATCATCAGTGTAAGTGGAAAAGAAAACAAAGTACACATCGGCGATCTTCAGAGAAGCAGCACGACCAAGGATTTCAGCATGGCGGCCGCGTTCTCCCGGGCGATGCAGATCCAGCTCTGCTCGCTGCCCGAGACCCGGCAAGCCGTCGCGAAGTCGTGGATCTTGCCGAAGATTCTGAACATCTCTACAAGTTGATCCTGTCCTGGCCGGCGGCGAACACTTTGGAATCCATGAGTGCGTCCGGGTGCGCGGACGCCTCGGTCCACTGAAGCAGCGGTGTCGAGCCGAGGTTCATCTCGAACACCTTCCGCACCACCTTGTCCCTTCGATTCGCCGGGTCACACCACGAGACGCAGAGCATGAACAGCATGGACGCGCAGCAGACCAGCGCCGGCGTGTAGTCTCGGAGCCGTGGCGGCGGCCGGGACGTCTGGACGACGGACCATGAGCCGGCGTCGAGATGGTAGGCGACGAGCGTGTCGGACTCGCAGTAGACGTAGAACGTGTCGCCACAGACGGCGCTGGAGCATGCCAGGCCGACGTCGACGGGGAACCAGGCGATCTCGACCCATTTGTCGGTCATCGATTGTATATCTCGCCGGCCACGAGGCGCTCGTCCCAGGGCCCTCGGCCACCCACAGCGATAAGAGCTTGCCTTGCCTGAGCTGGCTGTTTCTCTTGCTTGGCAACCTTGCCGTGACCGTGAGCTGGGCCAGTGGAATCGGTGTCCTCGTTCAGTACATCCCTGAGATAGAGCCACCGGAGTGAGAGCCCATGCGGGTCCTCGTACACAGCGGAGGTGCCTCCCAGCCGGAACTTGCCGCCGGTGTTGGCGCGCCGGATATGCTTCTCGACGCGGGCGTGCACAAAGCTGCGACTGGCGGACATCTCAAACACCCCCAGCACCGGCCGTGACCGGGCCGGTCGCGCCGATGAGGGGGCTGGACACAATGACTACCTTCTACGTCTTGGTCTTGACAGAGCCGGCGCTCGACCCCTCGGAGCCTCGGAGCGGCCGTCGACAACGTAAAGCTCGTCCCGGACGCCCACGACGGAGAACAAGAACCTACCTTTGAGCGGGCCGCCCCGACCCAGCGCCACCGGTGCGCGTCAAGCGCGTGCACGGCCGTGGCGGCGGCGGACGCACCCCAGCCACCGTTCGCCTCGATCCCCGAACAGGAACAGCCAGGGCGTCGGGCCTGCGCGCGGCCCCTCTGGGTGCAGGCAAGGAGCGAGGCCAGCGGTTCATTTGGAAAAACGTCAGGGGGGTATCTGCAAAATGGCCAGCGACGAACGGACCGGTCCGGCTGGCTCCACTTGGCTGCTCCTGATTGGCCTAGGACTAAACATGCACATCTGAGACAAGTTCGAGGACTACATAGTTAGCTTTTGCAAGTTTAAGGACCAAAGTATCACATGCAAGACAAGTTCAAGGATCTGCCGTGCTATTACCTCATTTTCTTACGCCAAGCATCTGTACTGCTAGTGATTCCATGCTTGAAGATGGTCCCAGTGAATCCATGCTTTTAAGTAGGTACGGCCCAAGGGTAGTGGGCAATCTGTCCCGTTCCAATTTATTTTTTTAATAGGTTTTCAAGCAGCAATCTGTTTTTCTTTCTTCTTTTTTGGCACTCGCCTTTTTACGGTGCATTCCTCCTTTGGAGGTGTTCTTGTAATACCTCCTCTCTCTAATCAATGAATTTGGCAGCTCTTTTGCCAAGCTAGATTAGACCTAAACCACCACAATACATACAAGACGCCAGAAAAAAAAACCACGCCTTTGCTGCTACAATACATACACGAACACCCTACAAGACACCGAACACCCTACAAGACGCCGGAAAGCAAAGGCCAGACAACACACCCGATGGAGCACTCGAGAGCCTTCACTGCTACTCCCTCTGTTCCAAATTACTTGTCGTGGTTTTAATTCAAATTTGAATTAAAACCATGACGAGTAATTTGGAACGGAGGGAGTACAAGAATGCACACAGACAACCGCAACTATTATACCGGGCTGCCACAAGCATATCCACAAACCTCGAGGCACACCGACAACCAGGACAACAGAGACGAACAATAAGTCCAAAAGAACAAAAACCTATGCCGCTCCAAACGGAAGCACAAAATAACATCCACCTAAAACTGCACTTCAGGTGCACAGCATGGAAATGATTTAGGAAAGAATTTAATGAAATTACATTTTGCTTCCAGCTAAAAGGGAGTTTTTCTTCCCAGAAACAGGCTGATAGCTTGAGCTATTTATGCTACACCCTTTGTTAACAAAATTCACAATTCTGCAAAATAACATCATGTCTTGCATTTTTAGATGCAACTACTCAGATTTGTTTCTTCTGCACATGCAACTATTCAGAGCTTCAACGTGAAACTGTATGAAGTTGCTGCATACCACACAAATCATGAATTCACACAAAGCAAGAAGGTATGCCACGAATGGGCATGCACGGAGAATGCACCGATCAAAGAAAACAAAACGTAGAGCAGAAATAATGCAAAGTGGACGATGCTGATGTTATAGCATCATCATTGCAAGTTTAGCAAGCATCCACAAATACCAACAAAAGAGAACATGAAATGGACCCGAGTCTTTCTCTGACAATATTATTTGCAAACGAAGATGACATCATAGCTTGGGCAGTATTGCTTCCATGCCGCTTACTGAGATACTAGCAAAACCCATAGAAATTCACTCCTTTTTCCCGATCCCATTAGACATGTTGTAGATCCCACGACCCTGATTGTTAATCAAGAAGACATGTCAATGACTGAGAGGAAGCAATATCAAAGAGCACAAGTAACCAAGGCATCAGATGGGATTTTGAACTTACAATCATGAACAAGCTGGTGCCAGCAAGCGCAAGGGGAATGGCAACGGAGGTCACCACATCGTAACGGCCTTTAAGGTGGATATGCTTGCTCAGCTTCTGGAAATACTGCTGCTTCTGAACGAGCTTCTCGCGTGGGTAAAATGGTGCTTCTTCTAGCGTCATCCTGCATACGAAAACTACTCTTTCAATCCTAACCCTTAGACGGAAGAGAAATTGCCATAGATAGTTCTAGTATAATAATTGCATTAAGGCTGTGAAAATCTCAAGATTCAGCAACAACGGCCTTTGAATTCATGAAACTGTTTTTAAACTCCTATGCAGGTTTCTAACAGTTGTTCAGCTACTCTCACAAGCAACCACCGAAATGGGGAATGATTACTTAATGCGCAATCCACTACGTTACTTCATCAGTTCATCTACCATGCATTTTTTTACATCCAAGGATTCTTTCTGAGCAGCTCAACGTATTTGAATTTAGCACATTAACACACCATTTCAGTGATCAGCAAATTCAAGAATTGTATATCCTCTACCAGTAACATGGCACTTTCTAGGCCATCATTGATCATGACCAGAAACTCCCTCGTACCACCGAATCAGGAACCCAAAAGATTCATGTGCGTTCACCACATTACAGCAGATCTAATAAACCAAAGAGATATCGATGAACTCGCACAGCATTACTAACCTAGCAGCAACTTGACGCTTCCAAAGAAAGGCATTTCAAACAGATTACCCAATCTCAACCTAGGCTAAACAAACGCCAGTAGACCACATCGGACCGAGACCCAGGGCCGAGGAGACAACCACCCATCCTAAAGCGCAAGAGCATACTCATCGAAATGTCCACGCCGCCAGGCGAATCTCCCGGGCCAGTAAAACGCATCGAGGGGGTCACCGGCGCGTCGCGGACCGACGACTAGATCCCCCACGCATACTCGTGAATCTAAGAAATCGCACGAACGCGTACGACGGCTCTTTCGCCTCACGTCGCGTCGAGGAAACGGGGGCCCCGTCCCCTCGTGCTGGGTTACGAGAGATCGAGGGGAGATCGGGGTAAGAGGGGAGAAGGGAGATCGCCGCGTACCTGGCTGGCTGGGGCGCGCGGGGGCCGGGAAGCGACGGGGGTGGCCGGCGGCGGCGGGTGGATCTGGAGGCAGAGGATTTGGGGGTAGCGTTGTGACCTGGAAGGGACGAGGAAGGGAAGGGAAGAAGGGGTCGAGCCGGGTGCCGGGGGTTGTTGGGTCGGTTGGGCCTCTTCGTCGGCCCATCAAAGACCTGGGAATTTATGGTGGGTCGTAAAAGAATGCAGGGAGTTTTTTTTTCCTTTTATAGGATGCAGGGAATTTTTGCTTTCTTTTCTTTCTTTTTTCAAGAGAAAGATATTTCAATGCTTAACCTTGGGGATTACAATTGTTTTGGTACAGAAAATCAATCTCATGAGGGCCTGGTCTCAGCCACACATCAATTCACATGTTATGGTGACCTAATTGAGCAAGACAGCACCAGCATGACGCATTATGCCAATCTAATATTGTCTATCTAGCTGAATAAGACTCTTTATCTCGCCAATGATGGAGGCATTTGGGGACAGATCTGCGTCTAGCTTCTTGATCATATTAGCGGCCACCTCGGATTCAGTTTTGACAATGAATGGTTTCGTGCTCCAATTGTAGTCCAAGGCAATACATGCATCTAGCTCTACCTCTAGCAGGCTATTGCAAAAGTATGCAAGTGACGAAATGACGCAAAGGCGATTGCTCCTTCTTCATCTCGAAGATCAAGCCAACAACCCCCTCCATGTTTGCATATGCGTCATAGGCCCCATCAACATTCAACTTGTTCTAGCTTGCGAGCGGTTTAACCCAATGGTATGGTGGCCTAACAATGGTCTGAGCCATGCCCTGGTACCGCTTCTTCTTGTTGCTAGCCCAATTATCGTATGTGACCACCATTTTCCATCAAACCATATGCCTGGTGAGGTTCTGCTGTATGCACAAGAGAGACCCGACGTCGCTGCATAAAATTTGGTTGGAGGCTTCCACCGGCAGCGGTTGCTTGTGATGGACGATCTCATTTCTCACATGTTTATCCTCCAGAGCATCATCGGCAAAGGAAGGCCCTCTTGTTCATCGCAGTTGGCCATCTGGTGGATCAAGCAGTCCGCCCCAATGTCGATAGCGTCTTTGACATTTTTCATATGAAATTCTTTCCTCATTGCTCGCCATAGTTGGACGACCAGAGGGCATTGATACGTCTCCAACGTATCTACTTTTTCAAACACTTTTGCCTTGTTTTGGACTCTAACTTGCATGATTTGAATGAAACTAACCCGGACTGACGCTGTTTTCAGCAGAACTACCATGATGTTGTTTTATGTGTAGAAAAGAGAAGTTCTCGGAATGTCCTGGAAATCCACGGAGGCACTTTTTGGAATTAATAAGAATTTTTGGCGAAAGAATTAATGCCAGGGGGCCCACAGCCTGTCCACGAGATAGGGGGGCGCCCCCCCCCCTAGGGCGCGGCCTCCTATCTCGTGGGTCCCCTAGACCTCCACCGACGTCAACTCCAACTCCATATATTCCGTTTCACGGAGAAAAAAATCAGAGAGAAAGTTTCATCGCGTTTTACGACTCAGAGCCGCCACCAAGCCGATGAATTGTGGGTTTATGATCCAGCTTATCTATGAATAATATTTGAATCTTCTCTGAATTCTTTTTTGTATGATTGAGTTATCTTTGCAAGTCTCTTCGAATTATCTGTTTGGTTTGGCCAACTAGATTGGTAGTTCTTGCAATGGGAGAAGTGCATAGCTTTGGGTTCAATCTTGCGGTGTCCTTACCCAAAGGATGTAAAGGGTTGCAAGGCACGTATTGTATTGTTGCCATCGAGGATAACAAGATGGGGTATTTATCATATTGCATGAATTTATTCCTCTACATCATGTCATCTTGCTCAAGCGTTACTCTTTTTTAACTTAATACTCTAGATGCATGCTGGATAGCGGTCGATGAGTGGAGTAATAGTAGTAGATGCGAATCGCTTCGGTCTACTTGTCACGGACGTGATGCCTATATACATGATCATACCTAGATAAACTCATAACTATGCTCAATTCATCAATTGCTCAACAGTAATTTGTTCACCCACCGTAGAATACTTATGCTCTTGAGAGAAGCCACTAGTGAAACCTGTGGCCCCCGGGTCTATTCTCATCATATCAATCTCCATCACTTTAGTACTTGCTTTGTTTTTACTTTGCCTTTTACTTTTTGCTTTGCATCTATATACCAAAAATACCAAAAATATTATCTATCATCTCTATCAGATCTCACTATCGTAAGTGACCGTGAAGGGATTGACAACCCCTAATCGCGTTGGTTGCGAGTAGCTATCGTTTTGTGCAGGTACGAGGGACTTTGCGTGGCCTCCTACTGGATTGATACCTTGGTTCTCAAAAACTGAGGGAAATACTTACGCTACTTTACTGCATCACCCTTTCCTCTTCAAGGAAAAACCAACGCAGTGCTCAAGAGGTAGCATGTACCAAGGAGGTTCCTCGGCAAAGAAAGGGCCAAGGATTGCTATACGTGAGCAAGATGTTAAACTGCCAAGGGACGTAAATGTACGGGCTTGTGAGTGGCCATCCGATGATTTTATGGTTGAAGCAGGCTTCAAGGAGGAATTTGACGCGTATGTGCGTAATGCCGAGTTGGAGGACTTCTTACAAGATAAGTGTCCTCAATATTATCAATTGACTGATTACTTTGTGCGGAGGTTCGAATATATTTCTGCGCGTAATTCTCCTAGTGTCATGTTTGATATTTATGATACATCTTATACCATGGATTTAGAGGATTTCACAACTGCTTGCAAACTCCCGCAGTGGGGTAATGTTAATGATCCTCGCAAATCTGAATTTAGAGATTTTCTTGCTAGTATTACTGTGGGAGAATCTAGGGACATAACACAAGCTACCATAGGGAGCATTCATTTTCCTGCTATACATTATTTTGCTCTCTTCATTGGTAGATGCATTAACGGTAAGGACGAAGCATGTCACATGTGTGTCCCTGATCTTTGTGTCCTCAAGAGTGCTATGTCAGGTTATAAAGGTTATAACTTGGGGGCAATAGTTGCACGTAGGTTGCAGAATAATAGTAGAAGGGGTGATTTCTTTGGAGAAATTTATGCAACCTGTGTGGCTAATTTTCTTAATATAGCTCCATGAGAGGGGGATATGATTGTACCTCCTGTTTATTTGGATAAAGAAGCTATGTTTGATCATCATTTTCTTGAGAGGAATGAACAATTCCTCCATTATGGACTAATCTATGACAGGCGCAATGTCGTCCCTGTTACTCTTCCTGCCCCCTACCTTTTTGATTTTCAGGCAAAAGGAAGATATGTTGTCATCAGGGAGGAAGCAACTGAGTACGAGAGAGGAATGGAGGCAGCTCGCCAACACGCTGCTGCTTAGGAGGCGGTCGCCTCTGCTTCTCAGTACAACCCCAGTTTCACTTATGGATATCAGCCAGGCGATCATTGGTGCTAGACCAACTTGGGCCAAAAGCCTAAGCTTGGGGGAGTACGTATTTCTCACTGACTTTACATTCATGTTCACACACTAGTCGTCGGTGCTCATACTCTTTCATTGTATTATCCATGCTAGTTTAAATTTCTTTTTCTAGTTTTCTTCTTGTGTGTTTGATAAACCTTAAAAAAACCAAAAAAATTAGTTAGTTTAATTTCCATGCTTGTGGTAGAATTAAAATGAAAATCCAAAAAGATTTCTCGTTCTTCTTTTACTTGTTGGGAGCTTTCCCGTGTAAATAGTTTTCTTTTCTTTTCTTTCCTTTGGGGGTCGAGAAGACCATATTTAAAATGCTTAGTGGCTCTCATATGCATGATTGTTTATTTAACTTAGAGCCCATATTACCCTGTCTTCTCTCTTGAGTTGAATGCTTGCAGATTCCAGCTTTGTCCAATGCACTTGCACTCTTATTATTATACACATCGTTCGGTCGTCCAAATGAAAGGCAATAATGACGATATATGATGAACTTATTGGGATGAGAAAAGCTGGTATGAACTCGACCTCTCTTGTTTTTGTAAATACGATGATTCATCGTTCCTGAGTCAGCTATTATGACGTAAACATATTTGCAATGACATTTAGAGATTATAGTTACTTGTGCCATGCTTGATTAGCTATGAGTTATAATGGTTTACCTTGCGTGCCAACATGCTATTAGAATGATTATGATGTGGTATGATGGGATGGTATCCTCCTTTGAATGAATTGAGTGACTCGACTTGGCACATGTTCACGCATGTAGTTGAATCAAATCAACATAGCCTTCACGGTATTTATGTTCATGGTGGATTATATCCTACTCATGTTTGTATTCGGTGTAAATTAATTTTAATGCATGTTTACGACTGTTGTCGCTCTCTCAGTTGGTTGCTTCCCAGTCTTTTGCTAGCCTTCACCTGTACTAAGCGGGAATACTGCTTGTGCATCCAAACTCCTTAAACCCCAAAGTTGTTTCATATGAGTCCACTATACCTTCCTATATGCGGTATTTACCTGCCGTTCCAAGTAAATTTGTATGTGACAAACTCCAAACCTTCAAATGAAATTCTATTTTGTATGCTCGAGCAGCTCATGTGTCAACTAGGGCTGCCTATATCTTCCATGCTAGGTGGGTTATTCTCAAGAGGAGTGGACTCCGCTCCTCATTCACGAGAAAGGGCCGGTAACCGGGATGCCCAGTCCCATGATCCAAAAAGATCAAAGCAAATCAAAATAATTAAACAAAACTCCCCCAGGATTGTTGTATGTTGGAGACACTCGTTGTTTCGAGCAAGCCATGGATTGATGCTTGTTGGTGGTTGGGGGAGCATAAACCTTTACCATTCTGTTTGGGAACCGCCTATAATGCATGTAGTACGGAAGATACAGCCATCTCATAGTTGTTGCGTTGACAGCAAAAGTATGCCGCTCAAAATGTTATTCAATCTCTATTTTAAAATCGAGCTCTAGCACCTCTACAAATCCCTGCTCCCCTCTGCGAAGGGCCTATCTATTTACTTTTATGTTGAGTCATCACCCTTCTTATTAAAAGCACCCGCTGGAGAGCACACTGTCATTTGCATTCATTACTATTGGTTTATATTGGGTATGACTTGACTGGATCTCTTTTACCATGAATTACAATGTTTAGTCAGTCCTTGATCTTTAAAGGTGCTCTGCATTTATGTTTTGCGGTCTCAGAAAGGGCTAGCGAGATACCATTTTGTTATATCATGTTATGATTGTTTCGAGAAAGTGTTGTCATCCGAGTTTTATTATTATGGCTCGCTAGCTGATTATGATATTGATATGAGTAATTGTGAGACCCACGTGTTATTGTTAGTATGGTTAGTTCATAATATTTGTTGAAACTTGAATGCTGCTTTTCATGTTTACAACAACAAGAGCAAATAGAGTTTGTAAAAGTTTTTCTTTATCACTTTCAGTTTATCAACTGAATTGCTTGAGGACAAGCAAAGGTTTAAGCTTGGGGGAGTTGATACGTCTCCAACGTATCTACTTTTCCAAACACTTTTGCCCTTGTTTTGGACTCTAACTTGCATGATTTGAATTAAACTAACCCGGACTGACGCTGTTTTCAGTAGAACTACCATGATGTTGTTTTATGTGTAGAAAAGAAAAGTTCTCGAAATGTCCTGAAAATCCACGGAGGCACTTTTTGGAATTAATAAAAAAAATTGGCGAAAGAATTAATGCCAGGGGCCCACAGCCTGTCCACGAGACAGGGGGCGCCCCCCCTAGGGCGCGACCTCCTATCTCGTGGGCCCCCTGGACCTCCACCGACGTCAACTCCAACTCCATATATTCCGTTTCACGGAGAGAAAACTCAGAGAGGAGGTTTTATCGCGTTTTATGACACGTAGCCGCCGCCAAGCCCTAATCTCTCTCGGGAGGGCTGATCTGGAATCCGTTCGGGGCTCCGGAGAGGGGAATTCGTCGTCATCGTCATCATCAACCATCCTCCATCACCAATTTCATGATGCTCACCGCCGTGCGTGAGTAATTCCATCGCAGGCTTGCTGGACGGTGATGGGTTGGATGAGATTTACCATGTAATCAAGTTAGTTTTGTTAGGGTTTGATCCCTAGTATCCACTATGTTCTGAGATTGATGTTGCTATGACTTTGCTATGCTTAACGCTTGTCACTAGGGCCCGAGTGCCATGATTTCAGATCTGAACCTATTATGTTTTCATGAATATATGTGTGTTCTTGATCCTATCTTGCAAGTCTATAGTCACCTATTATGTGTTATGATCCGACAACCCCGAAGTGACAATAATCGGGATACTTCTCGGTGATGACCGTAGTTTGAGGAGTTCATGTATTCACTATGTGTTAATGCTTTGTTCCGGTTCTCTATTAAAAGGAGGCCTTAATATCCCTTAGTTTCCGTAAGGACCCCGCTGCAACGGGAGGGTAGGACAAAAGATGTCATACAAGTTCTTTTCCATAAGCACATATGACTATTTACGGAATACATGCCTACATTACATTGATGAATTGGAGCTAGTTCTATATCACCCTATGTTATAACTATTGCATGAGGAATCGCATCAGGCATAATTATCCATCACCGATCCATTGCCTACGAGCTTTTCATATATTGTTCTTCGCTTATTTACTTTTCCGTTGCTACTGTTACAACTACTACAAAAACCCAAAAACATTTATCTTTACTTTTGCTACCGTTACCTTTATTATCATATCATTTTTGCTAGTAAACACTTTGCTGCAGATACTAAGTTATCCAGGTGTGGTTGAATTGACAACTCAACTGCTAATACTCAAGAATATTCTTTGACTCCCTTTGTGTCGAATCGATAAATTTGGGTTGAATACTCTACCCTCGAAAACTGTTGCGATCCCCTATACTTGTGGGTTATCAGGCATATACAAAAAGCATAGAACGTATCCTCTTGGTCCATTTCACATAATAAGAACACATCAGATTTTGCAAGCTTGCGAATCATTTTATTTTCCATCATAGCCAATGAATTTGTTGCAAGTTTCCAAGCAAAAGCTTTTGCTTTCTTTTTTGTGTAGCTACTAAAATGTTACAGTCCACTAGGTTGTTTTTTCATGTTCATAGATTCAATAGGCATTTTAAAAGGTTACTGAAACTTCACTTGCATCCTAAGCTCCTACTCTATTTTCCCCTCACGCTAGGGGTTTTCTCCTCTCGGCGGCGAGAACTGACGTAGGTAGCGACGAAGCTACATAGGGGGCAAAAACTGGGTTATGGCCCACCCAACCTAGGAAGAAAGCAGTGAAGAGTGTGGGCCGAATTGGGCTGTTAGGACAATGTTTGCGTGCTTTTTTGTATTTTAGCTCATATAATTGGAATTTTTATCTCGAAAAATGTAACTGAAACTTCTGGTTCCCGAAAAGAAATCCAATTGAATATTTAGCTCAAACCGGGTAGGAGCTCTGCCATGCAATATAAAAACGAACCCCATGTTTAAAGCAATAACAGGCAAGTGATTAGTTTTTTTTGTCACTTCTTCACTACTAATGGCTAACCCATGGTCCCCTCTTGGCCAGTGACGCGACTTTGCCACCATTTTATTCGCCTACGTCCATCTTGGTTGACCCAGCGATGTGCCAGACGACACAAATGGCAACGGATTGGCGTCGGAGATAAACTTGGTTGTGATCTTTCCTTTTTTTTGCACAATCTGCTGTTGTTTTGTAGGAGATGAGGGATGCAGCACAGGTGTCCATGTTAGACCTTTGTCTAACATTTTGAATGGTATCTCTTAGGGTTGCTTCTATGTGTGTATTTAGCACGTTGTCTTTGCAGTGTGCATCATGATGATGTAGAGAGACCGGTCTTTCCCTGTTTGAAAAAAAAGTTAGAAGGCTGTGTTAGGATTTTTATTTTTGAAATAGTTTGGATTGCTTACCACATGTAACACGTGGTGGGTGTGTTACGACTTAGAGCCGGGTTTTTTAAAATAAAAATTAGATCCATATGTCACGTATTCATAGATGTAGCACGCGTTATATCACTTCAGACGAAATGACCACAAGACGACAACATAATAATAAAGTACTTCATGCACGACACTGCAAATAAGAGGTAAAAGCATCCCAGGTACCCTAACTTGCAAGGAATGTGATGATTTAGTCCCAAACTTGCAAAATACAGCTCCATCATACCCCAACTTGCACTATATGTGATGATTTAGTCTCCGACCTATCATAGCGCGACAAGTGGCAGCCAACTGTCGGGACAGGTCGTTGCCTGCACTTTTACAAAAACCACCCTGCATCTTGTCTAATTAACCCCCACTATAAATCTGTCTGAAATCACGCCGTCACCAACTTCCGCCCGCTCGGACGCTGACCCCCCCGCCGCCGCCGAGCTCTGCTTCCTCGCCGCGCGCTCCAAGGCCGAGGTTGTCGACATGCTGCGCAAGCACACCTACTTCGCCGAGGTCGGCCAGAGCAAGGGCGCCTTCGCCGCGTCGGCCGCGCTCTCCGCGCCCACCACCTCGCGCGATGGGCACGGTTCGCCCCCTCCCACGCCGCCGCGCGTGAGCACCTCTTTGACAAGACAGTCACGCCCAGCGACGTGGGCAAGCTGAACAGGGTGGTGATGCCGAAGTAGCACACCGAGAAGCACTACCCGCTCCAGCTTCTAGTCGCGGGCGGCGAGAGCAAGGGCTTGGTCCTGAATTTCGAGGACGGCGCCGGGAAGGTGTGGCGGTTTCGCTACTCGTACCGGAACAAGAGCCAGAGCTACGTCCTCACCAAGGGTTAGAGCTGCTTCGTGAAGGAGAAGGGCCTTGGCGCCGGCGACGTCGTCGGGTTCTACCGCTCCGGCACCGGTAGCACTGGCGAAGGCACCAAGTGTTAGAAAATAAACTGTGACGCGTGCGAGTCCGTGGTCACCAGCGTGTGTGCGCGTGTATGTCTAGGTCTACACTGGACGCCGGTGCATGGCTGCGTAGATGCTCGAGTTCGAGCCGCAGTCCATTGGCGTCGTGCACGCGTAGAGCTAGCTAGTTAGTTGGATACGTCGTGCGCGCGGCCTTATCAAGCTAGTTAGTTAATGTGTAGCGTGCATGCAATAGTCAGTTAGTGCATGCATGTAGATATCCGTTGGTTGCCAGCCGAGACGTACGCGTACGAGCGCGCATCCTGGGCGTTGGCGAGTGCGGATCGCGCGCAGCGGCCAGAGTGGGCGCGGCGTCGGCGGGTGAGCAAACTCCCCCCGGCCTGTATATTGTAACGTGGTCTGTGCCAAACAGTTTGTGCTGAAGAAAATAGTAGCCGTGCGAGCGGCCGAGGCGCCATTTGTGCGGCATGGCGTTTTCGCCGGAAACACGTTGTGTCCATCGGGTGTCTCCTTGTTCTTCCTTCCACCTCCATACGTCCGCGTGTGTGAGACAGAGGCTCGCCCGGCGTTTGTGTCGCCGGAGACTACTCGGCGTTCGTCGCCAGACCGGGTTTGTCCCAACACCAAGCTCTTCATTGAGTGCAAGCTCCGACCGAACATCAACAACGCCACGCTCGTGGACCACGTTGATTAGCAGGCGCCCATGGAAAAGGCCGTGAGACTCGTCAGCGTCGACCTTCTGACGGTGCCGGTGTCCTTGGCGGCCGCGGAGCAGGGGATGCTGAGGTGGAAGAGGGCCAGAGACTTGGTGAAGTCGCCGCCTCCGAGAGAGGCGTTCAAGAAGCAATGCATAAAGCTGTCGCTAGCGTAGAGTTGGTACTATTAGCTCGATCCATCTCTTCTCTCCAGCTAGGCAGCGTTTTTTTCTCGTATAATTCAGGTGGTAGAGCTAGCTTAATTAGTCCCTTGTTGGTATCTATCAACTTTGTTTGTTTATTTGCCAGATTGTTCATTCTCTGATGTAAATCTTGTCCTCCCAAAAGTGTATACTAATTAAGGAAGCCCTAGAAGGCAGCTTAGATCATTCAACCGACGAAGAAGAAGAGAGAGAATAACATTTTCATTGTAGCATAGCTCATCAGTTTCCTTGTCAAAAATTGAAGCGTATCCTATTTGGTACTAGACTAGCAAAAAGGTCCGTGCGTTGTAACGGAAGAAAAAAAAACCGCACGCTCTTAATATACAAAAAATGTTTTATAATCTGAGAATTTTTAGCTATTTCTTAAATACATGAAGAGTTAAAAATGGTTGTTAAAAAGATACAAGATTTTTTAATTATGAAAAGAGGTTTATTTGGTCTGGAAAAGAACTTTTTTTATGGTCTCCTGTTGACGCAGGTACTTGCGTCCCTATTTCATCACTATTTCTTGCCATACATGTCATAGGTATTGGTCTCTGTTTCAGGTCTCTGTTTCATCACTATTTATTTCTTATCAAACTTGTCTTTTATTATATTTTTTGTCTTGCATGCCTCCTTTTTACTTTTTTTCATGGATGTCCTCTTTTTCTTCTTCTTATATATAGGAGAATAGCGCAACATCTCATCTTTATCGGATCTTCTCTGCATTTTCTCTTTTATTTATTTTATTGCGGACATCCCATCTTTATTGGGTCCTTTTATTTCTTGTCATGCATGTCCTTATTTATTGGGTGTCTCTAACAAATTTATCTTCAATATGATGTCCAATCCTAATTTTGCTGAGGTGTTCATCCCCAATCTGAATCATTACCAGTATGAAAAAAAAACGGATAATGCATTGTTGATTAACATTGCAGCTTAGATAGTATTTTTAAAAAAATAACTTCTAAAATAACATCATATTTAGATTCTACATAATTTTCTAATCAAATTCCATATATAATATATTAGATTTTGAGTTACGGTTTAAAAGATATGAGTATTTTAAAAAACATTTGATATGTAATGCGAGTTTAGTGTCAGAAACATAGAGGGTTTTCTACAACATTGCATGACGGACTAAGAATACATACTTCTTTTAGTAGTAGATAGAAGTATCTACGTATTTAGCATCCATTCTGACCTAGCCTTATTTTTGTGCCGTTTTATACACTAGTATTTATATGCACACTCTGAGACGTAATGTGATTGTTGTGTAGCTAAACACACCAAGTGCATGCATGAGCTAAGTATGGAAGGAGAAAAATAAGCGGCGCAGTGCAGAGACAATGTTATGGCAGGCAGGGATGGAGCGCGCCCATGGCCGCTTGGTTGGGTAGGCTGCACCTGGCTCGCACCTGCGATGCAAAAATTGCCCATGTTTGGTTGGCTGTGTGGACTCCTCAGCCTGGCCTAGTTAATGCAAAAGGAGGCCTCCCAGCCAGGCTGAGGGGAACGCAGGTTTTGAGCGTTTCCTTTGTGCAGGCCGAGGGAAACACAGGTCCTATCCCCCACGACGCAATCCAGCCGCCACCCTTCCGCCTCGCCATCGCTAGCAGCAGGACAACGTCGCCGGCGCTCCTCGACCATCTCCACCTCGACGCCGCCGGACTCCGACATCGCCGCGTGCACCCACGACTGCGGAGAAGCTCGCCGGAGCTCGGCTCGCCACCCGCCACCGACCGAGAGGAAGAAGTGGGGTGGGGGAGAGGGGAGCCATGAGCCGGCCATCTCCGCCACGGCCATCTCATCGCCCTCGAGCTCTTCACCTGGTTGGTCTCCTCCATGACCATCTAGTAATTTCAGTGGAATGTGTCAGATAGGTGCAAATATTTTGATTTCTTTGCGAAACTCCTGGTGAGTAAAATCGACACTTGAGTTTCTGGTTCAGATTTCAGTTCAAGTTTGTTTTACCTGTTCCCTCTGTCCATGAAATGGTCCAGATCCATCTGAAATATTGGAATTGGAAGAGAAGAGTTAGCATAATTAAGCCCATGTTCAGTCTACCAAACAACATCTGCCGTGTATAGCATCTCTCATGCATCCATATCACACAGTCAACCAAACATACATTTCACCCCATCCTTGCATCCACTCAAGCAGGCCACGCTCAGCCGGGATCCCCTATGCGATGCATGCTAGAGCCACCCAGACAACCAAACACGCCCTAGAGACATCTGCTGCTGCAGATGATATTATAAACTTATCAACAATAGAAGAGCTGCCTGTAGCGGGGGTTAATTAGACAAGACGCAGGGTGTTTTTTTGTAAAAGTGCAGGTGACGACCTGTCCGCCCAGCTGGCTGCCACTTGTTGCATTGTGATAGACCGGGGACTAAATCATCACATCTAGTGCAAGTTAGGGTATGACAAAGTTGCATTTTACAAATTTAAGACTAAATCATCACATTAATACAAGTTAAGGTACCTGGGTGCTTTTACCTCTGCAAATAAATGCGATGAGCACCATGGAGACCATGCACTACATGCATGCGCACGCCCATTCCTGCATGTGTTTTACTTGGCGGTGCCGAGCGCCGCCTTCCACTTGACGGCGACCTCCTCGAGCGCCCGGCGCGACGGCCCCTCCGGCAACCACGCACGTGCTGCCGCTTTCTGCAGGTCCTCGACCCGGCGCCGCACCTTCTGACCGCCCTCCACGAGCTCCTTCACTGCTTTGGCGATCTCGTGGCGCATCACCAAGCATCGGCCGTCCTCTCGTGCTGGCGGCACCCGCAGCGCCATCCCGAGCTTCTCTTCCAGGAGAACGGCGTTCATCCTCTGCTCCGCGTACAGCGGCCACGCGAGCATGGGCACGCCGCACTCCACGCTCTCCAGCGTCGAGTTCCACCCGCAGTGCGACACGAAGGCGGCCGTCGCAGGGTGAGCCAGCACGCGTACCTGAGGCGCCCACGCCGCCACGGCTAGGCCCCTGCCACTTGTCCTCGCCAAGAAGCCCTCGGGGAGCCACGCCAACGGATCGTCGCCGCCGGCACCGCAATGGCCGCCGTCGGTGCTTGGCATCCGCACGACCCAGAGAAACCTTTGGCCGCTCGCCTCGAGACCAGCCGCGAGCTCGGCCGTCTGCTCCACAGAAAGTGCTCCTCCGCTCCCGAAGGCGACGTACACCACAGAGCCGACCGGCTGACGGTCGAGCCACTCCAAGCATGGCGACGACGCGCCCGCGGCGGCTTCGTCCGGATCTGGCCGCCGGACGAATGGCCCCACGGGGAACACCGGCGGGAAGAGGAACGCGCCCGCAGCTTGCTCCGGTACCACCAGCCGCTTGAACGCTTCCGCGGTGCCAAGTTCCATCTCGTAGAACGTGTTCACCAACAGGCCATCGGCAGCGCGGATCCTCCGGCCCAACTCGACAACCTGCTCGTAACCCGGGTGCCTGGAACTGCCGCACCCGTCCGGGAGGTCCTCGCGGCACAGCGAGACGCCGCCGAGAAGCTCCAGAGGCACCGCGAGGTCGCGGTACTCGCCGGGGGCGGCGTCCTCGTGGAGCTCGAGGATGTGGCGCGTGAGGGCGACCAACGCCAGGTTGCTAGGGACGAAGAGGTACCCCGGGACGCCGAGCTCGGCGGCGACGGGCAGCGCCACGGAGCAGAGGAAGTCGGGCACCAGCGCAGCGAGCGGGGCGGCACTGGAGTCGTCGTTGATGGAGCGGACGAGGGCGCGTATGTTGGGGACGGAGCGGCGGACGAGCTCCAGGAGCACGAAGCCGTCGTGGGCGTCGGCGGGGAGGTCGTCCATCCGGACGGCGGGGAGCGCGGCGGTGGCGACGGAGGCCGGGAGGCACGGGAGAAGCTGACCTGCCGGGCCGGAGAGGTTGGTGAAGGTGACGATCGTGGCCGCGAAGCCATGGAGCTCCACGAGCCGCCGCGCCAGCTCGGCCATTGGAATGAGGTGGCCGGCGCCGGGGCTGGCCAGAAGCACGACGTGCGGCCGCGGCTGCGCTCTGGGTGGCGCGGAGCCAGTGCTGGTCAACGACCCCATTCCGCCAACGGGTTAATTCTTGCAGTGCAGCGTGCGTCCGTGAGCGAGATGCTGGTTGTGGTCTCGTGGATCTGGATTCCAAGGTCCGATCCCATTCGGCATTTTACGAGGTAGAGTATACAGTTTTTTGGGACCGTGCTGCAGAGGTGCCAGAATTAATCCCACATGCCTGGTCAGAGCCTCGCAGTCACAGCACTGCGAGGGAAGTCTGATTTAAATCTTTAGTTTGTAGAGAGCGACGCAAGAGCTGTATTATACTACCTGCGGTTTTCTACGAGGCTAAAGCGCCGCGCGCAAAAAACCTGTTAGCGCGCGCGCTGCGGCTGGTTTTGCGCGCCCGCCTGTCTTTGGCTCCAAAGAATGGCTATTATAACGCAGCACATGCCAAGTTCAAAGAGTACAAAAATACAAAGACGCACGCCGTACAAACCACATGTACATTTCAAAGAAGATGAGCAAAAATGATCAAACAAACAAAATAAAAATCAACAACAAATAGTTCAAAATAAATCATTACAACTCAAACAAATAGTTTATCGTTTAGTATAATAACAAATAGTTTAAAATAAATTATTACAACACAACAAATAGTTCATGAACAATACAATGTCGAGTGCAGATATCATCATGCTCTTTGCCGTCCATGCCATGCCCACCACTCTTCAATTAGATCATTCTGAAGTTCCTTGTGCGTTGCGGGGCGCCGAATGGCATGATAGGAGGCAACAAAGCGGGTTACCCTTTCAGCCCTCCGCCGCTTCGCACGGGATGTCCCAAGAGCTCATCTTGTGAGTAGTCTAAATCTTGGCCACGCTCATTCTCGATGATCATGTTGTGCATGATCACACAAGCGTGCATGATGTACCAAAGCATTTTTGATCCCAAAATCTAGCCGGTCCTCTCACAATAGCAAATTGGGCTTGCAAAATCCCAAATGCTCTCTCCACATCTTTTCTAGCCGCCGCGATGAGCATTGTGGAAATCAAGATTTTCTTACCTTCCGCTTTTCAACGGCTTCACGAAGGTTTGCCACTTTGGATAGATGCCATCCGCTAGATAATAGCCATAGTTGTACGTGACGCCATTTGCTACAAACGCACGGTGGCAACTCACCGCTTGCAATCTTATTCATCAGTGGTGACCGTTGACAACATTGATGTCATTCAAAGATCCGAGCATTCCAAAGAATGCATGCCAAATCCAAGTCTCCCGATCGCCACCGCTTCAAGGATTATAGTGGAACCCTTTTTGGCCGTGGAATTGCCCATGCCATGCCTTTGGACAATTCTTCCAACTCCAATGCATGCAATCTATTGAGCCAAGCATGCCAGAAAGCCGCGAGCTTTGTTCATCGCCAATAGCCTTGCGACGTCTTCACAGATTGGGAGATCTCAACTACTCCTCGCCAAACACTTGCACAATTCCCACCGCAAAGCGCTTGACACACATGATGACTTGGCTCTCACCCATAGGCAAGTGATCATCAACAAGATCAGCCGTATACCGTATGCCAACATACGCAAAGCGGCTGTCACCTTCGAAGGTGCTATGCCCGAGCTCTCCGACGGCATTCCTCTTTTCTTTGAAAAAAAGCGGTCATGGCTCGCTAGTTTCTCCGCAATGCGCTCAACAACTCGGTGCTCATCCTAAACCGGCGACGAAAATACGACTCGGGGTATATAGGATTCTCCGCAAAATAATGCCCGATCAATCTGCTAGGGCATCGATCCTATCCCTCCAAATTTTCTCGCCGACCCATAATCGAATCAGTAACATCCCAAATTTTCAATTTGGAATGTTATACATTAGGTCATCGTGCATATCATATTTTCTCGCATTTTTCCGATCCTAGAAATTTCACGCAACTCAAGGACCCTCGAGAGAGTTGGAAGTTTCGTAATTTTCATATTTGGGATCTCTCAAATTTTGAAAATAGGATCATTGGATTATTTAAATTATCTTCATAAAGTTTTTCCTATAAAAATATCTTGAGAGGGAATAATATGACTTTCCCAAACAGTTAGGAAAAATGAAGATATTATAAATAAACCAAATTTGGGTTTTGGAGATTTATTTTGCTTAGGCAAAATGAGCATTTAAAATATTTTTGCATGTATTTTGTTTTTAAAGTTCATTTTGTTCGATTCATTTTAGGAGTCGGAGAAAATTTGTTTTAATTAATTTGGAGTTCATTTGATATTTATTTTATTTGTTTTGTTTTAATTTTTTTTAAAAAAAACAGCTACTGGACCGAGGCCCACCCGGCCAGCCAGCCAGCCCAGCCCAGCCGCCTCCCGCCCACCTCCTCCTCCTCACATGGCCGCCCGCTCGAAGGCCTTGCCCGCACCAAGACGCCTCCCGCCCGAGTCCGCCTCCCTCCTCCCCCTGGCCCCGGCCCCCCTTGGCCCCTCCCCAAGCAACCGCCTCCCTCCTCACTCGCTCTCGCCTTGAGCCGCCCACCACGCCTCGACCAACCCCCCCGCCCGCCAAGGAGCCGCCCATGCCGCTTCTTCAGCTGCAGCCGACGCCTCGCCGCGCTCGCCCCCGACCACGGGACCTCCCGACCACGAGCCCTGCTGAGCCTCGCCAGCGAGAGCCACCGAGGTAGCCGCCCGCCGCCCGACCGGTTTTCCTAAACCGATCCGGTTTATTTAAAAAAACATGTTTGGTTTTTTTTTTAAAAACCTAGATTGGTTTTGTTTTTTCGGTTTTCTTATTTAACGGACGCTCACCGAACCGTTCGTTTCAAAGAACGATTCGTTAGATTCGTTCGTTAACTAACGCTCGCTTTTTAACTCGTTCGTCGTTTTTCTTTTAATCGGAATTAATCCGTTATTTTTCCGATTTGATTTCGATCCGATTTTCAAAACTGTTTTATTTCTCGCTCGCTTATCGAATCAGTGATTCAAGCTACTGAGTTTCAGAATATGAAACCGCCGTTCGACTACCCTACTTTCACAGAGTTTTGCCACTGTGAAATTTTGACCTAATTTCGGATCGCTAAACCGAGACGTTCTCTCGAAGTTTCGACTTTCGAGTTTATTTTGATTCGATTCTTTTGCAACCTGGGTTCTTAAGTTGAACTCTCTGTTAGATCTTTTATTCGAGATTTCCTGTGCATTAGATGAATACTTATTGTATGCTTGTTGTTTGTCTGCGTTAGATCACCGGAGTCGCCGCTTGTTACTTGAATCTCTAGGACACGCGGATCATCGCAAGGCAAGTAACACTTTGATCATACCCTTCTCATACCCAGTTTTATGCATTAGATCTATTCCTCAAACACTTGCATGATTAGGATCTAATTAAATTGTGGGTTTTGGGAAGTAGATTGAGGTAGTACCTATTACTGCTTTTACTTATGAAACCTTGGGAGTTACTTCTCGCTTGCTTGTTCATGCCATGCTATGCTAGTAGACGTGGATTGGGTGAGTGAATATCCATGATGATGTGAGATTGTTTAATTAATGGTTTATCTAAGGTGGCAACCTAACACACATCTGGGTGGATTGAGGCGCTGGTTTCTATCAGACTTGCTCAGATTTCTTCTGGACCGCCACCTGTGCTCTAAGGGATCATAAGATTATTCAAACTGAAACTTCCGTGTGCAGCCACAAGCCAATTATGGGCTCTGGCGTAGTTGACTAAGTCGTCATGAACTCTTACGGCGAGACTAGCTGATGTAGGGATATAGGTTGGTACGGTCTACCCACATGTAAGGTGCTAGCGCTTCGAAAGACTATGTCTCGGTCATCCGCTTCTCAAACACCATGTAGTCGAGAACCAAGCGGAGGCGATCGAGTCTTGTGGGGAAAAGTCGCAAACCTCTGCAGAGTGTATAAACTAATCATGATTAGCCGTGTCCCGGTTATGGACAATTTGAGTATCCGTACTTGATTATCATGTGAATCTCAACATGTTACTTCTAAATAAAAGTTATTGGGTTTTGATGAGTACTTTTTAATTGGGATTGAGGATGCTGTCAACCATCTTCAATGTTTAACAACCACCATGATAGTTAAATAAATTATTCCTTTGATGTAGGGAAAAATCGGCTTTATGCAAATGTAACCATAGAGCCTTACCACCAGCCAAATATGCATGTAGTATAGGCTTATTCATTCATTGCTCTTTATGTGTTACATTGCCAGCATATTCCATGTGCTGACCCGTTTTGCTGCAACTTTTCACGTTGCGCACTTTTCGCATTTACAGTAAGGTGTTAGGTCGTGGTTCTATACTCGGTGATGCCGTTGGAGTTGATGGACTCGCTTATCTTCCAAGCCTTCCATTGTTATTATTAGATGGCCTTAAGCCATATTTTGTATTCAGTTCCTTGTGGACAACGATGTAATAAGTGTGTGATTGCTACTCGCTATAAATCCTTCAAGCACTGTGTGGTGTCAATTCTCGATCCGGGATGACACCGAGCACGAGCGCTAGATCCATTCGGTCCGGTCGCTCACAGAGATGGTATCGAGCACACACCGATCGTAGGACACGACCACTAAGTTAAAGCCATAGATCACTCTCTCTCTCACTTTCTAACTCCTCATCTTTCTACTCTCTTTAGGATGACGGACGAAAGATCAAGTACACCCAACCGGATGAAGGCACACCTTTTGGATTTCACTTGAAGGAAGTTACTAAGTACCGAACATTGGACTACCAAGCTTCACCGGACTTTCAACGCCACTCTGCACAAGAGGAGCGCTGGAAGATTCATGCTCACGCTCCAGAAGGACATTCGCCCCAATCACCGTGCCAATAGATAGTGTTTTCAGGCACCCACTTGAGTCCGGGAAAGAGCATGGCAGCTCACATCACCATGGGACGATTGGAGAAGTCTATCAAGAAGATCTCAAGGACACCATCTACCAGATTTGCGGACGCCGAGATGACAAGCGGGACGTCGTCAACACTAAGAAGGATAGATCCATTGCAGCGTTCATCCAGAGTTAAATCAACACATTCGACGCCAGAGAATCAAATGTGCAATGACATGTTGGAGTTGCGAAGACGAAGGAAAGGATCATCGAATTGGAAGAAGAACTAAAGACTACACGCAAGGACTACATGGACGAGATCGTAGCTCGGCAAGACACAATGACGATCTTAAGTACGAGATCAAGAACTCAAGAAGAAGTTGGCGCCAGAATGAAGACCAGATGTCGAACACCAAATCGACTACATCAACATCGACGACTCCGATTCGGATCCAAGTGAACCCGACTTTGAAGACGAAGCTGGAGCAGACATCATGGAGTCTTCCACCGGTTCAAACTAGTAGAAGTCCCCCACATATTAGTAGTATTCCCTCCATGTAAACCTTTATAGTACACGCACTTTTGCGATAATTAGATCGTGTAACCCTTGTTTGATTGAATGAAGTGAATTTTGTGTGATTTGCTCATGTGCATTTGGGTAGTGATTTCCCCTTAGACCTCATTCTATTCTACTTTATCTCCTTTTCTAAACCCTTCAGATGCCTCCAGACGCGACCGGATTCGCTTTTCCGCCAGAGATCACCCAATTGATCCAAAGCAGCGAATACCCTGATTCAAACATTGGTGCGTAACAACAACAACAACAACAACAACAACAACAACCCACCGCCAAGACCACCACCACTGGATCATCCGACTCGCTTCCTTAGATCGAACCCGCGGTGTATTCCAAGAGCACCGAGCCAATTGTAGCAGATGACCTGGCTCGCAAGATAGGAAGGGAGCCGACCACTGCAGGATGCATGATGGTGAAAGAGTGAAGTTTGCAAGACATCGACTTGAAGGACCCGCAGCGAAGATGGTGGGAGAATTTCACACCACTTATCCCGTGAGACACCGCCACATGGGACCAGCCAACAAGCTTTTCAAGACAGCCCATGTTTCAGCAGGAGCCATGGCCATGAAGAAGCGTGAGTTTCGCAACTTACGCCAAGGAAGAAGGATTAAGTATGTATCACGGCACGAGCCGAGGAGAGCACAAGTTAATTGCTTAACAGGAGTGGTACAGGAAGAAGTACCAGTGGTGAAGGATTATCCTGATGTATTTCCGGAAGAGTTGCCAGGAATGCCGCCGGATAGAGACATTGAGTTTTTGATCGAGCTGTTGCCAGGAACAGGCCCGATATCGAAGCGACCGTCTGCATGGATGCCCGCAAAGGATTTGGCGAAATTAAGAAGCAGATTAAGGAACTATTGGATAAAGGTTTTATTCGCCAAGTTCCTCACCTTGGGGATCACCCGTTTTATTGGTGGAGAAGAAGGATGGATCGTTGAGAATGGTTGTTGATTATCGTGGATTGAATGAAGTAACAATCAAGAACAAGTACCCACTACCGATGATAAATGATCTGTTTGATCGCTTGCAAGGAGCCAAAGTGTTTTCTAAGATCGACTTGCGATCGTGGTACCATCGATTGAAGATTCGGGAGCAAGACATACCCAAGACAGCATTTACCACGAGATATGGATCAGTATGAGTATACCGTTATGTCATTTGGACGACTAACGCACCAGCCTATTTCATGAACCCGATGAACAAAGTGTTTATGGAGTTTTGGACAAGTTCGTCGTGGTGTTCATTGATGACATTTTGATTTTCTCAAGAATGAAGAGGAACACAAGGAACATTTGAGATTGGTTTTGGAGAAACCGAGGAACACCAGCTTGTATGCCAAGTTCAAGAAATGTGAATTTTGGTTAAAGGAAGTAGGATTTCTCGGACATGTTATTTCCGGAGAAGGGATAGCAGTTGACCCCACAAAAGTTGAGACCGTAACCAAATGGGAAGCACCAACGACAGTTGGAGAGATTCGAGTTTCCTTGGACTCGCAGGATACTACCAAGATTCATTGAGAATTTCTCAAGGATTGCAAAGCCTATGACAGAGTTGTTGAAGAAGGAAAACAAATTCATATGGACCGAGGACTGTGAGGCAAGTTTTCGGGAGTTGAAGAAAAGATTGGTTACCTCACCAGGTTTGATATTGCGGATCAAACTAAGGATTATGAGGTGTTTTATGCGGCGCTTCACGTCGAGGACTTGGAGCAAAGCTTATGCAGGAAGGAAGAGTTGTTTCAGTATGCTTCACGACAACTTAAGCCCCATGAGTTGAATTATGCCACTCATGATTTGGAGTTAGCAGCCGTTGTGCATGCCTTGAAGACGTGGAGACATTTTCTCATTGGAAATCATTGTGAAGTATATACGGATCACAAGAGTTTGAAGTACATCTTCACACGTATGAATTGAATCTCGAGACAGAGGAGATGGTTAGAGCTAATCAAGGATTACGATATGAGATTGCATTATCACCCCGGAAAGGCTAATGTCGTAGCAGACGCATTGAGCCGAAAGAGCCACGTCAATACCCTAATGATGGGAGGAATACCCAATGAGTTAGCCGAGGACCTTCGAGAGCTATGTTTGGAAATAGTTCCAGAGGCTATGTAGCAACATTGGAAATTCATCGACATCGATGGACAAAATCGAGAAAGCCCAAAAGGCGATAAGGAAGTTGCCTCTATAAAGGAGAAAATGAGCAAAGGAAAAGCTAAAGGATTTCGTGAGGATGAGCACGATACCCTATGGTTTGAAGACCGTGTTTATGTGCCCAATGACCCGTAGATCGGAAGTTGATTTTACAAGAAGCCCATGATTCACCCTATTCGATTCACCCAGGAATACCAAGATGTATTTGGATTTGAAGAATATTTTCGGTGGACCGGAATGAAGAAGGATATAGCGGAGTACGTAGCAGTTTGCGACGTATGTCAGAAAGTAAAGGCGGAACATCAGAAGCCCGCAGGATTGTTACAACCATTGCCGATACCCGAATGGAAGTGGGATAAACTAGGTATGGATTTCATCACAGGTTTGCCAAAGACCCGCTCAGATATGACTCGATTTGGGTCATAGTCGACCGTTTGACCAAGGTAGCCCATTTCATTCCAAATCAAGACTACCTATAGCGATGCTAAGTTGGCAAAGATATACATGACCAGAATTGTGTGTTTACACGAGTTCCGAGGAGCATCGTGTCGACGAGGAACCCAATTTACTTGAAATTTTGGAACCGCTTACGAAACATTGGGAACCCGATTGGAATTCAAAGACAGCTTTCCACCCACGCATCGATGGACAAACCGAGAGAATCAACCAGATTCGGAGGACATGCTTGAGAGCTTGTGCACTAGATTATGGATCTAGTTGGGACGATAATTTGCCGTATGCAGAATTTTCCTACAATAACAATTACCAAACCAGCTTAAAGATGGCACCTTCGAAGCTTTGTATGGAAGAAGGTGCAGGACACCGTTGTCATGGGACTAAACCGAGATCGCCGGTTGTTTGGACCAGATTTGATTAAGGAGTCGAAATGAAAGTTAAGTTGATTCGAGATGGCTCAAGGTAGCCCATCCGTAAAGAAGAGCTATGCCGATTCAAAGCGCAGCGATTGAGTATGAAGTTGGAGCAGTATATCTCGAGTATCCCGCTTGAGGAGTGAAGCGTTTTGGAGTTAAAGGAAAGTTAGCACCCGCTTTGTTGGACCGTATAAGATTTTGCAACGCATGGGAGAAGTTATGATAAATTGGAATTGCGGAAGGACTGTCGGAGTTCATGATGTATTCCATGTTTCTCGATTGAAGAAATGTCACTCGAGATAGCAGAGGTACCGTTGAGAGACACAAGTACACCGGAAGCAATACAATTGAAGGATGACTTGACATATGAAGAAAGACCGTTAAGATTCTCGATTATGCCAAAGAGTTACCCGCAGCAAGGTTATCAAGTTTTGCAAAGTTCATTGGAGCCACCACACCGAGGATGAAGCCACCGGGAAAGAGAGGAAGTTTTGCTTAAGGACCACCCTCACCTATTTTCTAGCCAACCCGAATCTCGAGGGCGAGATTCATCTTAAGGGGGTAGGTTTGTAACATCCCAAATTTTCAATTTGGAATGTTATACATTAGGTCATCGTGCATATCATATTTTCTCGCATTTTTCCGATCCTAGAAATTTCACGCAACTCAAGGACCCTCGGAGAGAGTTGGAAGTTTCGTAATTTTCATATTTGGGATCTCTCAAATTTTGAAAATAGGATCATTGGATTATTTAAATTATCTTCATAAAGTTTTTCCTATAAAAATATCTTGAGAGGGAATAATATGACTTTCCCAAACAGTTAGGAAAAATGAAGATATTATAAATAAACCAAATTTGGGTTTTGGAGATTTATTTTGCTTAGGCAAAAATGAGCATTTAAAAATATTTTTGCATGTATTTTGTTTTTAAAGTTCATTTTGTTCGATTCATTTTAGGAGTCGGAGAAAATTTGTTTTAATTAATTTGGAGTTCATTTGATATTTATTTTATTTGTTTTGTTTTAAATTTTTAAAAAAAAATACTTCTGGACCGAGGCCCAGCCAGCCCAGCCCAGCCAGCCCAGCCCAGCCCCTCCCGCCCACCTCCTCCTCCTCCTCATGTCATTCATGCCCTTGAAGCCTGCGCCTCCCACCAGACGCCTCCCCGCCCCGAGTCCGCCTCCGCCCGGCTCCTTGGCCCCGGCCCCTCCCCCTCCCAAGCAACCGCCGCCCTCTCTCTCACTCGCTCACGCCGAGCCGCCCACCGCCCGCGCCGAACCCCGCCGCCCGCCAAGGAGCCGCCGCGCCGCGCGTTCCCCAGGCATGCCGGACCTCGCCGCCCTCGCCCCCCACACCACGGGACCTCCCGACCACCGAGCCTCAGCCGAGCCTCACGGCGAGAGCCACCGGAGGTAGCCGCCCGCCGCCCGACCGAGTTTTTCCCTAAACCGATCCGGTTTATTTATAAAAAAAACATGTTTGGTTTTTTTTTAAAAAAAACCTAGATTTGTTTTGTTTTTTCAGTTTTCTTATTTAACGGACGCTCACCGAACTGCTCGTTTGAAAGGAACGATTCGTTAGATTCGTTCGTTAATCTAACGCTCGCTTTTAACTCGTTCGTCGTTTTTCTTTTAATCGGAATTAATCCGTTATTTTTCCGATTTGATTTCAGATCTGATTTTCAAAACTGTTTTATTTCTCGCCGCTTATCGGAATCGGTGATTCAAGCGCCGAGTTTCAGAACGAAACCGCCGTTCGACTACCCTACTTTCACAGAGTTTTGCCACTGTGAAATTTTGACCTAATTTCGATCGCTAAACCGAGACGTTCTCTCTCGAGTTTCGACTTTCGGAGTTTATTTTGATTCGATTCTTTTGCAACTGTGGTTCTTAAGTTGAACTCTCTGGTTAGATCTTTTATTCGAGATTTCCTGCATTAGATGAATACTTATTGTATGCTTGTTGTTTGTCTGCGTTAGATCGCCTTGAGTGCGCCGCTTGTTACTTCAATCTCTAGGACACGCGGATCATCGCAAGGCAAGTAACACTTTGATCATACCCTTCTCATACCCAGTTTTATGCATTAGATCTATTCCTCAAACACTTGCATGATTAGGATCTAATTAAATTGTGGGTTTTGGGAAGTAGATTGAGGTAGTACCTATTACTGCTTTTACTTATGAAACCTTGGGAGTTACTTCTCGCTTGCTTGTTCATGCCATGCTATGCTAGTAGACGTGGATTGGGTGAGTGAATATCCATGACAGATGTGAGATTGTTTAATTAATGGTTTATCTAAGGTGGCAACCTAACACACATCTGGGTGGATTGAGGCGCTGGTTTCTATCAGACTTGCTCAGATTTCTTGGACCGCCACCTGTGCTCTAAGGGATCATAAGATTATTCAAACTGAAACTTCCGTGTGCAGCCACAAGCCAATTATGGGCTCTGGCGTAGTTGACTAAGTCGTGCGAACTCTTACGGCGACTAGCTGATGTAGGGGATATAGGTTGGTACGGTCTACCCACATGTAAGGTGCTAGCGCTTCGAAAGACTATGTCTCGGTCATCCGCTTCTCAAACACCATGTAGTGCGAGAACCAAGCGGAGGCGATCGAGTCTTGTGGGGAAAAGTGCAAACCTCTGCAGAGTGTATAAACTAATCATGATTAGCCGTGTCCCGGTTATGGACAATTTGAGTATCCGTACTTGATTATCATGTGAATCTCAACATGTTACTTCTAAATAAAAGTTATTGGGTTTTGATGAGTACTTTTTAATTGGGATTGAGGATGTCACAACCATCTTCAATGTTTAACAACCACCATGATAGTTAAATAAATTATTCCTTTGATGTAGGGAAAAATCGGCTTTATGCAAATGTAACCATAGAGCCTTACCACCAGCCAAATATGCATGTAGTATAGGCTTATTCATTCATTGCTCTTTATGTGTTACATTGCCAAGATATTCCATGTGTCAACCCGTTTTGCTGCAACTTTTCACGCTGCGACTTTTCTGACGACAGTAAGGTGTTAGGTCGTGGTTCTATACTCGGTGATGCCGTTGGAGTTGATGGACTCGCTTATCTTCCAAGCCTTCCATTGTTATTATTAGATGGCCTTAAGCCATATTTTGTATTCAGTTCCTTGTGGACAACGATGTAATAAGTGTGTGATTGCTACTCGCTATAAATCCTTCGAAATCTTGTGTGGTGTCAAGATTCTCGATCCAGGGATGACACCGAGCACGAGCGCTAGATCCATTCGGTCCGGTCGCTCACAGAGAATGGTATCGAGCACACGCACGATCGTAGGACACGACCACTAAGTTAAAGCCATAGATCACTCTCTCTTCTCACTTTCTAACTCCTCATCTTTCTACTCTCTTTAGGATGACGGACGAAAGATCAAGTACACCCAACCGGATGAAGGCACACCTTTTGGATTTCACTTGAAGGAAGTTACTAAGTACCGAACATTGGACTACCAAGCTTCACCGGACTTTCAACGCCACTCTTGCTCAAGAGGAGCGCCGAAGATTCATGCTCACGCTCCAGAAGGACATTCGCCCCAATCACCAGGCCAATAGATAGTGTTTTCAGTGCACCCACTTGGAGTCTGGGAAAGAGCATGGCAGCTCACATCACCATGGGACGCATTGGAGAAGTCTATCAAGAAGATCTCAAGGACACCATCTACCAGATTTGCGGACGCCGAGATGACAACTGGGACGTCGTCAACACTAAGAAGGATAGATCCATTGCAGCGTTCATCCAGGAGTTAAATCAACACATTCGACGCCAGGAGAATCAAATGTGCAATGACATGTTGGAGTTGCAGAAGACGAAGGAAAGGATCATCGAATTGGAAGAAGAACTAAAGACTACACGCAAGGACTACATGGACGAGATCGTAGCTCGGCAAGACACAATAACGATCTTAAGTACGAGATCAAGAACTCAAGAAGAAGTCGGCGCCAGAATGAAGACCAGATGTCGAACACCAAATCGACTACATCAACATCGACGACTCGATTCGGATCCAAGTGAACCCGACTTTGAAGACGGTCGAGCGGACATCATGGAGTCTTCCACCGGTTCAAACTAGTAGAAGTCCCCCACATATTAGTAGTATTCCCTCCATGTAAACCTTTATAGTACACGCACTTTTGCGATAATTAGATCGTGTAACCCTTGTTTGATTGAATGAAGTGAATTTTGTGTGATTTGCTCATGTGCATTTGGGTAGTGATTTCCCTTAGACCTCATTCTATTCTACTTTCTCTCCTTTTCTAAACCCTTCAGATGCCTCCGAGACGCGACCCGGATTCGCTTTTCCCGCCAGAGATCACCCAATTGATCCAGCAGCAGAATACCTGATTCAAACATTGGTGCGTAACAACAACAACAACAACAACAACAACAACCCACCGCCAAGACCACCACCGCGGATCATCCGACTCGCTTCCTTAGATGAACCCGCGGTGTATTCCAAGAGCACCGAGCCAATTGTAGCAGATGACCTGCTCCGCAAGATAGGAAGGAGCTGACCACTGCAGGATGCATGATGGTGAAAGAGTGAAGTTTGCGAGACATCACTTGAAGGACCCAGCAGCAAGATGGTGGGAGAATTTCACACCACTTATCCGTGACACCGCCACATGGGACCAGTTTGACAAGCTTTTCGCACAGCCCATGTTTCAAAGAGGAGCCATGGCCATGAAGAAGCGTGAGTTTCGCAACTTACGCCAAGGAAGAAGGATTAAGTATGTATCACGGCACGAGCCGAGGAGAGCACAAGTTAATTGCTTAACAGGAGTGGTACAGGAAGAAGTACCAGTGGTGAAGGATTATCCTGATGTATTTCCTAAGAGTTGCTGTGAATGCCGCCGGATAGAGACATTGAGTTTTGATCGAGCTGTTGCGAGTGAACAGGCCCGATATCGAAGCGACCGTCTGTGATGCCCGCAAAGGATTTGGCGAAATTAAGAAGCGATTAAGGAACTATTGGATAAAGGTTTTATTCGCCCAAGTTCCTCGCCTTGGGGATCACCCGTTTTATTGGTGGAGAAGAAGGATGGATCGTTGAGAATGGTTGTTGATTATCGTGGATTGAATGAAGTAACAATCAAGAACAAGTACCCACTACCGATGATAAATGATCTGTTTGATCGCTTGCAAGGAGCCAAAGTGTTTTCTAAGATCGACTTGCGATCAGGGTACCATCAGTTGAAGATTCGGGAGCAAGACATACCCAAGACAGCATTTACCACGAGATATGGACTGTATGAGTATACCGTTATGTCATTTGGACTGACTAACGCACCAGCCTATTTCATGAACCTGATGAACAAAGTGTTTATGGTCATCCGTTTCTCAAACACCATGTAGTGCGAGAACCAAGCGGAGGCGATCGAGTCTTGTGGGGAAAAGTGCGCAAACCTCTGCAGAGTGTATAAACTAATCATGATTAGCCGTGTCCCCGGTTATGGACAATTTGAGTATCCGGTACTTGATTATCATGTGAATCTCAACATGTTACTTCTAAATAAAAGTTATTGGGTTTTGATGAGTACTTTTTAATTGGGATTGAGGATGCTGTCAACCATCTTCAATGTTTAACAACCACCATGATAGTTAAATAAATTATTCCTTTGATGTAGGGAAAAATCGGCTTTATGCAAATGTAACCATAGAGCCTTACCACCAGCCAAATATGCATGTAGTATAGGCTTATTCATTCATTGCTCTTTATGTGTTACATTGCCAAGATATTCCATGTGTCACCCGTTTTGGGCTGCAACTTTTCACGTTGCAGACTTTTCGAACGACGAGTAAGGTGTTAGGTCGTGGTTCTATACTCGATGATGCCGTTGGAGTTGATGGACTCGCTTATCTTCCAAGCCTTCCATTGTTATTATTAGATGGCCTTAAGCCATATTTTGTATTCAGTTCCCTTGTGGACAACGATGTAATAAGTGTGTGATTGCTACTCGCTATAAATCCTTCGAAATCTGTGTGGTGTCAAGATTTCGATCCAGGGATGACACTGAGCACAGAGCGCTAGATCCATTCGGGTCTGGTCGCTACACGAACCACCGTGCTTCGGTTTTTTATTGATATGCATAGCTACGATCATTGCAAGATCCTCCTCCTCTTCCATATCAAATTCTTCTTCGGAAGAATCATACGACGAACTCATCTACAATGTTCAATACTATACTATAAAACTACAATTCAAAACATGCACCAAATTCATGAAGTTTGTGCAATACATACCTTGTAGGCGTTTTGTCAAACACCTTGCGGGCGGCGCGCAATGGCCTTCAGCGCCGTTCCTCGACGATGGAGGCGCGGGGCGCCGACGGTACTAGGAGGATGGGCGAAGCGCGGGCGCGAGGATAGGCCGGGAAGCTCGAGACGGTCGCCGGGTGCGCTGGCGGTGGCGGCGGCGCGCCGGTCGGGGTGGAAGCGCGAGAGGAAGAGCGGCGCGAAGGCCGAGTGTGCTGCTGTAGTAGTAGGCGCCAAATACGCCGCTGGTAAGTGTTTTTGACCGCGCCCAACCCGCTTTAGCGCGCTGCTTTTTTTGCGCCATTGAGCGCGCGCTGACGCGCTGCGCGCTTAAAACGACCTATTTTGCGGCGCAGCGCTAGTTTAGCGCGGCTGTTGGAGATGCTCTGAGAAGGGTTACGTAAAGACTTGGCAGGGGCACGAGCCCACCCTAAAAATCCGGTGGGCAAAGTTTGATTAGTGGGAAGGAAAGCTCCGTACGTTTAGAGCATCTCCGACAGTAGCACAGAAGTTTCGCGTCCTAAATAGTTTTAGCACGTTACTATAGTATTTTTAGCGCGTCGGACCCAACATTGATTTATCAGATGTCCAAAAACGTGCGTTCAAAAGAACACGTAGTGTAAGTTATGAAGCACGCGTAATTCAGCGCCTCAAATTTGCATCATGCGATAGTGTTTTTCAGCGGGCGCCCAGCCCATTTTTGCGCGCGCATTATTTTACAGCTTCTGCTGAAGCTGTCCGGCGCTCAAAAAACCCAAATTTTAGCGTGCGGAGCAGTTTTTGTGCGCCTGTTGGAGATGCTCTTACGTACTCCCTCCGTCTACTAAAAATGTACATTTAGAATTTTAGGATAAATTATGAAGTGAAGTAAAAATGCATGGGAAAGGTACAAGCCACCATCTCTCTTTTTTTAATTACCCAATCTCCAATGAGCTAAGTGCATGTAAAAATTAAGAAGACCATGTGTAGAATGTTATTGGTCTTGATTACCGTGTGATGAGAAAGAAATATTTCTACTTTGAAGTGCATTGGGATATGGATAAAATTTATAACCAAACATACATCTTCACCGGACGGAGGGAGTAGATGTCTTTGTAGGTGTATATTTTTGGCGACACAAGTGAATCCTGACATTTAAATCCTGAAGTCCATACTCTGACCACACGGGCAATGCTATACCTATGTAAAAAAAGGTACGTAAGGTAACAGGGTGTCCAATGTAGGGGTTATTATTGGGTGTAGAGAGAGGGAGAGGCCCGCCCCGCTGAAAATCAGGGGGAGAAATTAATTGGTAGGAAGGATTACGTAAAGCTGCGCGTAAAATGTTCCTTTGCTGTAGTATTATCGCTGACCACACCGATCCCAGTCATTTTCGACCTTCACGCGTTTTTAGGAGTGAATTTGATGATGTTGCATTGGGAGACTCGGATTGCTAACTTTGACCATCATCACTGCAGCAGCTTGGCCTCCGCGTACTGCATGGTGGAAACGCCTCACCCGTGCATGGCTTGCTGCTGCTGCCGAGTCGTGATGAAGCTCAAGAAGCCGGCGGCGGGGCAGAGTCGCGAGTGTCGACGTGGCGCAGGTAAATGATGGAGCCCCCTGCTATGGCATCGTCGGCTGCGTGCTACTGGCCGACGCGATCGTGCACATCAGGATCCCTTCGAGCAGCGTATGTTCCATCATTATTCATTGGCAACCACACGCCTAGGAGCGTGCACGGACAGGTGGATTTTTGAAGCTCAGACTTCCGAACACCGGTTATCCTTACCCTTCAATGTTACTTTGACAACTATGCTACACAACTAACTTATTACATGATTTTTTTCTATTTTTTGTTTCTTCAAAACAAAACAACAGACAAACCTTAAAACTTTGCAGGACAACAATACATTCTTACTACAATGTGGGGGAAAATCAGTTTTTTTTGTCCGACATAAATAGAGAAAATGAGATTTTCTTTTTGAGTAAAAAAATATCATTTTTAGTATATATGATTCAAAAAAATCTTAAAGTTATTTCCTACATTATAGTTAGAATGTTCTATTGTCCAGTAAAGTTTGAAGTTCATACGCAAGTTCATATGTTGTTTCATTTGAAAGAAACAAAAAGACAAAAGTGCTAGCACGAATCGCGGTGCAGAAATGGATAGCTAGATAAGGGAATGTACCAAAGCCTATGCTTTGGTAAATGTTAACCGTACATGGACGACGTGTGCCTTCTTATGTACTTTTAATTTTTGGTTCATGTGTTATTAATCTTGAGTATTTATTCCACCCGATCAAATCTAATTGAAATATATTGGAACTGATTCCTGCAGCAACACGCGGTGTATCATCTAGTTTCCATAATTCTCAAGAATTTGGACGAACCCTAGTTTATTACTCCTTCTGCAAAGAAGTATAAGAGCATTTAGATCACTAAAGTAATGATCTAAATGCTTTTAAATTTCTTTACAGAAGGAGTATATGATTAGAATGTGGTAATGTATTTGATCTATATAATCTTGTCATGGTGATTATTTTCACTGTGTTGTGTGAACGTTGAATGCATTATATTTGACCCATGACATTTAGTGATCTAAATGCTTTTATATTTCTTTACAGAGGGAGTATATGATTAGAATGTGGTAACATATTTGATCTATATAATCTTGTCGTGATGATTATTTTCACTGTGTTGTGTGAACGTTGAATGCATTATATTTGCCCCAAGTGAATGTCATGGATGTCAATGGCACGGCGGTGATAGAAATTGCTTCTCTCCTTAGTGGACCTTTGGTAAGGGAACAGCCGAGATCTATATGCATTAACTAAATCCAGGGGCGTCAATCATCATCATACTTGGCTACATCTATGGAGGGATGATGATAGTTTTGCGTGATACAGAACTAAGGAATTAGTGCATATCTTATTATTTGCTCCGCCCTCACAAAAACATACATCAAAATGATGAAATATTTAAACATTCACTATCATTATATACTAGTGGGGAATCCAGAGCTCTCGAGAATACCTTAATGCAGTTCCTATACTACTCTTCCTTTCTCTCTCACACCCCTCTTTTACTCTAATTACAAACACATACGTCACTTGACTTGACATGGTTTGAAATGTGCACTATAGTTCTTTGCTCACAAACACTACAATAACTTGCAAGCATCGCACGATGAACCTCTAGGTTGCAAGCGCAACACGAGACCACTAGGCACTTGCAAGCACAACACGACAACCTCTGAAGGGGCAAATGACCATTTCCTTCGTCTCTTTCTGGGATCGCTACTACCACTAAGCAAGCAACTACCAATTGTTTAGTCTCTCCCATCCAAACTTACTAACATAAATCTTATCTGGCTGACATTCTGAGATGGCAAATGAACCCTTTTTATTGCAGTTTTGTATGAGCGAGATCAAACGGTGGTAGTTTTAAACTATCCGTCATGTCCTGTTTCAAAAAAAACTATCTGTCATGTCACTCCGAAGAAACTACCACCCCTCGCAAGTAAAATTGCTAGCAAAATCATTCACAAATGCCACCACTCCTGTCGAATGTTCGCCAGCTAAGGGGGTCCTTCAGCAATCATTACCAATTTATTAATTTTGATTTATGTTGATTCTCAGGGGCACATGTTCCATCTATCCATGTATGAAGACTGGTATCACAATCTCGATGGACCCTTTGATAATAGCTAGGAAATTTTGGAACCTCAACATATTTACAAAGCTGTTGCCATGACTCCTAAGACCCTTCAGTAATCCCTTGAAAAGTTCGTGGCATGGAACTCCATATTTACAAAGCTGTTGCCCCTAGCAATTACCCGAATACTCCTGATTCTGTGCTCAAGTCTACATCAAATTCTAAAACCAAGACAGGAATCAGTAGAAGTCAAGCACTCCTGTGATGGTGATCGGTGGGTCGATCAGTACACGTTTCGCTTGTCCTGATGAAAACAGCTGCGGCAGCATGTTTGCTTCCTTTGGTGCAACACCAGGGGCTGTCCAAAGAGTAACATGTGGCCAGTCATTTTTGGAATCGATCTTCTCGCCATTTACAGTTCCAAGTTGTGCCTCGAGAGCAGCCATCTTATCAGTGTAGAGGAAGGCGTTAAACGACACTGGGACTTCCTGGTTTTGGTAGACTCCATAGCTAGCAACTGCAGCTACACCATGGGCTCTTTTGTGGGCAAGGGTGACATGAGCCTTGCTTAGGTTATCCTCCACTTTTATGCCGTTGAGAAAATTGTTTACATCACCATCATTCTCACCCAACTGTTACAGTTACGCAATGTATAAATGGTTAAATTAGAGAACCATCCATGACTGCTGCATGATGACAAAACCTAGCGGCAGCAGTCACATGACTACGAAAACTAGAACTGGGAAAGTTCATACACCTTGAGGACTAAGTTGAGCATGCATATCTTACCTTTCGGAGAAGGCTCAATATATCTGCCTGGGGTACTGTAACCGCAGCAAAAACGATATTCCCAAACCTTCGCTTTGCAGTATCAGGAGTTTTGACATCACCTTTTGCAACAGCCTTCAACTGTTCCAGTACTTCTTTCACCGCAACATCAAATGGAACCTAATAAATGAGAACATTATAACAAAAGAAACACATCCTCTCTTTCTGTGCAGTGAAATTTGTAAACGTCACAGTAAGCAGCTTCTTATGATTCCACAGAATACCAGTGCAAGTCCCTAATTAAAGGTCATCATTTATAAACTACAAATTGCAAAACCATTCTATTGCCTAAACACAGAAAGTAAATCTAGAACTAACATGGTTACCTGAATGGAGGTAAGATAATTAGCATTCCTTGACAAGACCACACGTAGTCTTTTCTCCCACTGAGCCCATTCTTGAGCATATGAACCTTTTGATGGCTCCGCTCTGATATGACAGTATTGTGAAAATCAGCCAGCATACGAATAATCATGAATTTGATAATGCGTCGCTAGTTATGAAAAAAATGACAGCTGAAACTGCACTAAGTTTGTACTCTGAGAAGGGTGTACAATGAAAACTGCTTAACAGTTTCATACCTCCCATGCCTGCTTTGATGCAGTCTGAATAAGCTCATTCCCTCGTCTAAGATAGTTTTGATATCACCAGGCAATGGAGCTCTGCATGAAATTTAAGTAGCAAACTAGCAATTCAGTGGATACAAGTACGCAAAGCAACATATCAATCAGAATGTACAAAGAGGACGTAGCCATTTTCTCTGGCACATGACATGAAAAACCGCACTTTTATCTGGATAACAAATGTATTGAACAAGTTGTCTTCCTAAATGTTTAATCAAGTGAAAATAAAATAAATGTATAGCTCTACTAACATGGTATTGTAGAGACATGGAATGAAAAATGGATTGCCCAGCCATATAAAAGAATGGGACAGACAGCATCAAGAATATAAGAAACAGGACATTTGATAAACTAGTGGCGGAAATAGTAACATTAATCTTACCTCTGTGGCTTCAGGAGAGGCATCTTAACCAAAGAGCCAAAACGCTCATATAGTTCACTCTCAAATTCTCTTCGGGACTGAAATTAGTTTATTGATGAACATTGATAATTTGGTATATTCCAGCAGGAGTTGAAACAGTTTTTCATTAAATGTACATACCTTGCCATCATAGAGGTTGTAAAACATTAGCAAAATATAGCCAGCATTTGGTGATGCTTTGTCCAGATTTCCCTTTTATAAATTATGGAAACAATTTAGAATGTATAATGGTGAGTATCAACAAACTTGTGTAAGAGTAAATATCGTGTACATACCGGATGATTGACCCGTTGGAGTACACGAAACATGAAAACAGCAAGAGCTTCAAGAGAGAATGGATTTGAATCGGTGCCTGTTGATTCAAGGAACAAGAAGAAAACTTATGAAACTTATTCAAGAACAAGGCATGACCAGTTGTAAACAGAGATTGTATGCAATAAAATTTGTAATGTCAATCCAGAATTTTAACAATCCCCTTGCAGGATATATGGAAGAGTGGATTTTCGGAGGACGAGCGCCTTCAGTATCTTTATCTGGGCCATTAAATCCAGACTCGTGATTCTGGAACCGTTGTCCATCTGGATTTTCGCACAGTTGATTTGTTGAATACAAGTAGCAAACGCGTACGCGGTGGCATAGGGATGCAACACATGATGTGTTGTTTCCTTCCAAGGGACAGGGGCTGGCGCTGGAAAGGGTGGTGATGCAAAGGAACTGGACCGACATGGGAGGCTCTACTGCCCGGCCGGGATGCTGGCCCTTTCCTCTATTTCTGCCAATGCCCACTCTCTCTCTCTCTCTCTAGACAGCGCTATAACTCCGACGACGAAAAAAAAATCAACATTCTTCTTCTTTGCGAGGAAAAGGTCTAGATCCATCATGGTCTGCTGGAGTTCATTCCAACACAGAATGTGGTGCTGGGCTGCAACACCAGGAGTGAAGGCAGTAACCAAAGAATGGAGCTATGGAGCTCGTGACTCTGTCGTCTTCATGAACTCCGACATCCAGCAATGAGGGTATTGCTTAGGTCCGCTAGTGGAGGTGGCAGGAGTGCACGATGGTCGTGGAGATTGCTTAAGGTGGCGAGGCACCAGATATGGCAGCGTAGACACCAACCCTGCCAAGACCTCAGCCGGCATTAGCGTGGCTAGATCTGACCTTTGGTTCCGTCAGTTCAGAATTGATTGTTCACGGTAGGGTAGATCCAACCAGTTGTTTCTGTATATTACTATTCTCTTACCTGGTGTTATAACCGGACCATATCTTACCTAATTGAGTTTTTCTAGGATTCAGGGGCAATATGGTCATATTTGTGCCATGCCAATCCTGGAGGTTAGTTTTGAGGATTTTGTCTGACCTGTACAAGTCAGATCGTAAATCTGGTGGTGAACCAGTGCATGTGTTCTTATTGAAATTTGGTTGGACTCCAATTCCTGATAGTTATCTATTTGTTCATGTGTTAGGGCCTCTAAATCCAGAGTCTCACCACTGATTGAATGGATTCAAATGGAATTGACACTAATTGCAAATTGGTTCTCACTTAATTGAGTTACTGCATAACGGTGATGCTTTGTTCGTGTTAATGCGGCAATGGTTCATGTCGTGAGAAATTTTTGATAAAAAGTGGTGATTTAGGCGTAAAGTTTTGATACTTAAAATATTGATGTCTTGTGCAGACCTGCTGTTAACTGCAAATCATGACACTGTTAATTTAGATTAGTCAAGCTCAAGCCAATATTGCAGCGAGCTTTTTCTCCTTGAAAAAAACAATCAATGGTGATGTCAATTGCAAATCTTAATCACGAACTATTCAAATTTTGAAGTAAGACCCATGCATGTGTGTCAGTGGGCATGCCCCGGCAAAGAAACATGTTTGGCCGCATTGACTGCGGTGGCCCATGAGCCAGACCACCCTTCCGCGGATGAAATAGGACATCAAGCAATCAATCTTCCCTACCTATACTGCTGGTGAATATATCAACATAGCCGATCCCAATGCACCTGTGCGGACATGATTGCGAACTATCAGGTGCTCGTCCACCAAAACGACTTATTGGGAACCTAAGCCCCTATTGTGGCAAGTCAATAAGAGGCCTCACGGAGACTATTAATGAAGTCATGGGGTCCACATGATCTCTAGATTGATTTGAGTGAGATGTGTCAACACAATTCAAACAGATGCAAAAGTTCCCAGAGAAATGCAATTTGATGTTTCTCTTTTGAGTTCCTTGCGAAATGAAAAATAAATACTCCCTCCATTCCCTCATACAAGGCCACAAACTCAAATTACAGGTACCTAGGTAAAAATTTAATGACTACTTTGCAAGCCAACTTTTCTTCTTGTTAACTGGGATCATTAATACGTCTGCATGCATGCAAGGAAGAAATGAGAAGGAAGTAGCACAGTGTCATTATGACTACATGCATGCAAGTATTAAATAAGTTGCTAGTACGAGAAAACGTCATTAAATTTTGCCTCGGTTACTGTTAGTGGCCTTGTATAGATGCAAAATGTATTTTTCATAGTGGCCTTGTATAAGGGAATGGAGGGAGTAATGAAGCACAAGTTACCTTCAGAATCAGGAATAACAGGAACAGCAGCAGCCTTTGTCATCCCACACATATCCTCAATCTGGAATAAATGATTTATCAGTTCAGTTCTTCCTATATTGTCAGAACCAATTTTCAAGGGGAAACAAAGCAAGGAAACAGTAATCTTGCCTGCCGCCAGACTTCCTCATTTGGTGCATTTTTATCAGCAAGGGTTATTCTAAATGGTTTCTTTTTTCGCTCATCAGCAACCTTTTGCCAGTATCTTCCTGTAAGGGTGGACAGTTAACAAAATGGTCAAATAAATAATGTATTACTTTGGCCGAAATATAACACCTAAAACAGCAGGAAAATTCTGAAGCAATAGGTAGCGACACAAAATTTGTGGCAATCTGAAAAACACTGACACTGATAACAGCAGGAAAATTCTGAAGCAATAGGTAGCGACACAAAATTTGTGGCAATCTGAAAAACACTGACACTGATATACTGATAAATCTCTACTGCTATAATGCGGCAGTTACGAAATTGGATTTGCCACACTTCTTTTGTTTTCGCGTCAACACAACATTGGCAGTCCATTTCTCAGCTATCTACCAGGCATGCAGACGCGTAATCGAACAGCTAAGAACTGCCGGATTCGCTCCCTGTTCTGGCGTCCCAGGGGCATACACATGCCAAACTCTGTGTACAATAATAAACAGAACAAAATATTCAAACTACATCGGCATCCCATGCGAGGGGCGTTAAGAATATTCCTGCCACCTCATAATATGCATGTGCGGCACCGGCACAGCAACATTACTTTGCGTGTTTTGCCCCTCTCTGTATGTAAATAATACTAGCTCTGAACATGTTTCTTGGTCCGAAAGTGCTCCGGAGATGTAAACTGAGGATAATGTTCTATCTTTAATCAAGCTGGCTAAAGTGGTCTACTGTCCATGGAAAAATTATTTCTTGGCAAAAAGCAAAGCTTATCAGCTGCTCTTTAGAGAATAATGAATAATATCTTTGTCAGAGCAAGGCACACACCAATAATCAATTATCGTGGTGAACAATAGGGTAGTCCTAGAGAAGGCACAAGAAAGCTGGAACAATTGAACGCATCCACACTCCAGTTTGTAGAAGATCTAAGAACAAGTTGGGCCCGATGAACATCACTAGAAAATGTTGCCAAATGTTCCATACCTTTAGTACGATCTCCCATCAAACTATGAAGAGGACGATTATCACCAAGGCCACCGGGCGTGTTTAATATTTGCTCACATAATGCAGACTTTGCACAACCAGGTATACCTGAAAGAAGAATAAACATGACAAAAGAAGATAATGAGCAATAGTAATTAGTAAGCGAGAAATGTTTGGCAGCAGATATATTTTATCAAATCAGGTATGAACCAGGTGTTGCATGACTTCATATGATACATTGATAATAGATATAAGGAGGTAATATATATACAAACACGGCATTACTGAAGAAAACAAGGTTCGTCTGGCATTGAGGCATACTGACACCAAACTTAGGGCCTATACGGTCTGGCATAAAGCATATGCTCATTGGATTTATAAGCTTAATCCAAGAAGCCAAAGCCCAAAGAACAAGTATTTTATGCTTACGGATATGAACATCTGCTAGTACCCAACTTCTATGGCTAACTAATCTGCTTTATCTGGTTTATAAGCTATTAAGTTCAATAGCTGACATAAGCCAAAGCCACGCCAAATAGGGTTCCTACATCTTATAAATGCTCAAGCATGTTCAAAAATTCAGAACCAAGAATCTGTGTCGTCCTTTTTCTATCTTTCTTGAGCAGTGGTAAACATTCTCAGTATCCCGATTATTACAATCACCGAGTACAATTCAAAATCAAGAATCTTTAAGTCTCAGAATCTGGTCGAAATCAAAATTACCAGGAAAGAAGACAATAAGGCCCTCAGTTTTCGAAACAACGTCCAGGGATGTCGACGTAGGACTAGAAGGAGCTGTCCCACGTTCCGGCTGAAGGTCACCCTCTTCATCTCTCTGTGCATCAAGTATGGCCAAGAAATTTTCTGTTTGAACCAAGTCACCAGCAGCCCCTATCAAAGCCTGGTTTGCAGGACTACGCTTAGCATATTGTTCAAGGAAAGGTTCTGCTTCGCTAAGATATGTTGAGGATGGCAGCTGCTTATTTTGATACTTTCTTCTGATGTATACAGCCCTACAATGGTAACCAGTTTAATTAACACAAACGTTTGTAAGAAACTAAGGATACATGCTATGAAGAGAGAATTTAGCAATATACCATTCGTCCAACATTTTGGTGAGCTCTTTCTGCTTACTTGCTGATGTCCCCCAAATCTTCATTTGCCTATTTAACACATTCAGGAACATTAATATCAGGGAAAGCACTGTTTGTATATGGTACAAAAGCAGCAAGACCATGTAATTAGTCACAATTGGCAACTCAGCTACAGCAATTGCATGTGGTTGAATCTTCAAGCATGAAATCATCACTTGCCGAAGGAAAATTCTTGAATTTCACAAAGTTATAGACATCTGTGTGTCCCTGCCTTATAGGTATTGTCATTCGCTGTTATATATATACCAACTAGGTTGGAGGCTGGAGGATGTGTTACAACTGTTTTCTGAAATTACATAAATTATGGAGAGCACGAAACTAAACCAGCAATTATAAAGTTCACAAAATAGTTAATTGTCTAAATCTAAAAAGCATGGACACGCCAGAATCAGCCGAACTGCCGTCCTGATACGGCGGGATACGGGGATACGCTGGGATACGCGAACTAAGCCGTGTCCCACGATTTTCGATTAATAAGAAGGAAAAAATTACAGGGATTCGGTGGGACACGTCTGGGACACGTTTGGGACACGGCCCAGCCCAAAACCAGCCTCAGCCCAACCCAATACCAAACCCTATCTGTCTCCCGCACGCTCTCGTCATGAGGATGAGGTGCTCCCTCCCAGGTCGTACTGAACGAGCCGCCGCCTCCTTGATCAACGCCGCCGCCAGCGACCGCTAGCCCCAGCACCAGCAGCCTTTACTCGCAGGCGTAGCCTCGCAGGTAACCCAACAGCCTCTCCTATTCCTCAACCTCTTCCTCTCTTATTCGTCATATTTCTTCCATTAAGCTGCTGGATCCTGGATGTTGCTTGCTATCTTGTGCTGCTGGGTTGAATGCTTGCACTGCTGCTCCATGTTGCTTCAAGTATGTCTTGTCATCTAATCTTTCAAGTATGTCTTGTCCTCTAATCTTCTTTACTGTTTGTGTTTGATATGTTTTGCAAGATGGATGCAGCTTGCAATGACAACATGACATGGGGGATGAGGATCAATCAAGCACTTGGCAAAAAAAGATTTATTTCTTATTAATTTTATGTCTTAACTCTATATTACATGCCATATTTTCATTTTATTATATATATACTCGCCGTATCCCCGAATGGCTGTTTTTGAAAAATGCCGTATCCCGTATCCCCGTATGCGTATCCCCGTCTTTCCGTCCCCGTGTCCGTGCTTCTTAGGTCTCAATTGGCATTGATTTCCTATCAATTGTTCATAGAGAAGCAGAGGAAAGCTGAAGCTTGAAAGTTGGATAAGAGATTGGCCTACATGGCATACCTCAGGTAATAAGTTCTATACGCAGATGGGCCATCTTTGAAGAGGGTGGACAGGCCATTCCGAATTAAAAATGTCCTTATCTGTCAGGTAGGAATACAAGAAAATTCTTAGAAAACACATATTCAGCAAAGTTAAACCTATACAGTTGTAGACCTCTCCCATGTGCAAGAATAAAGAATCTACTGAAGGAAAGGGAGTCCATAGAGAAATGTCAGGGGGAGATCCGCAGGAAGTAACAGGAACGCACAACCCTAAGCATATTAGTACCATTGCAAAACTTAATTACCAAATTCAACATGAAAGTAACCAATCCCAAGTAAACAGCATAGTATTCATATCTCAAGAAGTTGACCAATCAGCCAAGTCCCAAAAGAAGCTGAAAACAATAGCAAAGTACCTTATAGGTCAGAAATTTGAGTTTAACCATCAAATTTGAATCCTCATCAGCCAGACCATCCTTACTTGACAAACTTGAATCCAAAGCACCATTGATATTTCTCAGTAAAGTGTTACTGTCTTTGGAAAGTTCAGCAGCCTTCTTATTATTCGCCTTGAACAGGTTTACATCAACGAAGAAACCTAACCATGAAACGTAGATCAGTCAAAGGCACATCAGTGCATGTATTAATTGCAAGAGCTAAAAATTGATTGTCATGAGAGGTGAAAGTTTTTTTTAAGAAAAGGTTCAACTTACCTCTGTACAGTGGCCACAACTCTTGATTTTTCCTATAAAGGGAATGCATGATTCATTAGACCTAATAAATCTCAAAAAGAGAAGAATAAAGAAAATACTTCCATAAGCTAATGAGATGCTCTCTCCAATTCATATTACAAGGCGTAACTTAGTCAGGAGTGGGAATTCAATAAGCCCATTAATAGTATAGGAAAATGACCATGGTAGCCATGAAGTCATTGTCTATGGAAGGAGAAAACAATTAGTACGAGTATTTGACCATAAAAATGAAGGGAGATGAGAGATGAACGGTGGCAAAAGCGACAAAAAATAGTTACTTCCAAATGCAGGCCTTATATTTTTAAGAAGGGTGCAAAATTAAACTTTATAGTTTGATGAAATGGAGGGAGTCATACACAAGGATGATTTCACAAGCTTACCTCATCTCTTGCTGATAGCGTCTAAAAACAGAATCACTGTACACATGGATAACCATCTTGTAACACAAGTTATCATTTGAAAGAGAATCAACCTTTTGATAATTCCAGTAAGATTTGAAAGATGCAGAGAAATTTTTCCGCTTCATCAGACCAATCATCTCCTGTAACAGTCCAGAACAGGAAGAATTACCATATAACAAGCTATTGGCTTACTGGTGTTGCAGTTACCATGCACTTAAAATGGGAGTATCTCTATTACAGTCAAGAACAATCTATTGTTGAACAAGAACCAATAAAATCTGCTAACCTGTAATTTCTTAGTTGCATAGTCCGTGGGATGTGCTTGCAAAAAATTAGTGACAACTGATTTATCAGCATTTCGAGACTGAGCCTCAAGACCACTGTATCCAAACCAATCACGGTGGTCTGGACACATTGAAGATCCAACATTTTCAAGAAGTGCTTTAATTTGCTGTCATGTAAAAGTAGAAGTTACAGCAAGGTAGAACCAATACAAAGTTAAGACAAAGCACGAAGGAGAGGAGAATACCACTTCACAGCATTAAATATTACCTGCTTCTCATCTGACCTATTAGCAGCACATATGTCTCGTAAACTTGGTCCTAAATCAGAGTCACCTGCATATAATAGTAACTCTGTGAATCAGTAGACATATAAAGTGTTTACAACATCACAGATAAGAAGTCTCAAACAATCTCGGAACACGATCAAATGCATCAGAAAATCTTTGTTAGGATAGATGCATATTGTACTACTTGAGAAGAATTGATCGATTGTGATTAACCTCTGTGATCTACAGATCCAACCATGATATATCAATTGCTAATGATTACAAAATAGTTATGCATGTAATGTGTAGGCATTTTTTTTGGAAAACGGCAAATCTCTGTATCTGTATCGGACTATCAGAATATGTATTTGACTATAAGCATTGGTGTTGCAGAGTTTAGCTCAGAGTCAGAAGCACACTAAGTGACTGGAAGGATTAGCACTGCCATGGTATAAAAACTACAAATATAATAAAACCAAAAAAAAGGTAGCCTGGTTTTCTTTATATGAGAGGAAGTCGATTTCAATTTTTTTTAAAGAAGAAACTCAATATTTAGATGAAAGCTTGGTCAAGGTCATCTATAGATAAACCGAAACCTTCCTAAATAACTCATCTATTCACTCAAACAACAAGATAGATTCATTATAGCGGCTTACCTCCATCTAATGAAGGTATTGGAAAGTTCCTCAAAACCTCTTCCATTTGAACTGAACTTTCACGACTGACAATACGGGCAACCAGACCTTCAAGAATCTCACCCTGCACCATTACATGATCCTTTGACCCTAGAACAAATAGTTAGTACTTTGATAGTGGGGAGAGATAAAAATATACCAGACCAGTTTAGAGCAGCAGTGTAGACAAAAGAGTATCAGGAAAAAAGAACTTTCAAGATAGTCATACCGGGCACAGATATATCAGCTATTTCATCAAGGGCTTTGCATACAGGTGTGGCAGTACCCTCTTCACACAAAGCGTCATAGGCAGCAAAGAATGAAGTGGCAGATTTCCTAATGGAGATGTAGACAGAAAGCATAACAACGTTATGAGCGGACCCGGCGCCGAATGAATATGTGCACTCATCTCAAAGTGATACTTGCATGCAATCAAACAGATGAATGAAATGAAAATAGCTGTTCGGTGACAGGCAATAATGCAATATAGACAGTTCACTTAAGAACTCCAAGAGGATGCACATCAACGTAACAGTTGATGATACACAGGAGAACAGAACAAGAATTTAGTAACTTCACGAGCATAAGTTGGCTGATTTTCATATTCAAGCAACAATCTACTGTGGCAAACATATTAACACAGCAATTGCTTTTGAAACACTGGACGGTTGCAAAACATGGGATGTCACAATTAAGAAGTAGATTGGAGGTCTTCTCTCTTCTGTACAGTGCGACTACATGAGGTACCATTATTAAATAAATAAATTGTACCAAGTCTTCCACCCTCCCTTAGTCCCATTAAATGGGCAATGCACATATCATGTCAAACGCCTTATTTGTACTGTGGGTGTGCATATATGAGCGTCTGCATGTGTACTTGTGTTTCTAAAAGTATATTGTGTCAAACAAGGCAGCCAAACACTATAGGCGGAGAACCTTCCACGCATGAAGTTATCAGATAGGCACCTTGTGGAAAATAGCCAAACATGATTTGTTGGTAGTCGCCATTTCCGACAAAATGAAATCACCTCTGGGGTAGCATAGAACTGAGGCCTGCCATGGCCCAATTCTGTCACAGCTGTAACCACAGCTGCACAAAAGCCAAAATATAATTGATATAACATCATACCAAAGGAGATTATCAATAATGAGGAAGTTGATGAACTGGAACAAATGCAGCAGGTGACTTCATACTTCAGAAGGAAAATGTAAGAATAATGCAGCATTTACAGCTTGAATGCAATATCAGAATGAAATGATGGCGAACGAAGTATACATTGAACAGTGAACACTTTAGTCAGGAGAAAAATAGGCATACCATAATCATCCTTTGGCCTTTGCCCATGGTCTCCTAATACAGCTGTCACAAGTTCCATTGAAATACATATTCGGTTTTTCTAGAAGCACAAAACAGGGGCAAAATCAGAAATCTTAAGAGAACTGCTGAGAACAAAAGGCACATATGATAAAGTAAGGATGCTTGATTGTGCTTAATTCCAACAAACTAGCTCCAACAGTCAAATAAGCACCAAGGCATTTTGTGATTTAATTGGAAGGCATTAGATTTTATATTTGCTTATGTGAGTTTGTACAAATTTGGAAAGATGTCAAATTAAGGAGCTGTGATGAAAAAATAATCAAACTGCAAATATATATATATATATATATATATATATATATATATATATATATATATATATATAATAAATTACCCTAGTTGTACTCATACTGTAAGCTAAGACTAGCCACAGTGGATAGTAACATACACATATCCCTAGACTATGTTACTACCTTCATAGTGGGTAGTAACATAAGTGTGGTGTCATGCAAAGCTTCATTTATTAGGTTATAGACTCATATTGCATTGGGACATGGAGAACAAAAGTCAACACATGAAATTCTTGACAAAAGCTGCAATGGGTGTGGAATACCTCGAGAAAATCATTGAATTCCCCTTGCATTTTAGGAGCTTTGCCGCCCCAAGCTTCACGAAATAAGCGACCCAGGACAAAAACGCCCACGGCGGTGAAGCTACAAGCAGAATTTATGCCTTCAGTCAGAACACAAGTAGCTCAAGAAAAATAATGCAGATAAAAGAACAGAGCATACATATTTCCAAAGCTGTTCTTGGCATATGCACCACCACGGTGACCAGCATACATGAATAGAGATCCTGAGTGCTTTTGCGTAACCTGGAAAAACAAAATATCTTAGCAGGATATACACTTCTTATTACGCAGCAGGGTAATCACATCGAACAAACAGTATAGACTCTAGTTTTAGTTCCCAAAAGGCAACTAATTAGAAGGAAATGACGAATTAGATATACCTCAATGGTAGCTAATCCCTGCGACACGATCTCAATCATCCGAGTTCTTGTCTGCAATCACAAAGGTGGGGTCACAGTGAAAATTCTAGTTAATATTCCATTTACTAAATGGGAATAAGAGGCAGTAAATGAGCCAGATTCCACTGTTACTAAAATATCTCCTGTATAGTTAGTTCATAAACATATTCTCATCAAAAACAACTAAATACATTCATATTAATCAAACCCATCAAGGTCTATACAGCTACATTGCAGATTGCAGACATCATGTTCAAGCATACAATGGCTGAAAGTACAGTGGAGTGCACGGATTACTCAGCAAAAAAAACTCTTATATCACAAATGCCATGGAAACCTATCAAAGTGAGCAATACTGATTTAAAAAGTTGGAAACTAGGCTCCTTTTACTCTTTTAGCATTGCGGTAGATTCTGATAATTCCGTTGCACCGCTTTTATTCTTATTATATTTTTTTTGTTGTGTTCCAAATCATACAAGGACAATCACTGGAAAACTAAATTTATCTATTGATCTGATTTACTAAAAGGAGTAACAGACTTTCAAGTTTCAACACGCTCTTGTCAAACACATCAACCGCAAACTAAGCCCAAGTGTAGCAGGACAATTAAGGTGGCCTGTCTTGTAACCATTATAAAGTATGGCTACTGGAAACAGCGGAACAAGGTCGCAAATCATGACGTTTGAGGTCTATAAAGCTACAATGCAGACTGCAGACATCATTCTCAAGCATCCAATTGGCTGAAAGTACAGTGGAGTGCATGGATTATACTCTGAGAAAACTCTGTTTCTGCACAGTGGAATAGAAACCTAGAAAAATGAGCAATACTCTTTTAGCATTACAGTAGATTATGAAGTTCCATTGAACCGCTTTAGATAGCCGTGTGTTCCATTTATTGTGTTCCAAAACCATATGAGAATAATCAGTGGAAAACAGAATTTATGGATTAATCAGATTCACTAAACAGAGTAATAGACTTCTCACACGTTCTTCTCCAAACCAACTTGTAAACAAGCACATCACATCAAACGCAAACTGAGCCTAATTGTACCAGGAATATTACGGTGGGCAGTCCCATCAACTACTCATAATGTTGAGTAATTAACTATGAAGTTGGGTCAATGAATGGCTACAGGAAACTGTGCAACTAAACCGCTACTCGTAATGTGAACACCGAGCAGTTCCCCGACGGTTACTCAGGACCACAGTCACAAGGTGATTGAAGCAACGAGCAATTCAACAAACACCATGAGGGGGACCCAAGCAGCCACGCACCTCCTGATCAGATTTCTCGTTCTCGAACTTGGGGTAGAAGGTGGCCCTGATCTGCGCCTCGGTGAAGGTGTTGTTGTCCACCGAGAACTCCGCGGCCCCCTTGATCAGCCTGGAGAGCTTGTCGCCGGCGCCGCCCTGCTCGGCGGCGGCGACCGCAGGGGAGGACGAGGACGAGGGCGCCGAGGTCGCGTAGCCCCTGGGCACCCACACCTGCGCCGCCCCTGCCGTGCTCGGCGCGAGGGCCATCCTCTCGACGGCCGCGGACGAGGGGGCGGGGGCGGCGGCGGGGGTGGCCTTCGGCTTCCATCTCTGCTGCGTCTGCTTGCCCTGCGGGAGACGCGGTTAGGGTTTGGGAAGCTCGAGAGGAGGAGGAGGAGGAGGGAGGAGGGGCGTACGTGGTCGCGGCGAGGAGGCATTGCGAAGGGCGGGGCGGGGAGGAGGAGGGGGAGGAACCGCCTGGGGCTGTGGGAGAGAGAGAGGGAGAGCGACATATAAGTGCCGGGCACGACGCCGGGGCGGGGATGGAAGTCGGTGGGGAAGTGGCGCCGCCGAAGGCACGGCAGGTTCAGGAGGGTTTAGCGGCGGTGGCAGGAACTAATGCTAAGACTTGGGCCGGGCCATTTTGAGACGGCCCGAGGCTCGCCTGCAAATGGCATTATCGTGGGACGGCCCACTACCAAGTTACTCCTTCTGTATATTATCTATGATAGTGTGAAGAACGTCTTATGAGACCAACTAGTTAACGAGCGCTCCTTCGGGAGCCTTGCAGCGATCAGCGTCACTTGGCGCGCTCTCAGCCATTCGCCACGTGTCGCGCTCTGGACGCTCCCTCCGGATTTATTTATTTTTATTTTTCCGCACGCTTTTTCGGCTTTTTAAACGGTTTTTTCCCGTGTTTTTTCAACGCTTTGGTTTTTCCCCGGTCTTCCTTAGTTTTTTGATAAAAAATTAAAAAAAAAATTACAAGAAAAAACGCGTTTTCTTTTTTTTTTCCTTTTTCGCGAGAGTCACGATTTTTCTTCCACGAGAGGCACGGTTGTGCTTTAGCGAGAGTCACGGTCGTGCCATTCGGAAACGAAAAAAACCCGTTTTCTGTTTTTTTTTCTTTCGCGAGAGTCACGGTTATGCTTCCACGGGAGGCACAGTTGTGCTTTCGCGAGAGTCACGGTCGTGCCTCTCAGAAAGGGAAAAACAAAACGTGTTTTTTGTTTTTTTTTTTCGCGAGAGTCATGTTTTTGCTTCCGCGAGAGGCACGGTTGTGCTTTCGCGAGTTACAGTCGTGCCTCTCGGAAAGAGAAAAAATACACGTTTTCTGTTTTTTTTCTTTTGCGAGAGCCACGGTTTTGCTTTCGCGAGAGGCATGGTTGTGCTTTCGCGAGAGTCACGGCCGTGCCTCTCGGAAACGGAAAAAAACGTGTTTTTTGTTTTTTTTTCTTTCACGAGAGTCACGGGTTTGCTTCCACAAGAGGCACGGTTGTGATTTCGTGCCTCTTTCGGAAAGGGAAAAAACCCGTGCTCCCAGTCCGGTTTTTTTCGTGAAAAAAAAAGATCGTCAAAACCTATCAACATGGGATCTAATTTTGAAGATCTCGACACGAGGAATCCAACGGTGAAAACGGTTCGAGATTTGGACGCGCGGTTTAAGAGATAAAACATTTTGAATAAACAGATCTACGAAAAAAGGAACAACTCCCAGGTTGCGACAAGTGGCGTGTTGCATGTGCGTCACTTGTTACAACCTGAGAAGGTGGAGTGTTCTTTGCAACGAGTGCTCCTTAATTAGTGATTTCGACGTCTTATACTTATTTTGATCCCAGCGGTTTTTATTTTTCAGTGAGCAAGCGCTGGTTTTTTTAGCATCAGTTTTTCTTGTTTCATCATTTTTGTTTCTATTTTTTTTCTTACTTACATTTGGATTCTGAAACATAAAGTGTTTATGGCACATTTAAAGAATGTTTTGCAGTGTAAAAAAAATGTTCACGTAACTAAAATGTCGATAGCTTTAAAAAATATGTTGGTGACATTTAAAGAAAATGTTGAGACATTACAAAAATGTGTTTGTGACATCTTAAAAAGTGTGTGTGCTTAAAAATATGTTTGTGTGCTTTAAAAATGTTTCATACCATTCAAAGAATATTCAATGTCTATTTAAAAATATTTTACATTTATTAGAAAAATACTCCAACGTAGATTCGAACATATATTTATCAAGTATTCAAAAAATACAATGAAAAATATATTTATGTACTTTAAATAAAATCATACCATTAAAAAGATCCACGTGTATTTGAAAAATGTTTAATATGTATTATAAAATGTTCAAAACATGCATCATGTATTTGAAAAATGTTCAACATGTATAAAAAAGTACCGTGTGATACGAAAAATGTACAACATGTATTGAAAAAGTATACATGTATTAAGAAAGAACGAAGAAACCTAATAAAAACACATATAATCAAAGAATAAGTAAAACAAAATAAAAATGAAACATGTATTGAAAATATTTTTAGCAGGCTTTACCCCCGATTGAATAGATATCTGACTATTCATATGCAGCATGAGTTAGTTCCTTTCGGTAGTCCGGATATTGAAATGCAACGTGGCAGATCTATCGACAACGAGAAGGCAATCAACAATACGACAAAAACAATGATGAAACCAACAAAGGATACCCGATCTCGTAAGTGAAAAATGTACCAATGCGATGATTATGGTCTACAATTGTTGTATATGAGGCTAGCAATGTATGTGTGTTCAGTGAAATGCATTGTAAAAGATTTCGTATATGTGCATACGAGATGGAATATTGACAATATTAGTATGTGTGATGCGATTTGTATAGCTGGGATACACTTCTAGTAGTAGTCCCACTGAACTGCTACTGCTAGCAGTGCAATCCAAAATTGTTAATGGTGAAACTCTGCTTGGGGGCCCTTGTTGGCGACCCATCTATGATGATGAAGTCATCGTTGACCTGCTGGAAGCACTGATGGGTCGTTGCATGTCAGTGATGATACGTTGTAGTCGGTCAATGCTATTTGGCCCTGTAGTACTGATTACATCATATCTACAAATACATGCTACAAGAAGAAAACACTTTTGTGACACTTCTTCAAAAACATGAAATTATACTTCTATGACTTTCATGTCAAGAAACACATGGGAAATTATACTTCTATGACTTTCATGTAAAAAAATATGGAGTATTATAGTAGGAACACTTTCATGTCAAGAAAACTTGGGAAAACATCTATTGTCATGGTTGTGTTGACGGATTACTTCTATGACTAATATTATGAGAAATGTCGAAAAAATCATCTGGACAGACCTACTTGGAATGACATTCTTTAGGTCTTCCATGACAAGAATATTCATGGTAGAGGGGAGGGGGGGGGGGGGACTTTTCGACGATTGCTTTGGTGAGTTGCACCTCACTCGATATACACTCGATGGTATCGATCTGGTCATGCACGGATGTCAACCTCTCGTAAAAACGCCAGGTGCGGAATAGTATGCATCTAACGTCTTTTCAAAATAATGTTCATTTATTTAGAAAACAATTTAAAAGCGAGTGGGAGTATGAGGGGTGGTGTATGAACCAAATGCAGGGTGTAGCTCACGGAGGATGGCCTTCATATCCAACTCGACGAGGCTGGTTTTAAAAGTTTGAAACATTCCTCAGCGCCGGCGTGGTTCAACGATAGGTGTGTCGTGCGGTGGTCGGGATCATTGCGCTACAATTGATCATGTTCAGATGCTTTGCAATCAACTGGATACAAAAGAACTTTCAGTGAGGACGGGAAGGAGGATAAGTATCATTGCGGCAACACAAAATGGGACGCTATATTTGAATAGAGGAAGTGGAACTGCGGAGGGGGTCTCGGGCCGTGCTTATTGGGACAGGAGCATGCAATTTTGTTCTCCAGTTACAATGCACATATATGTCTCCTACTAGTATAGTTAAACATGTGGAAAAGTTGTTTATTTCATGCCAAAATCATATAATTAGATGTCATACATTTTCCTTTGCTCATACTCTATTTTTTGATACAAAAATAATACCTAGCATGCTTCTTTTGTAAGCAAGCGCCTTCAAATGGATGACATGGAAACTTGTTTTCTGAAATACCTTATGAAGGATACAAATTTGACATAGAAACTTAATTAAGATGCAAGTTTTGGCAAAATTAAATGGTAAATTTCTATATCGGCCGACCGACCTAGCTCTTCATTGGTCGCCCGCTTGCTCATTTTTAGCAGGCTTCCTATGTAAGCCACATACACCAGTAGGGCCCACCCATCGCTTATCCCTTATTTCTTTATCCTCTTATAAGCGGAGAGTATCATGCTCTCAGCCATTCATCTTTCTCCCGCATCTCTCTCATGCTCGTCTCACATCCCCCACCTAGCAGTTCACTGACGGTGGCCGCCATCACTCTATGCACACAACCGTGTGTCGCACACGCATATCCCCTATCATGATGGTGTGTGGGGGAGGTCATCAGCATGCATGGGGAAGACCCTCTACGTAGTTGTAATTCTAGGGCAATCAATCCACTTTCCCCATAGCCCTAAGGCGACAGGGATCGCGTGTGGCACCCCTAGCCAGCCACCGGGATGACGAGCTATGACAGCAAGCCCTCCTGCCTTGCGCATGAAGACACCACGACCGTGTGCCAGCCACCCGCGTCGTCCTCATCTATCATGGGCGTCGCGCGCTTTGAAGGGTCGTGCTACAACCGGCAACTAGCCGTGCTACGATCATTGACCAGTCACAATGCAAGACATGACAGGGGGAGATGCGCCCGCCGGTGGGGCGTGCTGCAACTGCCCACGAGGTAGCTGCAACTGTCGGTGCGGCGTGCGGCAACCTGGGACGAGAAGAGCTATGACGGGCGTGCGGCGTCTGGGGGCACGGGACCCGTGACCATTTTTGTTGGGCTTCTCTTTCGGAAGCACATTTGTATAGGAAGGAAACATATTTTGAGATAAAAAAAATCAACATTCAGTAGAGATCAAATTTAGTAGCTTCAGAAATTTATCCGATTTGCCTAAAAAACAATTGTGCGATTTATACACATCATTTCGGGCTGTGCTCAAGAACAATACAAACTAAGATTGATTTTTGTACCACCGAATTCCCCTAAAGCCAAATTGGCAATGATTTTTCTTTCTTTCTTGCACATCCTATTTTGTACAGTAGAAATTCATCAATAGGATGCAGAGGCGTCCAGGTTTTTAACTGAAGAAATCCTACTTGTGGACTGAGAAACTGAAGACGTTCTACATTTGTTCTTCAGTAGAAACGAATGAGCGCGTGAGATTGCCGCAGCTGAGCTCGAGTTCGATCCCAGTTCAAATTCAGCCGGCGGCAGTTCCAGTCCGAGTTCGGCAAGAATAGGAGCTCTCCCCTGAATAAATGGGCGGCGGCGGTGGGAGGAGCAGCTCCAGTTCGATCTGCTCGCCCACCTTCCCGATCTCCAGACCTAGGCACGCCATCGATGGCGGCCAAGGTGCTCCAGCTCCGCAGCGCCGACGGCAAGGTGCTCGTCGCTCCGGCGTGGGACTATCGCCCGGCCGCCGCCCAAGCCCTCCCGCTGGAGATGCGGGTGCCCTCGCGCGCCCTCGAGAGGGTGCTCCAGTACTGGACCAAGCACAGCCTGGCCAAGGCCACCGGTGAGTCCCGGGAGTCCCTCGCCCGCTGGGACGCCGACTTCCAGCGCCGTCTCGACGAAGACGGCCTCGCCAAGGAGGCCGCCGCAGCCGTCCAAGAACTCCGCCGCCACGGCGTCCACCATGGAGGGCGTCCCGGTCGCCACGCCGCCACGGGCGTATCTGGTGTCGCTGCTCCAGCCACCGCCACCCGTGCTGATCCCGTCCGTGCCTGGTGCCAACTCGTTCACCACCTCAAGGGTGTCGACCACGGAGAACCTAGCCCAGCGCCGACGGCGCCCATCGCTTTCCATGCCTGCGATATTGCCGTCGCCGCGCGCCCTGGGCCTGCCACCACCTTGCCAGCGGCTGCTGGTACTGAACCCGTTGATGTCCAGTGTGCCATCCGTGCCCGTGGACGCCAGATGGCTCAAGACGAGGACTCCGCTTGCCACCACCGCAAGCTCCCGGCTTCCAAGGCTGCCACTGCTGTTGCGCCCGTGAAGAAGGTCTCTCGTCCCGTCGCTTCCAAGGCTTGCTCTTTCGTCGGCTCTACACCACTGCCTGCCCCTGCCACTGCTGTGAAGAAGATGACTCCAGCAGTTTCAACTCTGCGCGCAAGAAGGGGGATGGGGGAGCTCAGCTGCAAGGTTCCGAAGCAAAACCGTGTCACCGCTGCAGCACCAAGGAAGCAACCAATTCCTTGGGTGCGTCCAGTGGCATTACGCCCTTGCTATTCTTTTACCTTCCTAAACCATTCACACATGAGTTTCATTTAATCTTTGCATCTCTAGGTTCTGCACTTGCTTACCAAGATTTCTAGTGTTCTTTGAATCCCTTTCAGTCATTAGTAATTTTACAAGAGTGTCAGCAGAGTCTCCATGCATTTAGGCAGCAAAAATCATGCTAAGATGTGTACGGCATAGTTACACTACATCCACACCTGGTCCTAAGTTAAGGGTTTAAGTAAATAAATGGCATTTTCAATAAAAGTAAAGCAGATGAGCCTAAAAGGAAACTCATGTACTGCAATTCTGGCACGAGACAGAGCGTAAAACGACTCGCCAAAAAATGCAAAACGCCTGTTTTCTACCCGGCTTGTAGCAGGAAAAAGAGTAGAATTGACCTTGTCGATGCACACATAATCATGTGAGCTGCCTAGTGTTTGGAGACTCTGCTGACTTTCCTGTAAAACTAATCTTGGCTGAATTGGATTCTTAGGCATTGGCGTCTCGGTGAGTTAAAGTTGCAGTTTCCGACGAGTAACATTGGTTAGTGAACTCTTGTGTGTATGTGTGGGTGAAGCTTTGAGCTAAGCAAGTCCTCAATGTACCGACTATCAAGTCATACTGTAATCAGATTCAGCTATGAATGAAAAATTGTTGGCCTGAATTTGTGCAGAGCATTTGAGTAACTTTCTGTATATATGTTTGTTGTATGCATCTATGACTTATTAAAACATTCTGCTGCTCTTGTCGGAAAAGGGTGTGTACTGAGGCACCGATCCAATAGAACTCAGCTCTGATTTCTCAATACTTTGTTTGACTGGTGAAGCACAGAACCATGTTTTTGACAGTTAATGGTTAGAAGATTTTTTTGGTTTGAGATACTGTAATCTGAATTTGTTGGCCTGAATCTGTGCAGAGCATGAGTAATCTTTTTGTATCGATTTATTCTTGTATGCTTCTATGGCTTCTTAAAACATTCCTGTGTTCTGGTTGGAGAAGTGTGTACCCGAGATACGATCCAATGGATTGACCTCTGGTGTCACAATACTTCCTTTGAGTGGTGATGCACATAACCATGTTTGGGACAGTTATCGGTTAGAAGACTTTTTGGTTTGAGATACATCAATCTACTTGTCAAGAATGTGAACTCTTGTGTGTGTGTGTGTGTGTTGGTGAAGCTTTGAGCTAAGCAAGTCCTCAATGTACCAAATATCAAGTTGTAGCGTAATCAATTTCAGATATGAATGAAAAATTGTTGGCCTGAATTTGTGCAGAGCATTTGAGTAACTTTCTGTATATATGTTTGTTATAGAAGATTTGTTGGTTTGAGAATGTGGAAAAGTTTGCATCATAGTGCAGCTCTTTGACAAATAAGATTTGTTGGTTTGAGAATGTTAGCTTTTCATTCGAATTATGTGCAATAACAGTCTTACATATTCAGACTCCCTGCTCTTGCACCCTGGGCATGTGAACTGGCATGTTCATCGCTCCAAGTATCCGGTGTGCCGTTCTAATCTGGCTCATGACACTATCATCGGTCCTGTTATCAGTCTCCTCATTTCTTTCTTAAGCATTCCTGCCCACATCAACTCATCCAGCGCTGGATCTGGTTGTACAATTTTAAGGTTGCTCAAAATTCTCTCTGTACTTTCTGAAAATATGATGAGAGGGAGACCTGCTGCAAAAACTCATTAGGTAATCATTGCTTGCGTTAGTTAGCATGGAAGGAAAACTGATTGCAAGTCACATGGAAAACCAATTTAGATTGTCAATTCACTCCCCCAACATATCCTATCATCAGCAAGATCCTCTGTAAAAGTCGTCCAGTAGTCCATTGTTTATCTACATTTCGGTGAACAAGGTGGTTCGTTACGTTGTTGATCTCATTGTCATTACCATTTATCCTTGCTCACCAAAAGACAATTCCGTACTACTGTTGCCTAGGTAATGCATATGCTGAAGCTTCTCCCATCGCCAACTCTGCTGCATTTTTCTGCTGAGTGCTGGATGGTGAAACATAACATCATGGTCTCCAAGCTCTTTCCGAACTTCTTTTAGGTCTCCAAACAAACCGTTCTGAATTCTGATGTTTTATTCCTTGAGACCGTGAGGTTGTACACATTAGATTTTACATTTGCTTATGTGAGTCTGTCCAAATTAGGAAAGATGTCAAATTAAAGAGCCGTGCTGCGAAAATACATATAAAATAATACTAATATTTACATGTGAATAGAGCGAGAAAATCACTGAATTCCGCTTGCATTTTAGGAGCTTTGCTGCCCCAAGCTTCACGAAACAAGCGACCCGGGACAAAAACACCCACAGTAGTGAAGCTACAAGCAGAAATTATGCCTTCAGTCAGAACACAAGTAGCTCAAGAAATAATGCAGATAAAAGAGCAGAGCTTATATATTTCCAAAGCTGTTCTTGGCATATGCACCACCACGGTGACCAGCATACATGAATAGAGATCCTGAATGTTTGGCAAATAGGTTGGGCTTTTCTCAGTTTTTTTTTGGAAAAGGAGGTTAAAGCCCTGGCCTCTGAATCAATCGATGCATACGGCCACGGCCAATATCGATTTTTTAGAAAGAAAAAACAATTAAGGGAATACTGTGGTCATACTGTCTTTTGGCAATTCTCCTTGCAATGTAACAGTAGGACCCTTACATTGGAAAGATAACCATTTCTGTTCCCAATCAGTATGCATGGGGTTGTGCTTGGCCAACCAGTCTAAACCCAAGATACCATCATAACCCCCAAGAGAAAGGAGTCTGAAATCATGGTGAAAACCCTGTCCTTGACAATTCCACTGACAGTGTTTCACTTGTTTGGAACAACTCAAATTCCCTCCCCTGCAACCTTGACAGCAATGGTTTTAATGGCAGATACACCAGAGAGAAAATGTTGCAGAGAGTTGTCTGGGAATGAGTGGGTGCTGCCTGAATCAACTAAAAATTTCAGTTCAGCATCTTTGAGGAGTACTGGCAAGGTGAGAGATAAAACTGAAGTACTGTTACTCATAGCAGCTGCTGACAACATCATCAATTTATCAGATTCCTCAAGTGAAGAAGTGACACCTTGGAGTTGTTCAATAAGCTCCTGCACCACTTGCAACTGAACAATAGATTTGCATTGATGGTCCTTGGACCACTTCTCACCACATATGAAACATAATCCCTTGGCCTTCCTAAAACGCCCACATCAGTGAAGCTACAGGCAGAATTTATGCCTTCACTCAGAACACAAGTAGCTCAAGAAATAATGCAGATAAAAGAGCAGAGCGTACATACTTCCAGAGCTGTTCTTGGCATATGCACCACCGCACTGACCAGCATACATGAATGAAGATGCTGAATGCTTGAGCGTAACCTGAAGAAAACAAAATATCTTAGCAAAAGGCAATTAACTAGAAGGAAATGACGAATTAGATATACCTCAATGGTAGCTAATCCGTGTGACACAATCTCAATCATCCGAGATCTTGTCTGCAATCACACAGGTGGGGTCACAGTAAAAATTCTAGAGTTAATGTTCCATTTACTAAATGGGAATAAGAGACCCTAAATGAGCCAGAACCCACTGTTACGAAAATATCTTCTGTATAGTTGGTTCATTAACATATTCTCATCAACAACAACTAAATACATTTATATTGATCAAACCCGTCAAGGTCTATACAGCTACATTGCAGACATCATGTTCAAGCATCCAATGGCTGAAATTACAGTGGAGTGCATCGATTACCCAGCAAAAAAAACTCATATTGTCCGAAATGCTATGGAAACCTAGCAAAGTGAGCAATACTGATTTAAAAAAATTGGAAACTACGATCCTTTTACTCTTTTAGCATTGCGGTACATTATGATAATTCCATTGAACCGCTGTTAGATATCCATATATTTTGTTTGCTGTGTTCCAAATCATACGAGGACAATCACTGGAATAATCATGATGTTCAAGGTCTCTACAGCTAACAATGCAGAATTATTCACAAGCATCCAGTTGGCTGAAAGTACAGTGGAGTGCATGGATTACTCTGGAAAAAACTCTGTTTCGGCAAAGTGCAATTGAAACCTAGAAGAAAAAAAGAGCAATACTGATTTAGGAAGTTAGAAACTAGGCTCATTTTACTCTTTTAGCATGACGATAGATTATGAAGTTCCGTTGAACCCTTTAGATAGTCGTATGTTCCATTTATTGTGTTCCAAAACTATATGAGAACAATCACCAGAAAACATTGGTCTGCGAGTGATACACGGAGGCGTAGTCTGTCCAGTTTGATGTTGTGCTCTTCGCACTAATTCTGGACTTTTTGTTTTTCCTGTTGTCCGTGATGATGATATGGGGCATGCCGTGCCGGTGTATCACACCGGACAAGAATTTAATGTCCGGCTTGGCAGCTTGGCTGGTGACCGGGTTCGCTTCGATCCACTTGGTGAACTTGTTAACTATGACGAGGAGGTATTTATTATCACCTTCACCGGTACGAAAAGGCCCGACCATGTCCAGTGTACGTTGTGGGAATTGCACGATGTATTGCTCATGTGCAAAGACACGTATATATGATGTACAAGAGGTGGGCCACGACCTCAACTATACAAGGAACTAGGAGGTGGGCCCAATACACGATACTCAACACCCCCGGCAATCGAGCGGCACCATCACGACGCAAAGACTGGACCGGAACTCCTCAAATGAGGCCGTAGGCAAGCCCTTGGTCATGATATCTGCAAATTGTTGGGAAGTAGGGACGTGTAGAACACGAATATGGCCGAGGGCCACCTCTTCCCGAACAAAATGAATATCCAATTCAATATGCTTGGTCCGACGATGATGTACCGGGTTGGCGGAGAGGTAGACCGCCGAAACGTTGTCGCAGTAGACCACCGTAGCACGATCCACATGACAAGAGAGATCCTGAAGAAGCTAGCGAAGCCACAAACACTCGGCGACGACGTTGGCCACCGCACGATACTCAGCCTCAGCACTGGAGCGAGAGACCGTAGGCTGCCGCTTGGACGACCACGAGATGAATGAGGGTCCAAGGAAGACACAATAGCCCGAGGTGGAGCGAAGAGTGTCAGGGCAGCCCGTCCAGTCTGCATCGGAGTAGGCGGTGAGGGCGGTGTCGGCGGAGGCGGAGAGCGTGATGCCAAGATCCATAGTGCCACAGACATAGCGAAGAATCCGCTTGACAGCGGCCTAGTGAACATCCCGAGGAGTGTGCATGTGGAGACACACCTGCTGCACGACATACTGGATCTCCGGTCGAGTCAGAGTGAGGTACTGGAGAGCACCAACAATAGACCGGTAGAATGCAGCATCCGAAGCTGGAGACCCATCCGTGGCAGAGAGCTTGGCCTTCGTATCAACAGGCGTAGCAGCGGGCTTGCAGTTAAGCATGCCAGCACGATCCAAGAGCTCATGAGCGTACTTCCGCTGATGAAGAAAGAAGCCATCCGGACGGCGCACCACCTCAACACCGAGGAAGTAGTGCCAAGGACCCAAGTTCTTGATGGCGAACTCAGCGTGAAGGCGACGATGAGCTGACCGAGAAGGCGGTCGTGCATGCCGTCGGGATGATGTCGTCGACATAGAGCAGCAAGTAGGCCGTGTCGGAGCCCTGGTGATAGACGAAGAGCGATGCGTCCGAGCGAGTAGAGCGGAACCTGAGCTGGTGTACAAATGCCGCGATGCGCTGGTACCAAGCGCGTGGAGCCTGCTTGAGACCGTACAAGGACCGCGAAAGCAGGCACACGTGGTCGGGGAGTGCAGGATCAACGAACCCCGTGACCTGCTCCTCGAGGTGACCATGAAGGAAGGCGTTGGAGACGTCCATCTGGTGCACCGGCCAAGCACGGGAGACCGCAAGGTGGAGAACCATGCGAATCGTGCCGGGCTTAACGACCGGAGCAAAGGTGTCGGTGAAGTCGATGCCAGCACGCTGCCGGAAGCCACGAACAACCCAACGCGCTTTGTAGCGATCAAGGGTACCATCAGGATGGAGCTTGTGTTTGAAGATCCACTTCCCGGTAATCATGTTGGCGTGCCGGGGACGAGGAACAAGCTGCCATGTCCGGTTGCGCTGCAGGGCGCCAAACTCCTCTTGCATCACAGCCATCCAGAGCGGGTCACGAAGAGCGGCTCGAACGGAGGACGGTAGCGGCGATGGCGCAGAGGTGGATGCCGTATGGACGTAGTCATCGGAGGCGTAGCGCGAACTCGGGCGAAAAACGCCCGCACGGCCGCGGGCGCCGGGATCGAGGCTGCAGGAACCGCGCTGGCTGCGGGGGCCGCGAGGGCCATTGCTGAAGTCGGGGCGGCGAGGGCCGCAGCTGGAGCCGGAACCGCAGGCTCCGAGGCCGCGGGAAGGAAAGCCGCCAGGGGCGCTAGTGCCGCGGCCAGAGGGGGCGCCACATGCAGGGGACGCGTCTCAAAACCAAGGGGTGGGCCAAGGGCGGCGCGCCCTCGGAGAGGCATTGAGGAGCCCGCGCCATCAGTGGCGAGAGGGACAGCCGGGGGTACCTGCTGAAACGGAAACACATGCTCATCAAAGTAAACGTGCCGGGAAGTGAACACACGGTGGGAGACTGGATCATAGCACTGATAGTTCTTGGAGTTAGAGGGGTAGCCGATGAAGATGCAAGCGACAGAACGAGGTGCAAGTTTGTGTGGAGCGGTGTCGGCAGTGCTAGGATAGCAAAGGCACCCGAAAATACGCAAGCCATCATAGGACGGGGGCGTACCGAAGAGAAGATGGTGAGGTGCATAGTTCCATCGTGGGCGGCAGGGTCAAAGGTTAAGGAGAAGCGAAGCAGTAGCAAGTGCGCCCGGTCAGAAATGAGGCGGCACGTTAGCATGGAACAGGAGCGTGTGAACGCAGTCGTTCTGAGTGCGAAGGACGCGTTTGACTTGACCATTCTGTTGTGAAGTATATGGGCATGTGAGACGAAAAATGGTGCCGTGGTGCGACAGAAAAGTGCGGAAAGCAAGGTTGTCGAACTCTTTTCCATTGTCAGTCTGAAGAGCAAGAAGGGACGCCCAAACTACGTACTGACATAGGAGTAAAAAGTCATCAAAGTGGAGAGTGCATCCGACTTCCGTCGCAAAGGAAAAGTCCACACATAGTGAGAATAATCATCAAGAATAACTAGATAATATAAATAGCCCGAATTACTAGGAACCGGAGAGGTCCCCACATTGCTATGAATCAACTGAAAAGGAAAATAACTTATGGTGGTGGAGTTATTAAACGGGAGGCGAACATGTTTGCCGACACGACATGCATGACAGGTGTGATCCTCTATCTTACTACAACTGAAACTGAAACTCCTAAGAATATGACGAAGTGTGACAGGGTTGGGATGATCCAAACGAGCGTGCCAGAGATTGACGCCAGCGGAGAGAGCAACCGGTGCGGTGGTGGAGGTGGACGGCGGATGCACCGGATAGAGCTCGTCAGGGCTATCACATCGGTGAAGTACCATCCTGGTTCGAGCGTCCTTGACACAAAAACCAAGCCCGTCAAATTCAACAGTAACAGGATTTTCACGAGTTAAACAACAAACGGAAACAAGGTTCTTAATAAGATGAGGTGACACAAGTATGTTAGACAAAGTTAAAGGCATGGAATTGAAGGAAAAGAAGTGTGCCCAACATGTGTGATAGGGAGTGTGGAACCATCGCCGACAATGATGCGGCGGTCAGTGGTGACGGGAATGAAGGAGGCAAGATTACCAGGATGAGCAAACATGTGAGCCCTAGCCCCGGTGTCCATGTACCAATCACTGCCTCCAGTGTAGTTGTTCGGCTTAGGCGCGGTGTGCAGCACGGCGCGCCGGCGGCAGGGCCGACGAGGGCGGCGGCGGGGTCGCAGGGAGACCATAGCCACCGCTCAGCTGCGGCAGAGGGTATCCTCCGTACGGCTGCTGAGCCGTGTAGTACGCCTGGTGCACCGGCGGGCGCGGCACCGGAAGGGTCGATGCAGGGGCCCGTGGAACTGGCATGGTGTAGGCATGAACAACACCGGTCCACGGTTTGTAGCCGGAGCCCCACGGAGGGGGCACCTAGAACTGCTGCTGCTGCTGCTGCTACTGACGGGCGGGCAGTGCCCTGCGGCTGTTGCTGTTGACCGCCGCGGCGGCCCTCACCGCGCCGCCTCCCACGACGCCGTTCGGCGGGAGGGGCGGGCGGGCCATAAGGTAGCGGCTCGCCTGGCATGTCGCCGGATGGGTGTCGTTCGTAGGCATTTCCTGTAGAAAGAAGGTGCCATGTGGTGAGTGGCTGCCACTTAATCACTTTGCGACTTGACACCGCACTGATTGACGACGTGGGACAAGGCAGAGTGGTTGGGTGAGGTAGTGTTGCCTCCATGCGTCCCGGCAGGCCCTGCCGAGATGTCTTGGAGGTTTCCTTCCGGGGGCGACCCCGCCCTCACCGAGCTCGCCTGCTCGGCAAGGGAGGCCTTTCTCCTGATGATATCTTGCTTCTCTGTCTTGATCTTGGTCCTCTTGATCTGTATGTTGGTCCTTGGAAAATCTTGATCTCTTGCATTCTGGCATGGCCTGGTGCCTATCCGTGCACGAGTCAGGGGAAAATATATACCCCCGTATGTTTTCCCCGACAACACTGGATTATAGATCCACATGTCATCCACGTACAAACATAATATAACACCATCACCCCCACCATGGAGATAGTAAACACACCTATCAGCCACATTAATGACAAACTTGCAGAATTCAGAGTTTCGTCAAACTTCTCATGCCATTTCTTAGGTGCCTATTTCAGACCATACAACTATTTTAACAACTTGCACATCTTTACATCTTCACCCTTTACTACAAACTCATATATGCATGGTTGATCCATATAGATACCCTCTTCCAACTCTCCATTAAGAAAGTTGTTTTTACGTCCATTTGATGAACCACCACATAGATGGGACCGCGGCCACGCTCGCGGTCCATCCATCATGGACCCACCAGGAAACACGCCCGAGTTGCTCACTCCAGAGGGGCCTGAACGCAGGGCCTTACTTGCGGGAGCTCCCCAAGATGTGCCATGACGGTGGCCCCGGTTACGACTCCGGTCCAGCCGTAATGGATTACGGAGGCGAGTCACCCGGACACGCGCCCACTGCGCAGATTGGACGGTGTGGAGAGCCCTCGAGAGGCCCCCGTGGCATGCCACATGGAAACCGATGGCTTGGACCTCTTCGCCCTTGAAGCTCCCCAGGAGACGGGTACTACAACATCCTTTTATAGGAGTAATGTGGGTTAGGTGTTTCTCATAGGCATGCATCAAAAGGAATATCTCAAGTAGCCTATGTGACGATGAAATCAAGCGGTGATGGTCCCCAAGGAGTGCAAGTGCATGATGAGCATCTAGAGGTTATATTCTTTGAAGCTCGTCGTCCACATCGAGATAATTTACACATGAGGATGTGCTTAATGAAGGCTTTTCTCACTGCAATAAGTAATTTAAGTACCTTCACCAAGTGATTGTGGTCAAGAAAAGGATTCCAAACTTGAATCAAGAATTAATGCCATCATCAAGCTCATGTGGTATGCGTAAAGGCAAAGGTATAACTTAGCTAGGTTTTCCTATTTTTACCATTCTTGTGGTGCTTGGTGGGAGATCGAATTATAGATTTACCGTACTATCAGGAGGGATTTTCTATCGAGTAGCTTGATCATGTCGTATGTAGAGGTCTCAAACCTTTGCATGTTTTGCATCATTCTTTCTTTTTTATCTTGGGTTGTTCTCTATGTGAGGACCTTGAGTTTGTCCATAGCTTTGAAACGATCCCAAGATCATCGAAACCGGAGTTTGTATGATAACGTTATGCATGTTTTCGTTTTCTGTGCTGGATATGGCTGTGGGCACGAGGTTTGACCCTATGGGCACTGGGCCTCTCGTTCCCATGGGACCCATGGGCATGGGGTGCCAGGAAGGTGTCGTTTGAGCTCCAATAGCTAGTTTGGGGGTTGACTATTTAAGGGCTCTTCTTCCCCAACTGGTTTCGTGGTTGTTCATACATTTTTATACCACTCTTTTGAGCCACAAACCACCTCCCCCAAACCCCCTATCTCCCCCTCTATGTGAAGGGGGATTTCTGGGTGGATCTTGCATCTATTTGTTGATCTCCTTCATTGTTTCTCCTCTCTTCAATATCCTGCTTTCTTGAGTTTCATCTTGTGAGATTAAGAGAGTGAGTTGAGCATCCGTTGCTTGAACTTGCATTTCAATTGTTGCATTAGTTTGAGATCCTCGGAGATCATGAGTTTATTACTCTTGCAGTACACCGCCTCCTAGATGGTTTGGCGATGTTTACTTGGTGAACTCTTTGAGAAGGTTGTGAAGAGGCCTAGGTGGTTAAGGTTCCTCTGGAAACATCCTTCCTTGTGGTGTGCTCTTTTCCTTCAAGACCAACACTGAGTGAATCAAAGCTCATCTAGTGGGGGGCGACTCGAAAGGGGAGACTACAATGAGACACTTTGTGGCGCTCCAGAGCTTTGCCTTCAGCACCACTCCAACGGAGATTAGCACTCTCACGACTGTGAACTTTCGGATAAATCCCGTCCTCGACTCATTTGTTGTTATCTCAATTCCGACCATTTACTTTTCACAATTCATACTTTCTCATATTGATATATATCTTGTGCTATTTTGAATTGATTAGTTGTTCCTTCAATTCCATATCTTGTGATATAGTCCGTGCTTGATAATTTAGCATAGATTTTTTGGTGCACTTAGTTGAGGCTAGCATATTTAGGATTTGTTCTTGAAAAGTATCAATTTAGTTTAATTCCACGTTAGGAAAAAGCCAAATCCGTAAAAGTTCAAAACGCCTATTCACCCCATCTTGGCAACATGTAGGTCCTTGTATGGAACACCATGACTAGTACACACAATAAGATACAAACGAGGCAAAGCTATGAACAGGTCAATGACCGGTTTTGCTTATATTGACACATCAATGCTCGTCGCTTTACCTTTTTGAGGCATCACTGAGAGCTTATTTCCATGTTGTATTTAGGGAAAAACCCAAAGTCCTACTCATTGGAGACACCGACTTTGTGAAAGATGGCCTACTACTGTTTTGTAGCGTGATCGTTAAAGTGGCAATGCCTTGTGTTCTTTCCAGTGATGACATTATCCACACTACCAAAGCAATATCACTAGATCTATGAGGAAATATGTTTTCACAGTGTATTTATTGGGAGTTGTAAATCATTTTTTTATAAAGTTGGTAAAACTTAAGACATTTTGTCTTAAGACAAGACTAAGTGACTTCGTACAGATGAGAGTAAAGTTTATAAGATTTTATTTGGGATGGCACAAGGAACCTTTTCTGCATACGATATCTCTTACCCTCAATTGACATCTGGTATCCTCCTTCATTCTCTATAAGGGATATCAAATATTCAAAACTTCAGTGTAGGTTCTTGAAAATATTCTCATATTTAGCAATTCTATCCTTTCTCGTGAAAAGAATATTTCTAGAAATGTAGATTATTGAAGGGCTATATAGAAAAACTTGCATACACTTTAGTAAAATATCCAATGGGTCTATTTAAGCCCGCCTAACCCAAAATCACCATCCATGCCTCCCACTTCCCTCCTCCGCCTCCGCCGCCGCCCCTCTCACACAACCCTCAATTCTCTCTAGAAACTCTAATCACCGTATGGTCTCTACTTCTTCGCTGACACCATACCTTGCCACCATTAGGCGCAATACCGGTGGTCCGGCGACCGCCTCACCAGCTGACTGACTCCTGCTGCCCATTGTCAATTTGTTGTCAGCTGTAGGCCTTGAGCCATTCCTCCTAGTTTTATCTTTGAGCTTCACGAGAATCCACAGCACGAGCCACCGGTTCTAGGTAGATGGAAACACTCTGAACACACATCGCTTCCAATCATCGTTGCTCTCTAGATCTAATATGGGCCTCGATGAATGCCCATGGTGTAGATCTCATGACAAAGATGGATCATGATACTCGGTCGGATTCCCGCAGATCTGGGAGACCAGGCACTACATATAAGGTACCTTCTTAGCAAATCCAATAAGTGTTAGCAAAATCATCCATTGAGAAGATAGCTCACAAGTTTAACGGGAGGTTATTCCAGGCTACTAGATTTATAGATGACAATACCCTTGGCTCTCACTACTACCCACCTCCGTTGTTGTATAATCATTGCTCACTAAAGCTATGGTGGGCGTGAAGTGAATCCCCATTGCATAAATCTAACGATGGAAATGGACCATGACACCCAACTGGATCAACTCAAGAGTGCAAGATCAAATATGATAGATGAGGTATGTAATTAACGAGTGCTACAACATTCCAAAATCATGCGTTGAAAAAATTGACATCCTGGTCTTATGATGAGGCAATCACATGCCACCATATCTTTATATGGCGACATCATTGGTTTTCATTGTTGTGTAAATCTAACAATGACGATGGATCGTGACTCTTGACTAGATGGGCTAAAAAATATGAAATAAATAATGATAGATCATGTACCTAGCCACTTATTACCCCCTCCATCCTATAATATAAGATGTTACTACAACCAATGTACTCATATATTGGTGGTAATAAAATCTTATATTATGGGATAGAGGGAGTAGATCATAGATGCATTAATAAAATCATGCCTTTTGAAACTAAAAGAAACAATACTGCTTATTAGTTTGATTACCGAGGATAAATTATGTCATTTACAGGTCAGATCTACAGGAGCAGTCGAGGGTAGAGCACCTTCAGCCAAGATCAGGGAAGTCTTGTATTGGCTTTTTTCCGAGATGAACACCCTTCTAAAATATTTATATTAACGTGTCTGATTGCTTGATGCCAAGTAAGTATAGATCACTCTCCTTTTTCTTAGAGATTATTCACTCGACATTACAATTTTTCAAAGCATTTTCGTATGGAGATGATGTGAGTTGTTGGGAGACGTTTAAGGTAGACCATGCCTCTTTTATGTCTTAATAGCTAATTGCCCGTTGTTCTGCAATTGAAGGCATACATATTCTAGTAGTTCAACACCAGCCGCGTTTGATATATACCATTCTAGATTTTGGTAAGATTTGATTTGAGTATGTGTAGGGGAAGGCAATATTATTTTTTGATTTAGTTGAGATTTTGGAAAGGTTTTATTTGATTTGGGTATGACTAAGGGAAGGCAAGGAAAGTTTTTATTTAGGTAAAATTTGATTTGATTTCATTGAGTTAATGCATGACATAGTTTTGATAAAATTTGATCGAGTTAATGTAAGATATGGTTTCCAGTAAGACAGGGAAAGGAAAGTATTGATTGCATTTAGATTATTTCAAACCAAGGAGGGAGGGGCATGGAGAGATAAAAGCCAACATAGGAGGGGGAGGTGATGAGAACGTATCGACTCTCCTTTAATAGTAGAGGATAATAATAATAGTAGCGACTAGTGTTTTGTGGTTTCTGAAGTTTATACTATGATCCTTATGATATAAATAAGACACGTATTACCATGCAAAAAGTTACTTTGGGCCCTCTCCTCACTGAAATCTTTTTAAATCCTTAGTGAAAGACAATGCGAGAAATCAATATTATGAATAACATATATACTCCTTTGTTAGCATACCTGTGGCGCTAGCTAGTTCAATCAAATGAACTGAAGAATTACATGCCTGTTCATAGACACATATCGTACCCTGTGAACCAGCTACATATACTCCTAGGTTACAATGGAAAAATTGGCTTGCGTAGGATTAGATAGGTCATAATAACTAGTTGTGTTTTCATAGTTTGTTAAAGAAAACAATCTTCTAGTCATTATTGCTTGTTTTTGACAGCTAAAACACTTCCAGTGGGACTAAGTTGTTTTAGGTGACCATCATTTTAGGTAAATATTCTTACTTTTCTGAAAGAACTATAGAGATTCCAAGATATTTGCTAAAATTTACCTTTCAACCGTATAGAGTAAAAATTCTTACCATGATTCACTAGTTACCATCCTCACTAGTTACGGGGTCCTACCAAGAGGAAATTTCACAGTAAGATTTTTTCATTCCACATATTTGAATGATAAATTCCAGCATAAATTTGTAAGATCAATATTTCTTTGAGACAAAAAAAATTAAGTCAGATTTACTAGAACAACAAATCATCTCATGGAACTTAGCCAACCCAAATCCACAGATACATAATTGCATCACAGGAAAATAACCTAGATCCATTAATACATAATCACATCAAGTAAAAAATAGCCCTAGAATCCATTAACACAGAAATGCATTGAAAAAGATAAAGCCCATAGATTTTTTTCTACCAAGAGAGTTATAGAAGCAATAATTCGATAGAGAATTATTATACCTGCTGCTCCGGGTCCGAGATGGTCTCCGGAGCAGGCTGCCGGGGCCTCTTGTAGGACCATACCGAATCTTTAGAGGATGAGTCCATGCACTGCAACTTCTCCTTCCCATTGCTCCCTTGAGCAGTCATCTTCCTCTACAACCCCAACCGAAATTGTCAGTACTACTACCTACTACGTACTACCCAAACCAACCATTAAAGACAAAATAGATTGACAATCTAAGCAGGAAGCTTTCACAAGAACCAGGAAGAGAACAACTAGAACAGAGGAGAGGAGGGCTGACGAGAATCCAGGAATGTCTTGTGAGGAACTTAATTCCTAGCACCTCCTATTAATAGTCCCCAAAGACTCGTGTTTCTATCCTTGCCTCTAGGAAATCATGCACACCGCCAATTAGATACCTTTTCTTCTAAATTCCTTCTCATCCTTGTTTATTTTTTGCATATAGATTAGCATAAATCTTGTAAAACACACATGCTTTAGGATTACATTTATGGTAGATTTTAATTTCTTGGTTGGAATTATCCTCTAAATTTAATCGTGACGCCTGTGTGTTTTACAAGATTTGTGCCAATCTATATGCAAAAATGAAACACGAATGAGTATGAATTTATAAGAAAATGTATCTAGCTGGCGGTGATGCGTGAATTTCTAGAGGCAAGGATAGAAACACGAGTCTTTTGGGACTTTTGAAAGGAGGTGCTAGGCAGTAAGTTCCTCACTAGACATCCCCGGATTCTCGTCAGCCCTCCTCTCCTCTGCTCGAGTTGTTCTCTTTCTGGTTTTCGTGGAAACATTTTGCTTAGATTGTCAATGTGTTTTGTCTTTAATGGTTGGTTTGGTTAGTAAGTAGTAGATAGTAGTACTGGCAATTTTCGGTGTGGGTTGTAGAGGAAGATGGCTGCGCAGGGGAGCAACAAGAAGGAGAAGGAGCAGTGTATGGACTCATCCTTTGACAATTGAGTACGGTCCTACAGGAGGCCCCGGTAGCCCGCTCCGGAGACCATCCCAGACCCGGAGCGGCATGTACAATAATCCTCTATTCAATTCTCGCTTGTACAATTCTGTTGGTAGAAAAGATGTATGGGCTTTATCTTCTTCGATGCAGTTATGTGTTAATGGATTCTAGGGCTATTTTTTATGTGATGTGATTATGTATTAATGGATCTAGGTTTTTTGTCTGTTATACAATTATATATGTGTGGAATCAGGTTGCCTAAGTTCCTTGAGATGATTTTTTGTTCTGGGTAAATCTGCCTTAATTTTCTTTGTCTGGAAGAAATGCTGCTCTTATAAAATTCGGCTAGATTTTATGATTCAAATATGCAGAATGAAAATAGCTTACCGTGAATTTTCATCCAATCCCTGAACTAGTTAATATATGAGGGAAAAATTCACAAAACTAATAGACCAAAAATCTCATTTGAGTCCTTGGCTCCATGATTGACTAGGTGACCTTTGGTCCATGATTGGGCGCAGCGGTGGTGTCACCACCTCAAGCATCATGTTCTTTGAGGCGGCCAAAATCACTGCTTGACCCTTTTGACAACCTTTAGCATGATTTGACCCCGTTTCAAAAACATTCACGATCGACCTTTTTCCTACCAAAGATCGTCCTTAGTGGTATGGTATAACGCCTACCACACATGACCTTGGCGATGGGGTGCTGGTCAACTTAGATGGTCTTTGTCGGTAGTCTTGGCGTGGATAAGTGCCTCGGCCAAACTTCCTGGCGGTAGGAAGTTATACCCTACCGCTAGGATCGATGGTGGTAGGCCCCCGAGAGTTAAGTGGCTGACGCGACGGCTTGTGGGGCACCTGTCGGTCTCAAAACCGGCGGATCTCGGGTAGGGGGTCCCGAACTGTGCGTCTAGGCGGATGGTAACAGGAGACAAGGGACACGATGTTTTTACCTAGGTTCGGGCCCTCTCTATGGAGGTAAGACCCTACTCCTGCTTGATTAATATTGATGATATGGGTAGTACAAGAGTATATCTACCACGAGATCAGAGAGGCTAAACCCTAGAAGCTAGCCTATGGTATGATTGTTGTTCGTCCTACGGACTAAAACCCTCTGGTTTATATAGACACTGGAGAGGGCTAGGGTTACACAGAGTCGGTTACAATGGGAGGAGATCTACATATCCGTATCGCCAAGCTTGCCTTCCACGCCAAGGAAAGTCCCATCCGGACACGGGACGAAGTCTTCAATCTTGTATCTTCATAGTCCAGAGTCCGTGAAGGTTATAGTTCGCTATCCGGACACCCCTAATCCAGACTCCTCGAGCCCCGAACCAGGCTTCAATGACGATGAGTCCGGCACGCAGATTGTCTTCGGCATTGCAAGGCGGGTTCTTCTCCAAATTCCGTGTACCTGTTGAATAGTGTCTGGCTTCTCATGAATATTGCGCTCCTTGGCTCCCACGCCCAATAATGGCCATCTTCCACGTGTCAGACGGATGCGAAAAGTCAAGGTGTTTTTACATTTACCCCCCTAGCTGTGTAAATGAGCCGCCTTTTAAAGAAACGAGGATTTAGATCCAAATCACACCGTCTTCCCTTCGCGAGCATTCATCGGAGCGCATTCGACAGAGATCCATTCCATCATGGCGGTCGGCGCAGCTCCTCCTCTCGCCCTCCCAGCCCTCACACGGAGATTGGGAGAGATGCTCATCTGCACAAATGAGCTAGTGACGCTCCAAGCCAAGGGGTTTCTCCCCAGCCTACATGGTCCCGGTTCGAGCCGGGCTTGCCACCTATAATGGTGGAGAGCAAGCGGAGAGCGTCCCAATCCCTCAAAGGAGAGCGGGTATGCCTTGTCCCTTATTTGATAAGAGGGCTCGGATTTCCAATTCATCCGTTTCTCGGGTTTTCCGGAGTTCTACGACCTCCACCGCACAACCTTACGCTTTGCCTCCATATTGCATATTGCGGGCTTCGTAGCCCTTTGCGAGCTGTTTTTGGGCATCGAGGCTCATTTCACGCTGTGGAAGAAGTTGTTCTGCCTTGTGCCCCGTTCTCAGAAGGGGTCAATATATCAAGTGGGCGGAGCCGAAGTATGGCGCATCGCCGGGACCGGATATCTATCCGGAACCCCAAAGAAGACGTCCAAAGACTAGCCTTCAGAATGGTTTTATATAGAAGATGTCCCCCTGCCGGATCCTGTTCGGATCGGCCTCCCTGAGTTTGATAATGCTCCCTTGAAGAAGCGCCTGAGCTGGCGTCCACGGAGCCCTCAGAAAGAAAATGACAAGGACGTTCTTTATCTGATGAGCCGGATAAGGCTGTTAGCTCATTCTGGACTGACCATGATCGAGGTCATGGCCACATGCATTATGTGGGGGGTGCAGCCGCTTCAGTATAGAGGCCACCCCATGTGGGATTTCAACGGGGAGGATGATGCCACCCGCTGCGGCCGCAAGGGGCCGAAATCGGTTGCCGCTCTGACGAAGATCTTGTCCGCATTGTACAAGGGATAAGAGGAGGAATTCCTCCGTGTCAATTCTGAGGGCGGATTTTCTATGTACAATCCTCCAAGCTGGGTAAGCGGACACTTCTTTTTGCCCATCCGTTCCATATTCCCATAGTCAAGTACCTTATCTTGTGATTTCGACGCAGGAATTGCGCCGGGTCGTAAAGGATATAAACAGCCCTCCTCCACAACCCGAGGATCCGGAACGGTCCCTCGGTCCGGCCTCCCAAGAGGATCCGGACATATCCATGGAGCTGATCGATGGGGTATTTTACCAACTGAGCATCGACAACGCCTTGGTGGCTATTACAGCCAATTATCCTGGACTGCTCCCCGCCTCACAAGTAATCGAGACCGAAGTCCTAATACTTTGAAGATGATCCGTCCATGCTTATTTTTGATCACCGTATACCAATGGTGTTTTGCAGGGGAGGATCTCGAGGCGGAATGCCGAGCCTGCGGCGACTGTCCAACAAGGGACCGCGAGGGCGGGCAGGCTAAAGAGACTCGCAGTCCAGGCCGGGGCACCGGCGCAGCAGTAAGGCACGCCGCCTTATTCCAAGGTATTATTCTTACGATGCGTACTAACGCCCGTGCTCTCTTTTTTTTAGGAAAAAAGAGGGCTCGCCGGACTATATCCGGAGAGATTGCCAATCGCGCCTCCACCAGCCAGGCTCCAAAGCCAGTCGAAGCGAGGCGAACACGAGGCGTCGTCGGACGCTCCTCCGACGAGAGGATGCGACAGACTGTCCGCCACCAATTCCGAGGTGGAGAGTGCCATGAATCACAGCGCCACGGACAGTTCTTCATAGCGCTTGTTTCTCCCAAGAGGCATTGGGCGCCTTCAATTGGGAGATGCGTACCTCCGTGCCGCTTAAAATGATCTAGCCAGAGCCACGAAGCAGTATGTGAAAGACATACGGGTGAGAAAATTTGATGGTTATATATGTCAGTAGCCCCCGAGACTTGAAATAGTTAGAATAACTGATTTAAGGATCATTTGTTATCTGAGATCTTCTGAAAAGAATACCCAACTGTCCCAGGAGCTGGAAGAGTGCAAAGCCCAACTTGAGGCCGCACTAGCCGCGGCAGGGGAGACCAAGGAGACCCCCTGTGGTAATATATGCTTCGAAAGATAAGTATGTTATGAAGTGCGGCGTGTGTGCAAATCTGACAATAACATTGCAGATGGCGCCGGAGTAGATCCGGACAAGCAACAACTCTTGCGCCGGTTAAAGGCCAGCGAAAGCGTTCTTACGAAGGTGAGGCAGGAGAAGAATAATCTCCAAGATGCCAACACCCAGCTGGGCGAGGAACTAAAGGATGTTCGTGCTCACCGTGCCGGACTCCGTGAAGGAGAATCGGCGCTTCGACGCTGCATTTTAGTAAGTGCTTGAGCGAACTTTTGAAAAAGAGTTGGCGAGGAAGTCGACTAACGAGTTATGTCTCGTAGGTATTCTCAAAGGTCGTCCCGCGGAGGAAATGCCCTGTTCTGGTGACCTTCTTCCCGAGCTCTTACAACTACGAGCGAAGTTCGGCAGTGATGAAAGGCATCGCCCGTGCCTTGTGGCCATCTGTCTCCATGCCCAAGGTCTTGGAGAGCTTTCCTGAAGGCTTAAGGAGTCGGCGGCGTTTCCGATTATGGAAGATATCGGCTGCCGTCAAGGCGCCAGGAGGCTGGGCCATGGTGAAGACGCAGCGGTACACGAAGGCTGACCCAAACTACATGGCGAGTCGGACTGTGTGGCCCGATGGGAAGGAGATCCTGTGAGCTTAGTGTATGGCCAGTAGAGTTGGCATTAATATTCCCAACAGATCAGTAAACTAGACAGCCTGTTGGATGGTATTGAAGAGGAATATACCCAGTCAAATTGACTATGTAATTTAAGATGACATGTAAAATGCCTTCTAGCGGATTGTAGATCGTTTGTCATGGCGGAACTTTTAGCTTCAACCTCGGGACCAGATAGTCCGGTGTGTGTCCGAATACCCTCTCGGTTATGTAAGAACGGGGCATGCGTGGAGACCAAAGCGTAGGGGTCATTAGTGCTTGAGCAGACAAGTGCCCAACTAGTTATGTTATATTACATGGTTAGTAAGAAACATCTTCGGGGAGAATAGTTACGTTAGGGGTTCCTTTCCTAGGAGGCATGCCCTAAAGTGCATGTCCGGACTGCGAAAAAGCGAGAAAAGCATCCGGGGCAGATAAATAAACAAGTGAAAATCATCTTTAGTTCACCGACTGAATATTCCCTTAAGAACGCTAGCTCTTGGCTTCACCCGATCGAGGTACACATCCGGTGACCCGCGATAATAATCGCAGAGGTGCTCCTTTACCGCCTAGCCGAACAATCAGAACGTCTGGGTAAGCACAGGAGCCGAGCAACCCAGCTTGGCCAAAACTTAAGTCATATCGATGCATATAATGGTGAATAAAAGGTACATGCGAAGTGTGACACATGTGTTGGGCATGAAGCCCGTATAAATAAGCTTCATTAAAGAAGCCCCGAGTATAATGGTAGCGCGAAGCGCGTCGGTTAATGTCTAACAAAGGCGCGAACGAGCCCTTAAGGCTGTAAGGGAAAGGGAGGGAGAAGGAGAGAAACATAAGACAACTAATGTGTAAAAGATAGACAGAGGAAGGAGACGAACACAGAGTCCGGCGCTAGGCGTAGAATCTTCGGAGACGGGTTGCATTCCATGGGTTAGGCTCGAGTCGTTTATCCGATGCATCTCGCAGACGGTACGCTCCACCAGTCAGGACTTGGTCAATAATAAAGGGACCTTCCCATTTGGGCTTGAGTTTGTCCTTTTTCTTGTCCGGCATGCGTAGAACTAACTCGCCAACATTGTAAGTTTTGGCCCGTACTTCTACTGCTTTGGTATCTTGAGCTCTTTGTTGATAGAATGCGGAACGGGCTTTTGCCACGCCACGCTCCTCCTCCAAGGCGTCCAAACTGTCACCTTAATCGAGTTCGGCTTCTCTTTCTTCATACATGCGCATGCGAGGTGAGTCATGAATTATGTCGCAGGCGTAAACCGCCTCTGCGCCGTATACCATAAAGAATGGTGTGTATTCGTGGTGCGATTCGGCGTGGTCCGCAGCCCCAGTCTGAGTCGAGCTCCTCTACCCGGTCGTGTTGGATTCCTTGAGGAACACACTAATCTGGGTTTGATGCCGCTCATGATTAGACCATTTGCTCGCTCGACCGACCGTTAGTTTGTGGGTGATAGACTGAAGCATAGTCGAGCTTGATGCCCATGTTTTTGCACGAGTTTGACCTGTCGGCCGTAAAGTTCGTGCCGTTATCGGTGATGATCTTTGTGGGGGCCCGTAACGATGTACGACCCACGATATGAAGTCTATCGCCATCCGGATTCGGCCGTCTTAACAGGCTTGGCCTCTATCCATTTGGTGAATTTATCCACCATGACCAGTAGGTATTTTTGCTTGTGGGTTCCTCCTTTAAGGGGTCCAACCATGTCAAGCCCCCAGACCGTGAAGGGCCAGGTGATGGGTATAGTTTGGAGGGCGTTGGGTGGCATATGGCTTTGGTTAGCAAAGAGCTGGCAACCGACGCATCGTTGGACTAAGTCCTGAGCATTTGCCCGGGCCGTCGGCCAATAAAATCCTGTACGGAAGGCCTTGCTTACAAGGGCCGGGCTGCGGCGTGGTGCCCGCCGAGTCCGGCATAATTTCAGCCGAAGATTCCGCCCTTCCTCTTGGAGATACACCTTTGAAGGACTCGGTGGTGCTTTTCTTATAAAGCTCTCCCTCACGGACTTTTATAGGCTTTAGATCGCCGCACTATGCAATGTGCCTCGTTTTGGTCCTCGGGAAGTTCCTGCCTGGTTAGGTAGGCTAGGAATGGTTACATCCCACGGGCAATGACTGCCATTATTACGTGGGCTGAAGATGTTACTGTTGGCGAGCCTCCGTTGTGTCGTAATGTTCGTGTCGGGCGGTGCGGTTGGGTCGGGCTGTTATTTCCCGACTCCCCTTCCCATGATACGGATGGCTTGAACAACCTCTCCAAGAAAATATTGGGGGGGGCATCGCTTTGCGCCAATCGTGCCAAGGCGTCTGCTGCCTAATTGTTTTCCCGAGCTATATGGTGAAATTCGAGCCCCTCGAACCGAGCTGACATTTTTAGGACGGCGTTGCGATAAGCTGCCATTTTCGGATCCTTGGCATCAAAGTCTCCATTTATTTGGGATATCGCGAGGTTCGAATCCCCGCTCACCTCTAGGCGTTGAATGCCCATGGAGACTACCATCCGGAGACCATGTAGAAGGGCCTCGTATTCGGCTGCGTTGTTGGAGTCCGTATACATAATCTGGAGTACGTATTGAACTGTATCTCCTGTTGGAGACGTCAGAACGATGCCAGCCCGGACCAGCCAACATTTTGGAGCCGTCGAAGTGCATGATCCAGTTGGAATATGTGTCGTACTCTTTAGGGAGTTCGACTTGATTCATTCGGCGACGAAGTCGGCAAAACTTGCGACTTAATAGCTCGCCGTGGCTTATAGGTTATGTCGAGCGGAGGAGCTCAATGGCCCATTTGGCAATCCGCCCGTCGCGTCGCGATTGTTTATAATATTATTAAGAGGTACTTGAGAGGCTACTTTATCGAACACTCTTGAAAGTAGTGTCGCAGCTTCGAGATGCCATAAATACCGCGTCGCTATCTTTTGATAATGCGGGTACTGTGACTTGCATGGAGTGAGGACAGTGGACATGTAGTAAACTGACTTTTGAAGGGGGAATTTGTGTCCGTCCGTTTCTCGTTCGACGATGAGCACTGCGCTTACAACTTGATGAGTCGCTGCGATGTATAATAGCATTGGTTCGCCGATGTTAGGCGCAGCCAGGACCGGGTTTGTTGCCAATATGTCTTTTATTTCTTCGAGTCCGGCCGAGGCGGCATCTGTCCACTCTAAGTGTTCGGTGCACCGGAGGAGGCGATAAAGGGGTAATGCCTTTTCTCCCAAGCGGGAGATAAAGCGGCTTAGAACCGCCACGCATCCGGTCAATTTTTGTATTTGTTTGGGGTCCTTTGGGATATCCAATTGTGACAGAGCTCGGATCTTGGCTGGGTTTGCTTCAATTCCTCTACCGGATACAATGAAGCCCAAGAGCTTTCCGGCTGGTACGCCGAAAACACATTTTTCCGGGTTAAGCTTGATGGCATATGTTTGGAGGTTGTCGAATGTGAGCCTCAAGTCGTCTACTAGAGTTTTGACATGCTTGGTTTTGACGACCACGTCATCTACGTATGCCTCCACTGTTTTGCCGATCTGGTTTGCGGACATGTACGAATCATGCGCTGATATATTTGCGCCGGCGCTTTTGAGCCCAAAGGGCATTGTGTTGAAGCGAATGGGCTGTATGGGGTGATGAATGCCGTTATGGCTTGGTCTGACTCTGCCATCTTAATTTGATGGTAGCCGGAGTATCGTCGAGAAACACAATGAATCGTGTCCTGCGGTAGCGTCGATAATTTGATCGATGCGGGGGGGAAGGGATCCTTTAGGCAAGCCTTGTTGAGGTCCTTGAAATCGGCGCATAGGCGCCAGGATTTGTCCTTCTTTGGTACCATCACCAGGTTTGCTAGCCATCCGGATGTTTTATATCTCGATGAATCGGCCTCCGATGGTTTGGCTAGCTCCTCTCCCATGGCTTGTCTCTTAGGTTTGAGAAACGCCAAGGGCCTGCTTGATCGGCTTGAATCCTTTTAGGATGTTTAGGCTATGCTCGCCAACGGCGTGGGATTCTGGCATGTCGAAGGGTGCCGGAAAAATGTCCCAATTTTCGTAGAGGAATTCTCGTGGTCGGCGTCTACATCGAGGTTTAATTGCGCCCGATGGAGGCCGTTTTGTAGGGTCCGTTGGATGGACTTGGAATTTGACTATTTCGTCCGCTGGTTTAAAGAGGTGGACTTGGATCTTTTATCGAGTATCACGTCGTCCCTGTTCACCGTGGGCGCAGCGCCTTGATCAGTTCCTCGGCCGCTAGGGCTTTGGATAGTGCCTCGAGGGCGGTCACGGCTGTCTTGTTTTCAAGCGAGTGCTATGTCCGGGTCACTAGCAAGAGTGATGATTCCGTTGGGCGGGCATTTTGAGCTTCATGTACCCGTAATGAGGTATAGCTTGAAAATTGTGAATGCCTCTCGCCCTAATAGGCGTGGTATCCGTTCTTTGAGCAGGGCCACTTGGAATGTGACCTCCTCGGACTGTAATTATCTGGCGTGCGAACACCACATCCATGTGATTTTTCTGTCAAAGACGCTTCCCGACCGGGGATTATTCCTCTAAAGGTTGTCTGCTTCGCTCAATGCGGCTCCATCTATGTCCATTTTTCAAGGGTTTACTCGTAAATGAGGTTCAATCCACTGCCACCGTCCATGAGTACCTTGGTAAGGCGAAGCCGCCCACTATTGGACCGAGGACCAATGCGGCCGGTGCTCGGGTTGTTCGAATTTAGGTTCATCAACGGCATTAAAGGTAATAGCCGTGTCCTCCATGGGTTTATTGTTGCTACTTGGTAGACTTGGTGAGGCTGCGGAGTGTTCGTTTCGCATATTATTTGATGCGAAGGTCTCGAACACTTTCAATACCGTCTTGGTATCCACGGCTGGTGCTCTGTGGATTACGGGTTAGAAGCTCTTCGCCACTTCGGCCACCGCGGAGTATCCAACATGCTCTAAGGCTATGAGTTGGTGTGGCTCCTCTCGTACTATGAATTTTACAGGTCCATTGAGCCATCTCTCCAAGACGGTTCCATGCCCTATAGAGGTTTTTGCTTTTGGTGTTTAACCCGGTGCTGGCGATAATGCACCCTTTTATTTGAATGAGGGTTGTATTCAGGGCGGATTGTCCCAAAATTTTATTTCGGTTTTCGAGCGCTTTCCATCGCACAAGATTTTCGTACTATGGGCGCCAAGTCAGTGGCGTGAATTTCACGGCGACTTATGGCGTTGAGGATTCCGTTGTCCGTGCAATTATTGCGAAGAAAAATCGCATCCTCCTCGCGGCGATCCTTTATCCTGTTCATGACCAGGAGGAATCGGCCCGATAATGGTGTCTTTGTTTCTGCGGGCTCTTGCGAATTTGGGATAGATCGCTTATGTTGGGTGGGCGGGTGGAATTAAATCTGGAACCTCGCCCGATCTGAGACTTCGAGGGCCAAGGGTTTCGAACTCGGAAGCTTGGGTTCTTGGATGTTGTCCAATGGATCTAGCCCATTGCGACTTTAGGTTCGGGGCTTGAGTGACTTCCTCCTCCGCGGTATCCGGCTTGGAGGATCGGGAATCCGGACATAACTAGTCCTTAAGATAGATGAAGGCTTGCCGCATTGTTCCTCCACCACTGCAACGTGATGGGTGACTTGGGGAGAGTTAATCTCTCTCGGATCGGGTTTAGGCCCAATCTGATCGTAGTCGGTAGCGACTCCCAGGGCGGCGATGCGATCCAAGAGCTCGTTTAAGGAAGAGAGCTCCATCGGATCTAACTGCTCGGCGAGTTCCGAGTTGACGTGAAGATTGCTTTCGATGACCCGAGAAGTCATCGTCGGCGCGGCGGCCGAACATGCGGTCATAAGAAAACGGCCTAACCGGAGAGTTTGGCCGATAACCAAAGCTCCTTTAGCAACAGTGCCGTCTTTAAAGACGGGATGAGGCATCCTTCCTGATGGCGACAACACAGCGGAACTCTCAATGAAAGCACCAATGTCGGTGTCAAAACCGGCGGATCTCGGGTAGGGGGTCCCGAACTATGCGTCTAGGCGGATGGTAACATGAGACAAGGGACACGATGTTTTTACCCAGGTTCGGGCCCTCTCGATGGAGGTAAAACCCTACTCCTGCTTGATTAATATTGATGATATTGGTAGTACAAGAGTAGATATACCACGAGATCAGAGAGGCTAAACCCTAGAAGCTAGCCTATGGTATGATTGTTGTTCGTCCTAAGGACTAAAACCCTCCGGTTTATATAGACACAGGAGAGGGCTAGGGTTACACAGAGTCGGTTACAATGGGAGGAGATCTACATATCCGTATCGCCAAACTTGCCTTCCACGCCAAGGAAAGTCCCATCCGGACACGGGACGAAGTCTTCAATCTTGTATCTTCATAGTCCAGGAGTCCGGACGAAGGTTATAGTTCGGCTATCCGGACACCCCCTAATCCAGGACTCCCTCAGCACCCACCCGCCCATTCGCTTGAGTTCATCTTCTTTGTTCTTCCCCAAATAGAGAGGATACCCCTCTATCTCTTCCCCCCACCCCCTCGGATCTTGGATTCAAAACGGAGAGGAAGGTAGGCTCTTTCGATCCCTCCAAATAGTTTTTGTCAAATCCATATAATTTTGATGCATTATTTGGCACTAGGTGGACCCTAGTTCATAAATTTATTTGATTGTTTTGATTTTAAATTTTTTACAACAGATATTTAATAGTAATAGAGGTGTGTGAATGAATGTATGGGTAGATTTTATGGATATGTTGTAGTAGTTAATTATTTCCCTTGGTATGGATGAACAAATTGTATGGATATGTTGGATTTGGTTATTTTTTCAATGTGTATGGATGGATGCATATTGCAATTAGTGGATGAATGCATATGTATTGATATATATGCGAATGTGTATAGATTGTAATGTGTGCGAATGTGTATGGATATATGGAAATTTGATGAATGGATGTATGTTTATGTATGGATATATGGATATGATATTTATGCATAATATGTTGTGAATTGATACATATAGCTTGTAATTTTTTCCCAATGTTTCCAATGTATATGGACATATATTCCAATTCATATGTATGAATGATGTTGTCAAATATGGATGTTGTGAAATAATTCATTATATATGTCATTTGTGTTAGGATGGGTGAGGCTGCCGATAGTGGTCGTTGGTATGTTGGGCTTGATCCTGCTTTCGACAAAGGGCATCGTGGGTGTTTTATCAAGAATGGACAGAAAACAAGCTTCGGAATAATCATATTCATGTTATTGTACTTTTTCTGAAATTTGAAGGTTCTGACATATTTGTGCCATTATGATAGATGCTGCCATTAGTGTGAATGAGTGGTCACACCAAGACATCCCAGTTGGCATACGACAAGTGGTTTGAGCCTTATTTCGAGAGAGCTAGCCTCCTACCGTTTGTCTGCAATTCAAGCGTGTACCACCATTGGTGAACCATACCGCTGTCATAGCCCGCTGGATCATTGGCAGACGGAGATACACAGTTTCCACCTTCCCTGTGGGGAGATGGCAGTCACCCTGTAGGAATTCATGATGATTATTGGTCTTTCGCTCCATGGCGAGCCTCTTATTGGATGAGTGCGCAACAAGTTCATGCGTGAGAGGGTTACTGGCCTCATCCATGATTGCTCCCCCTCTCTTACCTCCAGGGGAAAGATTGACAACCAGACATCTGATGTACCATTCAAGTGGCTCCGTGAGAACAGGTCGGGATGCCCACAAGGTGTGGGCGACAAGACGGTGGGGCAATACGCGTGGGCGTACTTTTGATATCTCCTATCTCATATACTTTTTGTAGACTGCTCCAGTGACATTGCATTCTGGATGTATCTTGACTTCCTGGCTGCCTAGGACCGAAAGTACAGCTGGGGGTTCACTGGTCTCGCCTACTTGTACCGTTAGGTAACAAGTTACTGCAATAATTTCTTATGGGCGTATGTATGTTTTTGGGAATTGTTTGAAGCTAATGATGAATTGGTTGTTGTTGGTAGCTCGATGAGGCGTGTATGAAAACCATCGACAAACCCGCTATGGAGGGATGTACTTGGGACCTCTCGGTGTGGATGCGGGAGCGGTCTCCGGTTGGACGTCCTGAAAAAATGGACGCCAGGTGGCCTTGGGATGGCCTTGAGGGAGAAGAAGCCAATTTTTCGAGTACCCACTCTGGCTTTCGCTTCGGATAAAGTCAAAATGTTTGGTGGCAAGCAAGAGGCCTTGTACAACAGCTTCATCAATGAGATGGACAATCTCAAATACAATCAGGTATAGAATTTTGTAACTTCTTCATAACCACTTCCCCCGAAAGGCGTCGAGACACCTAACCAACTCGTTTCAAGGTTAACTAACGCCATATTGGATAGTTAGGGATTTTTGACTGAATGCTATGTGTACGAGGGACAAAAATATTTGGTGGATTACTTGCCCGGCCCCCTCATATGCATCTACACTGTCGAGTGACACCTAAGACATTGTGTGGTCTGAAGAAATCCTATTTGTGGTCTGAAAAACTGAAGACGTTCGATTTGTTCTTCAGTTAAAAACGAATGAACGCGTGAGATTGCCGCAGCCGAGCTCGAGTTCGATTCCGGTTTCAATTTAGCTGGCGACAGTTCCAATCCGAGTTCGGCAAGAATCAGGAGCTCTCCCCTGAATAAATGGGCAGCGGCGGTGGGAGCAGCAGCTCCAGTTCGATCTGCTCCCCCACCTTCCGAATCTCCAGACCTAGGCACGCCATCGATGGCGGCGAAGGTGCTCCAGCTCCGTAGCGCCGACGGCAAGGTGCTCGTCGCTCCGGCGTGGGACAATCGCCCGGCCGCCGCCCAAGCCCGCCCGCTAGAGATGCGGGTGCCCTCGCGCGCCCTCGAGAGGGTGCTCCAGTACTGGACCAAGCACAGCCTGGCCAAGGCCACCGGTGAGTCCCGGGAATCCCTCGCCCGCTGGGACGCCGACTTCCAGCGCCGTCTCGAGCAAGACGGCCTCGCCAAGGAGGCCGCCGCAGCCGCCCAAGAACTCCGCCGCTACGGCGTACACCATGGAGGGCGTCCCCGTCGCCACGCCGCCATGGGCGCATCTGATGTCGCTGCTCCACCCACCGCCACCCGTGCTGATCCCGTCCGTGCCTGGTGCCAACTCGTTCACCACCTCAAGGGTGTCGACCACGGAGAACCTAGCCCGGCGCCGACGGCGCCCATCGCTTTCCATGCCTCCGGTATTGCCGTCGCCGCGCGCCCTGGGCTTGCCACCACCTTGCCGGCCGCTGCTGGTACTGAAGCCGTTGGTGTCCGGTGCGCCATCCGTGACCGTGGACGCCAGATGGCTCAAGATGAGGAGTCCGCTTGCCACCACCGCAAGCGCCCGGCTTCCAAGGCTCCACTCTGCCTGCCTGCCACTGCTGTTGCGCCCGTGAAGAAGGTCTCTCGTCCCGTCGCTTCTAAGGCTTGCTCTTTCGTCGGCTCTACACCACTGCCTGCCCCTGCCACTTCTGTGAAGATGACTCCAGCAGCTTCAACTCTGCGCGCAAGAAGGGGGATGGGGGAGCTCAGCTGCAAGGTTCCGAAGCAAAACCAATCGCCATTGCCTGTCATTGCTGTTGCAGCACCAAGGAAGCAACCAATTCCTTGGCTGCGTCCAGTGGTATTACGCCTTCCCTAGTCTTTTAGTTGCTTCCTAAACCATGCACACATAAGTTTCATTTAATCTTTGTCCCTCTAGGTTCTGCACTTGCTTACCAAGATTTCTAGTGTTCTTTGAATCCCGTTCAGTCATTAGTAATTTTGCTAGAGTGTCAGCAGAGTCTCCATCTAGTCTAGGCAGCAAAAACCTTGTTAAGATGTGTACGACATAGTTACTACTGCATCCATACCTGGTCCTAAGTTAAGGGTTTAAGTAAATAAAGGGCATTTTCAATAAAAGTAAAGCAGATGAGCCTAAAAAGGAAACTCATGTACTGCAATTCCGGCACGAGACAGAGCGTAAAACTCACTCGCCGCAAAATCCAAAATGCCCGTTTGCTACCCGGCTTGTAGCAGGAAAAAGGAGTAGAATTGAACTTGTCGATACACACGTAATCTTGTGAGCTGCCTAGTGTTTGGAGACTATGCTGACTCTCCTGTAAAATTAATCTTGGCTGAATTGGATTCTTAGGCATTGGCGTCGTGGTGAGTTAAAGTTGCAGTTTCCGACGAGTAGCATTGGTTGGTGAACTCTTGTGTGTATGTGTGAGTGAAGCTTTGAGCTAAGCAAGTCCTTGATGTACCGACTATCAAGTCCTCAATGTACCGACTATCGAGTCATATTGTAATCAATATCAGATATGAAAGAAAAATTGTTGGCCTGAATTTGAGCAGAGCATTTGAGTAACTCTATTTATTTTTATGTTTCTATGCATCTTAAAACACTCCGCTGCTCTTGTCAGAAAAGTATGTGCACGAGGTACGATCCGATGGATGCACCTATGATTTCACAATCCTTTGTTGAGTTGTGAAGCGCATGGACATGTTTGGGGGAGTTTGAAGACAGACTTTATGGTTACAGATACTGCAATCTGATTCTCAAATAGGTTGCAGCTGTTTGGCAAATAGGTTGGGCTTTTCTCAGATCATGTTAACTTTTCACTTGGATTACAAATGTCAAGAATGTGAAAAGGTTTGTGCAACAGCAGTCTTACCTTCTCTGGCTCCTTGAGAAATTTTCCTGTTCATTTGAACATTACAAATTCCACTGTCTATCCTAACATCTTCCCCAAGCAACCAAATATTGCGCTTGTACCATTGGGCATTGCTTGGAATCACTGGATCTAATTTGTTACTCCCTCCGTCCCATAATATAAGAACGTTTTTTACACTACACTAATGTCAAAAACGTTCTTATATTATGGGACGGAGGAAAATACTAAAGGAGCGACAACATGCTCAGAAGAACTTGATGATATTTAAAACTTTGCTATCACCTATCAGGTGATTCATATTCTGGACCCTGAATATGCAGTGCTTGCATTTGCAGTGCATGAAAACTGAATTTTAGGCATATTAAGACAATATGGTTACTACGCCCATGGGAGACAGAAAATGATAATTTTGTTCGAACTTTTGCGTGCTCGAAGGCCAAATCAATCTAAAAGACATAATTTCCTTTTTAAATATATTTTTCTCTTCAAGCAAGAATGCTGCCAAGATCTGTGCATCATGAACAATTTCTCTGAATCCATATGCAAATGTGGTACAGAGCATGCTGCTTTCAGTTTGCACTGTTAGCACAAAACAATTATAATCATTTTATGTTTTTTCCCACCAGAAACTAAACGAGTACTGCATATTCATCATTAAACTGAAACTAAATGATAAGTATGTCAGTACGGAGGTAATGTTCTTTGCTACTGTTCTTCATCATGCATGCATGAGGAACGTATATGTGGAAGCTTCTCCTGTGGATCATGTTTTTTTTTTCTCAGGCGGAAAGTACTAGTTTCCTGCTGCATTTTTTCCGTTGTGTTTTCAGTGACGAAAAAATGCCTTTTTCTGCAGTTCTGCTGCATTTTTCTGATGAGTGTTGAATGATGAGACAATTTCCAAGATCTTACTGAACTTATTTACGTATACAAACATATTCTGATTTAAGTATACAAACATATTCTGAACTTATTTACGTCTACAATTTCCAAGATCTTTCTGAACTTCTTTCTGGGCCATTCTGAACTCAGTTGTTTTTCTTAAGTGTTTTTCCTTCATAACGTTTTTCTTTTGGTGTTTATTCCTAACCTCATCGAACTAGCTAAGTTGCTTGATTAGACCGATGAATAATGAATATACAAAATCAATCAACCATTCTGAGTTGGAACATGCCAACAACCATGTCCATTAAATGAAAAAAAAAGAATAAAATCACTTTCGCCCAGAAAGATTTTGAGTGAAAGCACATGGAGCTGGACGGCTGGACCATGTTTTTTTGTGAGGGCTGGACCATGTTTAATTCTTTTTGCTGCGCACACCTTAGTTTCTGCGATGTGCTATGAGCACCCTGTGACCATTGCTACTGGTGGTGATAATCTCAGTGATTATTTCGCTCGAGAAGTAAAGATAACTAGTAGGTTTTGGCGCGGGGGCAATAAAGATTTGACCATCAAAATTTTCAATGTATTTGGTAAAAATTAAATAAGTTTGAATTATGAAAAAACTGAAACTTCAATTAATTTGAAACGGAAGGAGTTGAATGGAAGATCCTTGCCGCCGTAATACAATCGTATATCCAAGATGTCATTTTAACAAAAAAATTGTGGATTTCCTAATCCTAAAATATGTTATTTAACACCATATTTTCGTATCATTATCATGAATACAAAATACTATCACCTAGCAAACACATCTCCTCCCGAGCACGACGTGTCAAAAAAATGTCGCACCTTTTGTCACTGTTCATTGCTGATTTTTTTATTGTTCGTACCTCCCAAATGATTTTGAGCTTGAATTTGTACATGTTTCCACTGTAACATGGTTTCCATCTAATATTTTCTACTGTTGCGAGTGTTTTTTTGGAGAATTCAAAAAAATATTGCGAGCTTTTTTTAGGAGAGTTCCTTGTCAGAGGGGATGAGAGCCCAACAGCAAATAGAAATGGAGAGCCTACAGGCTACAGCCCAAGAGACCTCCTCTTCGGCGCCGTCCACGCGCGCCCCTTGTGGGCCGGCCCATATACATGAGCATTCTTTCGATTCCCTGGATCGCTCGTCCCCACGATCGTTAGTTTTTTTTTTCACAGTACAGGTTAACTTGTATAAAAACGATGCTGGTTGACCTTTGACCACCAGCATGGATCACTGCTCAGGTTGTTGACTCATAAATTCACGAGAAAAAGTTCATAAAAAACAATTCATCGATTTCGAAAAAGTTCATCAAATTTTTGAAAAAAGTTCACAAATTTTGAAAAACATTTATTGATTTTGATAAAAAGTTTTACAAAAGTTCATTTATTTAAAAAATAGTTCATCGATTTTGAAATAAGTTCACCAATGTTGAAAAAAGTTCATCGGATTTGAAGGAAAAAGTTCACGAATTTGGAAAAAGTTCATCGAACCCGGGAAGAAGAAAAAGAAAAAAGAAAAACGAAAACATAAGAAAAAGAAGAAGAAAAGATGTGCAAAGATAAAAGTTAGCACGTCTAGTTGGGGATGGCGGGGTGGTTACTGCAACTAACAATTAAGCAAGACTTCCCCGGTTTGAGTTGCAGCACCAGCACTCATTTTTTGCGGTTTGAAAAAACAGAGAAAAAAAGCTAGATGGGACGACCCAATGGAGAGGGGGGCATGCACCCCTTTGCGACGGTTTTGAAATAAGTTCACCAATGTACTGTAGCGACGCACACGGCACCGAATAGGATTTAGCACAACCCAGGTACAACCGCGGAACCTCGTGGCGAGTGGCCCATCACGAGAAAATGGAGGGAAAAACTCCAGAAGCGAGGGAAACCCTCTTCCCATTCCCCAAATGCGCGCACAGAGAAAGATGGAAACCCACGCCGACCTCGGCTTCGACGGCGGCAACCCTGCTCCGACGCCGACCCCTCCCTCGCCGGCACCGACGCGCTCCCGCTTCCCGCCCCCCGCCCGGTACGTCCTCATCACCAACCTCCGGGTACCACTCAACAGGTTCTCCGCAACAGACTGTTTTCGTTGAAAATCTGCGTCTGCGGATCTCACGGGTACGACCACCGGTCGCGAGGAAGCGGAAGGCCCGGCGATGACGAAAGCGCGGTCGACAGAAGCGTTGCGAGCCGCAGGTGCTGAGTTCACTCTACCCATCATGTCACTTGATAATTTAGTTAGTCCCCTGCCGTCACACTGGCAGGCGGCATGATGCAGATTACAACGACCCTTGCGCCGCAACGGAACGGGGACGGGCAAGTGATATGTCCATTTTGCATCATGTTTTCCTACTGTTATTTATAATGTTTTTATGTATAATAATGCTCTATGGAGTAATTCTAATGCCCTTTCTCACATAATATGCAAGGTTTACACTAAGAGGGAGAATACCGACAGCTGTGATTCTGGACCTGAAAAAGCTACGTCAGGGCACCTATTCTGCACATCTCCAAATGAGCTGAAAATTTACGAAGAATTATTTTAGAATATATAAAAAATACTGGAGCAAATAACTACCGGAGGGGGCCACCTGGTGACCACAAGACACCAGGGCACGCCAAGCCCCCCAGGCGCGCCCTGGTGGGTTGTGGTCAGCCCAGCCCACCTCCGGTGCCCATCTTCTGGTATATAGGTCATTCTGACCTAGAAAAAAAATAAGGAGATGACTTTGGGACGGGCGCCGCTGTCTCGAGGCGGAACTTGGGCAGGAGCACTTTTCCTCCGGTGGGCGATTCCACTGGGAACCCCTCCCGGAGGGGGAAATCGAAGCCATCACCATCACCAACAAGCCTATCATCTTTGGGAGGCCAATCTTCATCAACATCTTCAACATCACCATCTCCTATCAAACCCTAGTTCATCTCTTGTGTTCAATGTTTGTACCGGAACCTCAGATTGGTACCTGTGGGTGACTAGTAGTGTTGATTATATCTTGTAGTTGATTACTACTCCCCCCATTCCTAAATATAAGTCTTTTTAGACATTTGAAATGGACTACAACATACAGATGTACGTAGACATATTTTAGAGTGTAGATTCGCTCATTTTGCTTCGTATGTAGTCATTTGTTGGAATCTCTAGAAAGACTTATATTTAGGAACGGAGGGAGTATATGGTTTATTTGGTGGAAGATTATATGTTCAGATCCATTATGCTATTTAATACCCCTCTGATCTTGAGCATTATTATCATTTGTGAGTAGTTACTTTTGTTCTTAAGGCCACAGGAAAAGTCATGTTGCAAGTAATCATGTGAACTTGATATGTGTAAGTGCATCTAGTGCCCCTTAGTGATTTTGGTGTATTGAAGACTTGTAGGTTAAGGGACTAATGTGTTTGTGAGTGTACACAGGTTCTATAAGTATATGAGGAGTTTGATATTTACGAAGAAAGTCAACCCCTAAAAATGAATGTCTTCATTTGAAGACTTTGAAAATGAGAAAATTGGTGTGACATTGAAGACTTCGATATTCATGCGAGGATTATGAAGCGTGAAGACTTTTGTTTTCGTAGTTTCATTTTCTCTTTCTTGAGTCATAGGAAACATCGTACTGTTAAAGGGGGTCGAGGTAAAACTAAGGAAAAGTTCCAAGTGATGCTCATCTCAAAATCCTACACATACCCAATCCTTTCGAGTGAAGCCATTGGAAATCTCATACAGTTCAGTCAATTTCTTTAGTGACAGAGACGAAGATCTTCTGGTCTCTGAGGAATTTGTTAATATTGAGGAGTTAGAATTCGCCAGTGCGGATTGCCTACAAGTGAGGAACATGATAGCCCTCAGGAATTTGAGAGATCAAATTTCCGACCGTTGCTGTGTTATGCGCCAGCTGTCCAAAACATCCTACCCACCTAATGGTCATATCATTGAAGGGCATTTATGTCTTATCATGTTAGGCTGCTCCCTAGGCTATAAATAACCACCCCCTACAACCACTAGTTGGTTGGCTGCTCCGAGAGAAACTGACACTTGTCATTGAGAGCATCCCATCCTCCGAGGACTTTGAGCGAAAATCAGTAAGTGAGGAAAACCCAAACCCAAAACTGTTGGGGAACGCAGTACTTCAAATTTATTACCTACGATCATGCAAGATCTATCTAGGAGATGCATATCAACGAGCGGGGAGAGTGTGTCCACGTACCCTCGTGGACCGAAAGCGGAAGCGTTTAGTAACGCGGTTGATGTAGTCGAACGTATTCGCGATCCAAACGACCCAAGCACCGAACGTATGACACCTCCGCGTTCAGCACACGTTCAGCTCGATGACGTCCCTGATCTCTTGATCCAGTTGAGGATGAGGGAGAGTTCCGTCAGCACGACGGCGTGGCAACGGTAATGATGAAGTTACCGGCGCAGGGCTTCGCCTAAGCACTACGACGATATGACTGAGGTGTGTAACTGTGGAGGGGGGCACCGTACACGGCTAAGAGAAGACTTGGTGTGTCTTTGGGGTGCCCCCCTCCCACGTATATAAAGAGGGGGAGGAGAGGTGGCCGGCCCAAGGGGGGCGTGTAACGCCCCGGATTCGATGCGCCAGGTGTCCGCCAGTTATTCGCCTTCTTTGTCATGTCATGTGCTTGCGTGTTGCATTTTCCATGTCATCATATGCATTTCATATCATGTTATCATGTGCATCTCATTTTACATACGTGTTCGTCTCATGCATCCGAGCATTTTCCCCGTTGTCCGTTTTGCAATCCGACACTCCTATGTCCTCCGGCGTTCCCCTTTTGTCTCTCGTTGTGAGCGGGTGTTAAACTTTCTCGGAATGGACCGAGTCTTGCCATGCGGCCTTGGTATAGCACCGGTAGACCGTCTGTCAAGTTTCGTGCCATTTGAAGTCCGTTTGATACTCCAACGGTTAACTGGGTAACCGCAAAAGCCTCTTTTGTCTTGCAGCCCAACACCCCTCCAAACTAGACCAAAACCCATCCAAACCCCCTCCATGCTCTCGGTCATTCGATCACGATCGCGTGGCCGAAAACCGCACCTCATTTGGACTCTTCTAGCTCCCAGAATCTATAAATATGCCCTCCCCGTCCAAATTCACGGTCTAATCCCGGTCTAACCCTAGCCATCTTCATCCTCGCGCCGCCGGACACGTCCGCCCGAGCCGGACATGTCCGCCGGCCACCTCGCTCCGCCCTATCCGGTGCTGCCACGTCGCCTCCGCCGCCGTCTCCTCCAACCATCCGGCGCCATGTCATCGCCTCAGCCTCACGCACAAGCCAGTTCTGCGGGCTCAGATCCGCCCGCGAGCCGGCCCCGCCGCCCCAGCATGCCCATGGCGCCCGCCGCCTCGGCCCGCTCCCCGTCGCCGGCCCGCTGCGCTGTCCCGCTCGCCGACCCTGCGGACTCCGCCGCCGCCCTCGGCTTCTCCGCCGCCGGTGCGCCTCGTCCGCCGTCGCCCTCGTCCGACGCTGCCATGTTTAACTTGTTTTGCTCATATCTTCTAGGCCGTAGCTCCGAACTAAATGAACTTTATATGTAACTTGACTAGAATTTCGTGTAGATCATCTTGGTGCATCTTAACTTGCCGTTTAACAACTTGAACTTAAGGTTTATTCAGATCTGGAACAATTTTGAAATTTGCATATGAGGACTTACCGGAATTGTTCTATGTTGTTTCCGGCCTCATTTAAACTTGCCTTGATGTGTTGCTCTTGTATGCATCATCTCTTGCCATGAATAGCTTCATGTAGCCTTGTCATGCATCATACTTGGTTGAGCATCATATCTTGTTCTTGTGTGGTGTGTTTACCATGTTGTGTGCTTCTTCTCGATAGTTCCCGTTTCGTTGCGATCGTGAGGATTCGCTCGCTCTCGCTTGGTTCGACTTCGTGGCTTCATCTTCTTCATGGACTCGTTCTTCTTCCTTGCGGGATTTCAGGCAAGATGACCGTCACCTTGGATCTCATTACTATCTTTGCTATGCTAGTTGCTTCGTTCTATCGCTATGCTGCGTCACCTACCACTTGCTGCTCAAGCCTCCAAAATTGCATGAACCTCTAACCTTTGTTACCCTTCCTAGCAAACCGTTGTTTGGCTATGTTACCGCTTTTGCTCAGCCCCTCTTATGACGTTGCTAGTTGCAGGTGAAGTTGAAGATTGCTCCATGGTGGACAGGATTATGTTGGGATATCACAATATCTCTTATATTATTAATGCATCTATACACTTGGTAAAGGGTGGAAGGCTCGGCCTTATGCCTGGTGTTTTGTTCCACTCTTGCCGCCCTAGTTTCCGTCATAGCGGTATTATGTTCCCGGATTTTGCGTCCCTAACGCGGTTGGGTGATTTATGGGACCCCCTTGACAGTTCGCTTTGAATAAAACTCCTCCAGCAAGGCCCAACTGTAACGCCCCGGATTCGATGCGCCAGGTGTCTGCCAGTTATTCGCCGTCGTTGCCATGTTACTTGCTTGCGTGTTGCACTTTGCCGTGTCATCATCTGCATTTCATATCATGCCATCATGTGCATTTCATTTTGCATACGTGTTCGTCTCATGCATCCGAGCATTTTCCCCGTTGTCCGTTTTGCAATCCGGCACTCCTATGTCTCCCGGCGCCCCCTTTTACCTCTTTTCATGTGCGGGTGTTAAACGGTCTCGGAATGGACCGAGGTTTGTCAAGCGGCCTTGGTATAGCACCGGTAGACCGCCTGTCAAGTTTCGTGCCATTTGGAGGTCGTTTGGTACTCCAACGGTTAACCGGGTAACCGCAAAAGCCTCTTTTGTTGCAGCCCAACTCCCCTTTCTAACTGGCCCAAAACCCACCAAACTCCCCTCCATGCTCTCGGTCGTTCGATCACGATCGCGTGGGCGAAAACCGCACCTCATTTGGACTCTCCTAGCTCCCTCTACCTATATAAACACCTCCCCATCTATTATGTAATGTTGATGTAATGATATCCACCTTGCAAAAGCGTTTCCAATATGCGGGTCTATCCTTGGTGGGACCTTGAGTTCCTTTTGGATAGGGTCGATATTAGGCGTGATCAAGTTGGTATCGAGCCTCGACCGACCCTAGGAGCCCCTTGATTGATCGTGTAGTTTGGCGCAGATTGAGTCTAGAAGAAAACTATTTGCGGAGTCTAGTTATATCGGAGAGTAGGAATTCTTTTTACTCCTCAGCCCCTTCGTCGCTCTGGTCAGGAATCTTGACGTAGGTGTTTTGAATTACTCCTCTTCCCCTTCAAATTTTTTCTTTAGGATCACGCAGTTGGTTTTCCGATCGTTGTTCCTCTGCTCTTTTATCCGGTGCATTTCTCGTCAAGTTGACTCGAGTCTCTTCATCTTTGAGATCAATCCTCAGTTGTTTTTCTTTTCCCACCCGCCCTCCCTTCTTCCTCTCGGAACCAGAGTCCGTAATCGAGTATCCATTCTACTCGTGTGAGGTCTTTGCTTTCTTTCCTCAATGTTTTCAATCGGTGCTTTTCTCTTCAAGATTTTATCGGGTTTCCCCTTCCAAGTTGTCTTTGTTTTCCGCCTCCCACCCTTTTATTCCCGGAGTTTGAGTTTCTTTCGACCATCAATTTCATTCGTGTGGAGCCTCTTCAGTCCTCTATCAATTATTTCAACCGGTGAATTCTCGTCTTGTTCGTCATTCTTCATCTCTTTTCTTTTCCGGTGGACTCAATTCAAGTTTTTCATTGTCGATCATATTCTTTTCCTCGAAGTGTTCTCTTTGCTCGTTCGCCTCTCGCCAGTTTATCATCCCGGAGTTCGTAAGATATCTCAGGAGATTCGCTTGTGTTCGAATTAATTCGAGGTTGTCACCTTAGTCAAATATTTCAATCGTTCCGGTGCATCATCTATCTGTTCAACATCCCTTTCCAACGGTGTTTTCTTTTAGTGGGCCCTAACCCACAGGTCTTTTCCCAGGATCTTACCTGACTCTTCTAATTTTCCCAGAATTATTCTCAAATTCTTTTCGAAATTTGACGTAAGTATGAATTTTGTCAGTCACATGCCTTTTCCAAGATCAATTTCAAATCATTACATTGTTGGCTCAATCTCTTCGCTTTTCATTCTCCCGGAGTATCTCAGTAAATTCGATGGTGTTTCTCGTCGTCATTCGAAGACCGAAGAAGAGCCTTTCCTCTAAATTTTGTCTGTTCCCCCGGAGATTCATGGTGCTAGCTCGACGTTATCCTATCAAATTGTTTCAAGTCATGCAAATTCTTTTCATCCATCCGGAGTACTTCAGGTGTAGCTTTCTCTCTCGATCATCCGGAGGCCATCTTTTTAGAATATTGCTTCGTTCCAAGTTTTCAAAGTCGTTCTCCAATTATTCTATATCTGTGCCCCTTCGTTCGTCTCAATATTCTTCCGGTGCTGCGTTCAAGTATTCTTCAATCAGTTCGCAATCTCTTCGTTCTCTTGCATTTTAATTCCCTCAAGTATCTTTGTGCTTTTCTAATTCTTCCCGGTGATTCATTCTCTTTCGTCAGTCATTTCCGAATTCTAACGGTGGTTCATTCAGATTCTTTTTCTTTGATTATCACAGTAATCCATTCGTTCTTTTCAATCTTACCGGTGGTTCATGAAGACTTTCTCAAGTTCTGTGCTATCCCTTCTCAACCCTTTTTCAACGAGAATAAGTATTATGCCAAATCCATTTCATGTCATCAATTTAATTTGATGAAGGATAAGCATACAATAAATCTTATTCTTATTTCATCCTAGTGAGTAATCCCTTCCTTCGGAGTTTGCTCTTGTTGAATAAATTCTAGTTCCAAGTGTTTTAATCTTTTCTTTTCCGGAGTTCAAATTTCCCTCGTCCATCTCGTCGGAATCCTCCATCTAATTCATCGCAGGCTCATCTTATTCTTTCATCCTTCAATTTTACCTCATAATCCTTTTGTTACCGGAGTTCTTCATGGTGGTTCTTCATGATTTAATCTTTTCTTCAAGAGTTCATCAAGATTTTGTTGGTGGAGTTCAAGTATCTTTTCTTCTCGCGTCTCGAAGTGCAATTAATTCTCCGTATTCCTTTTGAAGTGGAGTTTTGCATTTCTTCGTTCTTCTCAGCTATTTAATCTTTTCCGTTTGTGGTCGGCGTTCACCTCGTAATTTTGAGATGTTATCCATAAGTCCACATCAAGCTTATTCTTTCGTTGTTGATTTTCTCAACAACTCCATTCAATCTTTTCTTCTAAGGTTGCTTTCTATTTCATTCGTGGCACAAGTTGTCATAGTCTTACCAGTTCTTTCCATTCAATTCTCTTTCAATTCTTTCCGGAGATTTTGTGCCCGCGGTTATGTGGCACATGGGAATTTGTTAATATCCGGTTGTAGTAAACTTGAAGTAAACTCTTCTAAAATACACCAACCGTGTGCGTAACCGTGAGTGTCTCTTTTCGGGGTTGATCGAGAGGAGAACACGGTTTCTGGGTTATGGCTGACGTAAGTAGGAGTCCAGGATCACTTCTTGATCATTACTAGTTGACGACCACTTGCTTTGCTTCTCTTCTCGCTCTCATTTGCGTAAGTTAGCCGCCATACTCTGCTTAGTCGCTGCTGCAACCTCACCACTTTACCCCTTCCTTACCCATTAAGCTTTGCTAGTCTTGATACCCATGGTAATGGGATTGCTGAGTCCTCGTGGCTCACATTACTACACCAACAGTTGCAGGTACAGGTTATGCGATGATCATCACGAGAGCGATGTTTGCTTGTTTTGGAGTTCTCCTTCGCTTCTTCTTCAATCGGGGATAGGTTCCAGTCGGCAGCCTGGGCTAGCAGAGGTGGATATTGTTTGAGTTTCTGTTTATGTTTCATCCGTAGTCGGATGTTGACCTTGTATAAGGTGATGTTGTATTCTTGCGGCATTTGTATGCCTTGTATGTATCCCCATCTATTATGTAATGTTGATGTAATGATATCCACCTTGCAAAAGCGTCTTCAAGATGCGCTTCTATCCTTGGTGGGACCTTCGAGTTCCTTTAGGATAGGGTCGCATCTTGGGCGTGACAAGTTGGTATCAGAGCCTCGACCGACCTTAGGAGCCCCCTTGATTGATCGTGTAGTTTGGCCGTTGTTGAGTCTAGAAGAAACTGGTTTTCGGAGTCTAGTTATATCGGAGAGTAGGAATTCTTTTACTCCTCAGCCCCTTCGTCGCTCTGGTGAGGAATCTTGACGTAGGTGTTTTGAATTACTTCTCTTCCCCTTCAAATTTTTCTTTAGGATCACGCAGTTGGTTTTCCGGTAGTTGGTTTTCTTCTCTTTTCATCCGGTGCATTTCTCGTCAAGTTGACTCGAGCCTCTTCATCTTTGAGCTCAATCCTCAGTTGTTTTCTTTTCCCACCCGCCCACCCTTTTTTATTCTCGGAACTGAAGCCCGTGATCGAGTATGCTCCCTACTCGTGCGAAGTCTTTGCTTTCTTTCCTCAATGATTTCAACCGGTGTTTTCTCTTCAAGATATTCGTTGGTTCCCCCTTCCAAGTTGATTTTTTCCGCCCTCCCACCCTCTTATTCCCGGAGTCTGAGTCTCTTTCGACCATCAATTTCATTCGTGCGGAGCCTCTTCAGTCTTTCCTCAGTTGTCTCAACCGGTGAATTCTTGTTTTTGTTCGACATTCTTCATCTTTTTTTTCTTTTCCGGTGTTGATCATATTCTTTTCCTTGGATCAAGTGTTTTTTCCCCCTTGCTCGTTCGCCTCTCGTCAGTTTATCTTTTCGGAGTGCTCAAGACAAATCAAGAGATTCGTCTGTGTTTGAATTAATTCGAGGTTGTCACCTCATTCAAATATTTCAATCATTCCGGTGCATCATCTATCTGTTCAACAATCCTTTTTTTTGACGGTGTTTTCTTTAGTGGGCCCTAACCCATAGGTCTTTCCCCAGGATCTTACCTAACTTTTCTAATTATTCCGGAGCCATTCCCAATTCTTTCAGTTCTTCCGGAGGCATTGCTTTGCCCATCTTCTCTCTTGTGTCTCTTGCTTCACCTCATCCCTTTTCTCTTCCGTCTCGGTCCTAAGATCTCGGGAAGAGATCTCTTGTTAGTGGAAGAGTGTTGTAACGCCCCGGATTCGATGCGCCAGGTGTCCGCCAGTTATTCGCCTTCTTTGTCATGTCATGTGCTTGCGTGTTGCATTTTTCCATTTCATCATATGCATTTCATATCATGTTATCATGTGCATCTCATTTTACATACGTGTTCGTCTCATGCATCCGAGCATTTTCCCCGTTGTCCGTTTTGCAATCCGACACTCCTATGTCCTCCGGCGTCCCCCTTTTGTCTCTCGTTGTGAGCGGGTGTTAAACTTTCTCGAAATGGACCGAGTCTTGCCATGTGGCCTTGGTATAGCACCGGTAGACCGTCTGTCAAGTTTCGTGCCATTTGAAGTCCGTTTGATACTCCAACGGTTAACTGGGTAACCGCAAAAGCCTCTTTTGTCTTGCAGCCCAACACCCCTCCAAACTGGCCCAAAACCCATCCAAACCCCCTCCATGCTCTCGGTCGTTCGATCATGATCGCGTGGCCGAAAACCGCACCTCATTTGGACTCTCCTAGCTCCCAGAATCTATAAATATGCCCTCCCCGTCCAAATTCGCGGTCTAATCCCGGTCTAACCCTAGCCATCTTCATCATCGCGCCGCCGGACACGTCCGCCCGAGCCGGACATGTCCGCCGGCCACCTTGCTCCGCCCTATCCGGTGCTGCCACGTCGCCTCGCCGCCGTCTCCTCCACCATTCGCCGCCACGTCATCGCCCGGCCTCCGCGCGCGCCAGCCTGCGGGCTCAGATCCGCCCGCCAGTTGGCCGGCGCGCCACCGCCTACCAGCGCCGCCGCCGCCTCGGCCCGCTCCCCGTCGCCGGCCCGCTGCCGCTATCCCGCCTCGCCGACCTGCCGGACTCCCGCCGCCCTCGGCTTCTCCGCCGCCGGTGCGCCTCGTCGCCGTCGCCCTCGTCCGCATTGCCTTGCGCCTTGCCGCCTCCCGGCGCGCCGCCCGTTCGCCGACCGCCGCTGAAGCGCCTCCGCCTCTGCGGCACCTCCCGCCGCCGAGATCTCCATGGCGGCGCCACCACGGAGCTTCGCCGGAGCTCGGCGCTACCGCTTCCGCCGCCGGGCGCCCGTCTCCTCGCTGACCCCGCCGCCCATCTTCGCCGACGCCGCCCGCCGTCCGTGCCTCCCCCGCCGTCGTCGCCTCGCCGGAGTAGCTCGCCGGAGCTTCACTCCGGCCGGATCCATCCCGCATGGATGAGATCCACCACTCCGTCCAACCAAACGGCCGTCCCTGCCCTGGATCTCCTCGTCCCGCACGCCTCCGTCCCGGGTTGACTTTTTCCCCGAGGTGATTTTTCTGCTAAGTCCCCAGATCTGTGTTATTATCATGCCATGTTCATCGCACCATATCTCCATGCATGTAGCTCCGTTTTGTGCGTGTAATATGTCAAATTGTTCTTCTCAACGAGTGCTTCATTTTATTCCATTGCATCATGTTTATTTGAGCTCATCTTGATGCCTGAATCTTCGTTGTAAGAGTGCTATATGATGTTAATCTGCTGAAACTGTTATAACTTGGTGATTTGTCATTTTTGTTGCATTTGATGTGTGCATCCTATGAGATTAATGTCTACATGAGTTTTGATCTATGTCATGCCATCTTTACAGGGGTGCTATCCATGTATTTTTGTGATTCCTGTAGTGAGTGCATCAAGCTTGTTAAGTAGGGTACTTGCTGTTGCTGTTTTGCATGTCTGAATCTGCTATATCACGATGCTATGCTAACCTGCTTCTACGAGTCATTCTATGCATAATCAGGAGATGTTCACTAAGGATGTTTTTTTATACATGTCATGCTCTATCCAGCCATGCCCATGGTTGCATTTATAGCCTGCTGTAGATTGTTGTAATCTTGCTCCAAAGTTGCTATATAATGTTGCTGTCAGCCTGTTAACATTAAGTTCAGTTGTTGTCATGTGTTTTGCTAGTGATCCATGCATCCTATGAACTTGATCTTGCCATTATTAGCTTCACAAATATGTCTTCTTACTGTTGGTTTCCTTGCCATGCCATGTTTTTCTCTGTAGTGAGTTGCACAAGCTCATCTACATGCCTTCATAATTCTGTTTCTACCATGTATGAATCTGTAATATAACTTGCCATGTTTACATGGGTGCCATCATATCTTCTGATCCTTTTTGGCTCATGGTCAGTAAAGGAATTTTGTTCTATGCAATTAGTAGATTCATTACATTCCTTTGGTTGCCATTTTAAGTTCCTGTAACATGTTGTTTGATAGCTCTGAACACTGCAACCTGATGTTATTTTCTGCAAAGTCTGAACTGTTATTATTTGCAATCTTGTCATGTGTGTTTGAGCATGTTCTAGTAGTTTCTGGAGATACCTCAGTGTTCATGTTTTGTTATGCTTTACCTGTACATCATGACCATGCCTTTTGTTTTCATATTGTGGTATTGTAGCATGTTGTTTTGATGCTTGTAATATGCCTAGTTGCTGTTTTGGACAGATTGTTATTATGACTTGTATAGAGTGTATGTGTTGCACCGTTGCTCCGTTTTGAGTGTGCTCTATATGAAACTTAATTGATTTTGCATGTAGTTTCATATTATCATGTTGCATCCTTGTTTTGAGGTGTTTGCTTGATGTTTGGGTGCATTTTGCATCAATGCCATGTTTAACTTGTTTTGCTCATATCTTCTAGGCCGTAGCTCCGAACTAAATGAACTTTATATGTAACTTGACTAGAATTTCGTGTAGATCATCTTGGTGCATCTTAACTTGCTGTTTAACAACTTGAACTTAAGGTTTATTCAGATCTGGAACAATTTCGAAATTTGCATATGAGGACTTACCGGAATTGTTCTATGTTGTTTCCGGCCTCATTTAAACTTGCCTTGATGTGTTGCTCTTGTATGCATCATCTCTTGCCATGAGTAGCTTCATGTAGCCTTGTCATGCATCATACTTGGTTGAGCATCATGTCTTGTTCTTGTGTGGTGTGTTTACCATGTTGTGTGCTTCTTCTCGATAGTTCCTGCTTGCTATGATCGTGAGGATTCGCTCGCTCACGCTTGGTTCGACTTCGTGGCTTCATCTTCTTCATGGACTCTTTCTTCTTCCTTGCGGGATTTCAGGCAAGATGACCGTCACCTTGGATCTCATTACTATCTTTGCTATGCTAGTTGCTTCGTTCTATCGCTATGCTGCGTCACCTACCACTTGCTGCTCAAGCCTCCAAAATTGCATGAACCTCTAACCTTTGTTACCCTTCCTAGCAAACCGTTGTTTGGCTATGTTACCGCTTTTGCTCAGCCCCTCTTATAGCGTTGCTAGTTGCAGGTGAAGTTGAAGATTGCTCCATGGTGGATAGGATTATGTTGGGATATCACAATATCTCTTATATTATTAATGCATCTATACACTTGGTAAAGGGTGGAAGGCTCGGCCTTATGCCTGGTGTTTTGTTCCACTCTTGCCGCCCTAGTTTCCGTCATATCGGTATTATGTTCCCGGATTTTAGCCCCCCGGGCCAATGCTTGTCTAAGTGTTGGTCCGAACTAGAGTCATTTGCAGCGCCACCTTGGGGAAACTCGAGGGCTGGTTTTAGTTGTACGGTGTGCTCATCTGGTGTTGCCCTGAGAACGAGATACGTGCAGCTCCTATCGGGATTGTCGGCGCATCGGGCGGTCTTGCTGGTCTTGTTTTATTACTGTCGAAATGTCTTAGTAGCCGGGATTCCGAGACCGATCGGGTCTTCCCGGGGAGAAGGAATATCCTTCGTTGATCGCGAGAGCTTATCATGGGCTAAGTTGGGACACCCCTGCAGGGTATAAACTTTCGAGAGCCGTGCCCGCGGTTATGTGGCAGATGGTAATTTGTTAATATCCGGTTGTAGTAAACTTGAAGTAAACTCTTCTAAAATACACCAACCGTGTGCGTAACCGTGAGTGTCTCTTTTCGGGGTTGATCGAGAGGAGAACACGGTTTCTGGGTTATGGCTGACGTAAGTAGGAGTTCAGGATCACTTCTTGATCATTACTAGTTGACGACCGCTTGCTTTGCTTCTCTTCTCGCTCTCATTTGCGTAAGTTAGCCGCCATACTCTGCTTAGTCGCTGCTGCAACCTCACCACTTTACCCCTTCCTTACCCATTAAGCTTTGCTAGTCTTGATACCCATGGTAATGGGATTGCTGAGTCCTCGTGGCTCACAGATTACTACACCAACAGTTGCAGGTACAGGTTATGCGATGATCATCACGCGAGAGCGATGTTTGCTTGTTTTGGAGTTCTCCTTCTGCTTCTTCTTCGATCAAGGGATAGGTTCCAGGTCGGCAACCTGGGCTAGCAGGGTGGATATTGTTTGAGTTTCTGTTTATGTTTCATCCGTAGTCGGATTTTGACCTTGTATAAGGTGATGTTGTATTCTTGCGGCATTTGTATGCCTTGTATGTATCCCCATCTATTATGTAATGTTGATGTAATGATATCCACCTTGCAAAAGCGTCTTCAAGATGCGCTTCTATCCTTGGTGGGACCTTCGAGTTCCTTTAGGATAGGGTCGCATCTTGGGCGTGACAGGGCGCACCATGGGGGGGAGTCCTACTTGGACTCCCGGTCCAAGTAGGATTCGCCCCCCTTTCCTATTCCCACTAGGAGAAGGAGGGAAGGAGGAGGAGGAGAGAAGGAAAGGGGGGCCGGCCCCCCCAAACCTAGTCCAATTCGGTTTGGGCTTGGGGGGTGCGCGCCACCTCCTGGCCGCCGCCTCCTCTCTCCACTAGGGCCCATGAAGGCCCATTAACTCCCCACGGGGGTTCCGTAACACCCTCCAGAAAATGCTCGAACCTTTCCGAAACCATTTCGATGTCCAAACATAACCTTCCAATATATCAATCTTTATGTCTCGACCATTTCGAGACTCCTTGTCATGTCCGTGATCTCATCTGGGACTCCGAACAAACTTAGGTACATCAAATCACATAATTCATAATACAAATCGTCATCGAACGTTAAGCGTGCGGATCCTACGGGTTCGAGTATTTATGTCTCGACCATTTCGAGACTCCTTGTCATGTCTTTGATCTCATCTGGAACTCCGAACAAACTTCGGTACATCAAATCACATAATTCATAATACAAATCGTCATCGAACGTTAAGTGTGCGGATCCTACGGGTTCGATAACTATGTAGACATGACCGGGACACATCTCTGGTCAATAACCAATAGTGGAACCTGGTTTCTCATATTGGCTCCTACATATTCTACAAAGATCTTTATCGGTCAAACCGCATAACAACATACGTTGTTCCCTTTGTCATTGGTATGTTACTTGCCCGAGATTTGATCGTCGGTATCATTATACCTAGTTCAATCTCGTTACCGGCAAGTCTCTTTACTCGTTTTGTAATGCATCATCCCATGACTAACTCATTAGACACATTGCTTGCAAGGATCATAGTGATGAGCATTACTGAGAGGGCCCAGAGATACCTCTCCGAAACACGGAGTGACAAATCCTAATCTCAATCTATGCCAACTCAACAAACACCATTGGAGACACCTGTACAACATCTTTATAATCACCCAGTTACGTTGTGACATTTGATAGCACACAAGGTGTTCCTCCGGTATTCGGGAGTTGCATGATCTCATAGTCAGAGGAACATGTATAAGTCATGATGAAAGCAATAGCAATAAACTAAACGATCAAAGTGCTAAGCTAACGGATGGGTCTTGTCCATCACATCATTCTCTAATAATGTGATCTCGTTCATCAAAGGACAACACATGTCTATGGTCAAGAAACTTAACCATCTTTGATTAACGAGCTAGTCTAGTAGAGGCATACTAGGGACACTTTGTTTGTCTATGTATTCACATATGTACTAAGTTTCTGGTTTATACAATTCTAGCACGAATAATAAACATTTATCATGATATAAGGAAATATAAATAACAACTTTATTATTGCCTCTAGGGCATATTTCCTTCAGTCTCCCACTTGCACTAGAGTCAATAATCTAGATTACATAGTAATGATTCTAACACCCATGGAGTCTTGGTGCTGATCATGTTTTGCTCGTGAGAGAGGCTTAGTCAACAGGTGTGCAACATTTAGATCCGTATGTATTTTTCAAATCTCTATGTCTCCCTCCTTGACTTGATCGCGGATGGAATTGAAGTGTCTCTTGATGTGTTTGGTTCTCTTGTGAAATCTGAATTCCTTCGCCAAGTCAATTGCTCTAGTATTGTCACACAAGATTTTCATTGGACCCGATGCACTAGGTATGACACCTATATCGGATATGAACTCCTTCATCCAGACTCCTTCATTTGCTGCTTTCGAAGCAGCTATGTACTCCGCTTCACACGTAGATCCTGCCTCCACGCTCTGCTTGGAACTGCACCACTGACAGCTCCACCATTCAATATAAATACGTATCCGGTTTGTGACTTAGAGTCATCCAGATCAGTGTCAAAGCTTGCATCGACGTAACCATTTACGACGAGCTCTTTGTCACCTCTGTAAAGGAGAAACATATCATGTCTGGTGATCCACTCCTGGATTACTTTGGTACCTCCCTGCTAAACTAATAGCAAGGCACACATCATGTCTGGTACACATCATTGCATACATGATAGAACCTATGGCTGAGGCATAGGGAATGAATTTTATTTTCTCTCTATCTTCTGCAGTGGTCGGGCATTGAATCTGACTCGGCTTCACACCTTGTAACACAGGCAAGAACCCTTTCTTTGACTAATATGTTTTGAACTTATTCAAAACTTTATCAAGGTACGTGCTTTGTGGAAGTCCAATTAAGCGTCTTGATCTATCTATATAGATCTTGATGCCCAATATATAAGCAGCTTCACTGAGGTCTTTCATAGAAAAATTCTTATTCAAGTATCCTTTTATGTTATTCAGAAATTCAGTATCATTTCCGATCAACAATATGTCATGCACTTATAATATCAGAACAAAGCTCCCACTCACTTTCTTGTGAATACAGGCTTCTCCAAAAGTCTGTATAAACCATATGCTTTGATCACACTATCAAAGCATATATTCCAACTCCAAGAGGCTTGCACCAATCCATAAATGGATCGCTGGAGCTTGCACACTTTGTTAGCACCTTTTGGATCGACAAAACCTTTTGGTTGCATCATATACAACTCTTCTTTAAGATATCCATTAAGGAATGCAGTTTTGACATCCGTTTGCCAAATTTCATAATCATAAAATGCGGCAATTGCTAACATGATTCGGACAGAATTAAGCATCGCTACAGGTGAGAAGGTCTCATCATAGTCAACTCCTTGAACTTGTCGAAAACCTTTTGCAACAAGTCGAGGTTTGTAGACAGTAATATTATTGTCAGCGTCAGTCTTCTTCTTGAAGATCCATTTATTCTCTATGGCTTGCCGATCATCGGGCAAGTCCACCAAAGTCCACACTTTGTTCTCATACATGGATCCCATCTCAGATTTCATGGCCTCAAGTCATTTCGCAGAATCTGGGCTCATCAGCGCTTCCTCATAGTTCGTAGGTTCGTCATGGTCAAGTAACATGACTTCCATAATATGATTACTGTACCACTCTGGTGCGGATCTTACTCTGGTTGACATACGAGGTTCAGTAGTAACTTAATCTGAAGTTTCATGATCATCATCATTAGCTTCCTCACTAATTGGTGTAGGAATCACTGGAACTGATTTCTATGATGAACTACTTTCCAATAAGGCAGCAGGTACAATTACCTCATCAAGTTGTACTTTCCTCCCACTCATTTCTTTCGAGAGAAACCCCTTCTCTAGAAAGGATCCATTCTTAGCAACGAATATATTGCCTTCGGATCTGTGATAGAAGGTGTACCCAACAGTCTCTTTTGGGTATCCTATGAAGACACATTTCTCCGATTTGGGTTCGAGCTTATCAAGTTGAAGCTTTTTCACATAAGCATTGTAGCCCCAAACTTTAAGAAACGACAGCTTAGGTTTCTTGCCAAAACGCAGTTCATATGGTGTCGTCTCAACGGATTTAGATGGTGCCCTATTTAACATGAATGCAGCCGTCTCTAAAGCATAACCCCAAAACGATAGCGGTAAATCAGTAAGAGACATCATAGATCGCACCATATCTAATAAAGTGCGGTTACGATGTTCTGACACACCATTACGCTGTGGTGTTCCAGGTGGCGTGATTTGCGAAACTATTCCACATTGTTTCAAATCAAGACCAAACTCGTAACTCAAATATTCACCTCCACGATCAGATCGTAGAAACTTTATTTTCTTGTTACGATGATTTTCCACTTCACTCTGAAATTCTTTGAACTTTTCAAATGTTTCAGACTTATGTTTCGTTAAGTAGATATACTCATATCTGCTTAAATCATCTGTGAAGGTCAGAAAATAACGATACCCGTCGTGAGCCTCAACACTCATCGGACTACATACATCAGTATGCATTATTCCAATAAGTCAGTTGCTCGCTCCATTGTTCTGGAGAACGGAGTCTTAGTCATCTTGCCCACGAGGCATGGTTCGCAAGCATCAAGTGATTCATAATCAAGTGATTCCAAAAGCCCATCAGCATGGAGTTTCTTCATGCGCTTTATACCAATATGACCTAAACGACAGTGCCACAAATAAGTTGCACTATCATTATTAAACTTATATCTTTTGGCTTCAATACTATGAATATGTGTATCACTACTATCGAGATTCAACAAAAATAGACCACTCATCAAGGGTGCATGACCATAAAAGATATTATTCATATAAATAGAACAACCATTATTCTCTGATTTAAATGAATAACCGTCTCGCATCAAACAAGATCCAGATATAATGTTCATGCTTAACGCTGGCACCAAATAAAAATTATTCAGGTCTAAAACTAATCCTGAAGGTAGATGTAGAGGTAGCGTGCCGATGGCGATCACATCGACTTTGGAACCATTTCCCACACGCATCGTCACCTCGTCCTTAGCCAATCTTCGTTTAATCAGAGCCCTGTTTGAGTTGGAAATATTGGCAATGTAACCAGATCAAATACCCAGGCGCTACTACGAGCATTAGTAAGGTACACATCAATAACATGTATATCAATATACCTTTCACTTTGCCATCCTTCTTATCCGCCAAATACTTGGGGCAGTTCCGCTTCCAGTGACCAGTCCCTTTGCACTAGAAGCACTCGGTCTCGTGCTTAGGTCCAGACTTGGGCTTCTTCACTTGAGCAACAACTTGCTTGCCGCTTCTTCCTCAAGTTCCCTTCTTCCCTTTGCCCTTCTTCTTGAAACTAGTGGTCTTGTTAACCATCAACACTTGATGCTCCTTCTTGATTTCTACCTCCGCAGCCTTTAGCATCGCGAAGAGCTCGGGAGTTGTCTTATCCATCCCTTGCATATTATAGTTCATCATGAAGCTTTTGTAGCTTGGTGGCAGTGATTGAAGAACTCTGTCAATGACACTATCAATAGGAAGATTAACTCCCAGTTGAGTCAAGTGGTTGTGGTACCCAAACATTCTGAGTATATGTTCACTAACAAAACTATTCTCCTCCATCTTGCAGCTATAGAACTTATTGAAGACTTCATATCTCTCAATCCGGGCATTTGCTTGAAATATTAACTTCAACTCCTGGAACATCTCATATGCAAGTCCCGGTTCTAAGCCATAAAGCATGGCACACTGAACTATCATGTAGTCATCAGCTTTGCTCTACCAGACGTTCATAACGTCCGAAGTTGCTCCTGCAGTGGGTTTGGCACCTAGCAGTGCTTCCAGGACGTAATTCTTCTGTGCAGCAATGAGGATAATCCTCAAGTTATGGACCTAGTACGTGTAATTTCTACCATCATCTTTCAACTTAGCTTTCTCTAGGAACGCATTAAAATTCAAGGGAATGGTAGCACCGGCCAATGATCTACAACAACATAGACATGCAAAATACTATCAGGTACTAAGTTCATGATAAATTAAAGTTCAATTAATCATATTACTTAAGAACTCCCACTTAGATAGATGATACGTCTCCAACGTATCTATAATTTTTGATTGTTCCATGCTATTATATTATGTGTTTTGGATGTTTATGGGCTTTATTAAACACTTTTATATTACTTTTGGGACTAACCTATTGACCCAGAGCCCAGTTCTAGTTCCTGTTTATTTTCCTTGTTTCAGTGTTTCGAAGAAAAGGAATATCAAACAGAGTCGAAATGGAATGAAACCAACTGGAGAAGTTATTTTTCGAAGGAAAGCTACCGGATAAACTTGTAGTGCACGTCAGGAAAGAAACGAGGGAGCCACGAGGTAGGGGGGCGCGCCCACCCCCTTAGGGTGCGCCCTCCACCCTCGTGGGCCCCTCGTGGCTCCCCTGACGTACTTCTTCCTCCTATATATACCCATATACCCTAAAACGATCGGGGAACAGAATAGATCTGGAGTTCCGCCGCAAGCCTCTCAGAGCCACCAAAAGTCAATAGGGACCTGTTCAAGACTCACTGGGGGGGGAACCTCACCGTGGCCATCTTCATCATCCCGCAATCTCCATGACAAGGAGGGAGTAGTTCACCCTCGGGCTGAGGGTATGTACCAGTAGCTATGTGTTTGATCTCTCTCTCTCTCTCTCTCTCTCTCTCTCTCTCTTTTGTGTTCTTGATTTGGCACGATCTTGATGTATTGCAAGCTTTGCTATTATAGTTGGATCTTATGTTTCTTCTCCCCCTCTACTCTCTTGTAATGGATTGAGTTTTCCTTTGAAGTAATCTTATCGGATTGAGTCTTTAATGACTTGAGAACACTTGATGTATGTCTTGCCGTGCGTATCTGTGGTGACAATGGGATATCACGTGATTCACTTGATGTATGTCTTGGTGATCAACTTGCGGGTTCCGTCCATGAACTTATGCATAGGGGTTGGCACACGTTTTCGTCTTGATTCTCCGGTAGGAACTTTGGGGCACTCTTTGAGGTTCTATGTGTTGGTTGAATAGATGAATCTGAGATTGTGTGATGCATATCGTATAATCATACCCACGGATACTTGAGGTGAAATTGGAGTATCTAGGTGACATTAGGGTTTTGGTTGATTTGTGTCTTAAGGTGTTATTCTAGTACAAACTCTAGGGCTGTTTGTGACACTTATAGGAATAGCCCAACGGATTGATTGGAAAGAATAACTTTGAGGTGGTTTCAGTACTCTACCATAATCTCTTCGCTTGTTCTCCGCTATTAGTGACTTTGGAGTGACTCTTTGTTGCATGTTGAGGGATAGTTATATGATCCAATTATGTTATTACTGTTGAGAGAACTTGCACTAGTGAAAGTATGAACCCTAGGCCTTGTTTCCTAGCATTGCAATACCGTTTACGCTCACTTTTATCATTAGTTACCTTGCTGTTTTTATATTTTCAGATTACAAAAACTTATATATACCATCCATACTGCACTTGTATCACCATCTCTTCCCCGAACTAGTGCACCTATACAATTTACCATTGTATTGGGTGTGTTGGGGACACAAGAGACTCTTTGTTATTTGGTTGCAGGGTTGTTTGAGAGAGACCATCTTCATCCTACGCCTCCCACGGATTGATAAACCTTAGGTAATCCACTTGAGGGAAATTTGCTACTGTCCTACAAACCTCTGCACTTGGAGGCCCAACAACGTCTACAAGAAGAAGGTTGTGTAGTAGACATCAATAGACATCTCTCTAGTCATCTAAATGATCACGTGATCCATATCAACTGAACCATGTCCGATCATCACATGAGATGGCGTAGTTTTCAATGGTGAACATCACTATGTTGATCATATCTACTATATGATTCACGCTCGACCTTTCGGTCTTAGTGTTCCGAGGCCATATCTGCATATGCTAGGCTCGTCAAGTTTAACCCGAGTATTTTGCGTGTGCAAAAACTGGCTTGCACCTGTTGTATGTGAACGTAGAGCTTATCACACCCGATCATCACGTGGTGTCTCGGCACGATGAACTGTAGCAATGGTGCATACTCAGGGAGAACACTTATACCTTGAAATTTAGTCAGAGATCATCTTATAATGCTACCGCCGTACTAAGCAAAATAAGATGCATAAAGGATAAACATCACATGCAATCAAATAAGTGATATGATATGGCCATCATCATCTTGTGCCTTTGATCTCCGTCTCCAAATCACTGTCATGATCACCATCGCCACTGGCTTGACACCTTGATCTCCATCGTAGCATCGTTGTCGTCTCGCCAACTATTGCTTCTACGAGTATCACTACCGCTTAGTGATAAAGTAAAGCAATTACATGGCGATTGCATTTCATTCAATAAAGCGACAACCATAAGGCTCCTGCCAGTTGCCGATAACTTTTACAAAACATGATCATCTCATACAACAATTTATATCTCATCACATCTTGACCGTATCACATCACAACAAGCCCTGCAAAAACAAGTTAGACATCCTCTACTTTGTTGTTGCAAGTTTTACGTGGCTGCTACGGGCTTCTAGCAAGAACCGTTCTTACCTACGCATCAAAACCACAACGATTTTTCGCCAAGTGTGTTGTTTTAACCTTCAACAAGGACCGGGTGTAGTCAAAGTCGATTCAACTATAGTTGGAGAAACTGACACCCGCTAGCCACCTGTGTGCGAAGCATGTCGGTAGAACCAGTCTCATGAACGCGGTCATGTAATGTCAGTTTGGGCCGCTTCATCCAAAAATACCGCCGAATCAAAGTAAGACATTGCTGGTAAGCAGTATGACTATTATCGGCCACAACTCATTGTGTTCTACTCGTGCATATAACATCTACGCATAGACCTGGCTCGGATGCCACTGTTGGGGAATGCAGCATTTCAAAAAATTTACATATGATCACGCAAGATCTATCTAGGAGATGCATAGCAACGAGCAGGGAGAGTGTGTTCACGTACCCTCGTAGACCAAAAGCGGAAGCGTTTAGTAATGCGGTTGATGTAGTCGAACGTCTTAGCGATCCAACCGATCCAAGCACCGAACGTACGGCACCTCCGCGTTCAGCACATGTTCAGCTCGATGACGTCCCTCGATCTCTTGATCCAGTTGAGAACGAGGGAGAGTTCCGTCAGCATGACGGCATGGCGGCGATGATGAAGTTACGGCGCGAGGCTTCAAGCGTAAGCACTACGACGATATGACCGAGGTGTGTAACTATGGAGGGGGGCACCGCACACGGCTGAGAGAAGACTTGGTGTGTCTTTGGGGTGCCCCCCTCCCACGTATATAAAGGGGGGAGGAGAGGTGGCTGGCGCAAGGGGGGCGCTCCATGGGGGGGGGGAGTCCTACTTGGATTCCCGGTCCAAGTAGGATTCGCCCCCTTTCCTATTCCCACTAGGAGAAGGAGGGAAGGAGGAGGAGGAGAGAAGGAAAGGGGGGCCGGCCCCCACTACTAGGGAAAAGCCTATACACAGAAAGTTACTAGTAGCGAGGGTTAAAAACCCTCGCTACTGCTACTTCCCAGTAGCGCAGGTTTTTAAACCTCGCTAGTACTAAGTTGATAGCAGTAGCGCGGGTTTTTAACCCTCGCTACTACTAAGCGGTCTCTACCGTGCCCCCCGGGACATGCCATAGTAGTAGCGCGGGTTTTTAAAACCTCGCTACTACTAAGTTTGATAGCAGTAGCGTCGCTACTACTAAGTGGTGCCATAGTAGTAGCGAGGGGGTAAAAAACCGCGCTACTACTAAAGGTCCCATTTTCAAACTCTACCCCCCGTGGATCGCCTTTTCAGTTTAAAAAAATAAAAGAAAATGATGAAAATGTCAAAAAATAAAAGAAAATAAGTTTCCCATGTGATATGTGGTCTAATTGTTGGGAAAATTTGCAAATATGAATTTCGACTTTATTTGCAAAATCTCTCGAGAATTTGTAAAAATGGGCATAACTTTTGCATACTAACTCGGATGAAAACGTTTTTTATATGAAAAATCATCTACTCGAACCGTTAAACATTTTCAAAATCCTCAAAAGAAGAGAGGGGGGGTCCCACTGGTCAGCGAGGCTCAAGCGTGGGCGGGGGAAGAAGAGAGGGGGGTCCCACCGTCACGAGGGAGAGAGGGGAGTTCGGCTTGGTCGACCAATCCTAGGGGATCGAGGCGAGGGGCGGGAGTGCAGTGTTGGGCTGGCTCTCGGTGGGCTGGCCTCGTGGGCTGGCTTAGCTGGGCCAAAAGGGAGTGGCCGAGGGTGAGGTGGCGCTGGCTGGGCTGGGTGGCTCGGTGGCCTCAAAAAGTTTTTTTTTTTTTTTAAAACAAAACCAAAAATAAAACCTAAACTATAAATATTTTATATAGGGTATATATATACCAAAATGATCAGGGGAATATTCCCTTTCATTTGAACATTTTTCCAAAGTCAAAATCCAAACTTCATAAAATCTATTTTTTTCAAATTCAAATAAATTTCAGATTTGAATCCAAATCTTTTGGCATTGTTTCCTCTGATATTTTTGGAGTGTCATGTTTGCTCCTCTCATACTTTTGATCAAGTATTTATCAGCTTAGTTTTTGAAATGTTTCCCACATGCCAAAGTTTGAAATTCAATATTCAAAACTCAAAATTTGAAAGAGGGTTTCAAAGCACTTTCAAATGATTTTCAACTTGATTTCATTATAACTTCCAACTCCTATTTCATATAATTGAAGAAGTCATTTTATCTTCCCTCATGAAAATCATTGAGTTGCATAAAGTTTTGAATCTGAAATATCCCCAAATGAAATTCAAATTTCCCAAAACCCTTTTCATTTCAACATGGAAGAAGTCATGTCATCTTCACTCTAGGTTTTGGTGTTGCAATGAACTTGAGTTCAATTGGGATCCAAAATGCAAAGGGAAAGTTTTGGGAAAGTCATTTCATTCCTCTCATTCAACTTTCAAAAGTTTCAATTTCTACTCAATTCCATTCAATCAATCACCAAACAATCGACAAAGAGCCATAGTTATTTATTTATTATAACATTCCAAAATTTAGAATTTTGGGATGTTACAAACCTACCACACTTAAAATGAATCTCGTCCTCGAGATTCGAAGAGGCTAGCAAGAAAAGGTTAGGGGTTGGGGTCTTCTAGCAAATGTCTGGTCAGAAAGGTCAGGTGGGCTACCACACTTAAAAATCAAGGTTGCAGTTCCAATAAACTCAGATACTTCCTCTGGAGTGCTGACAATGTAGGTATCTTCACATATCTTACAATAACTCCTTCATTAACGCTCTTCTGTTAGGAGCGTAAAATTTTCCTCGAAACCTTGGGTCGGTTCTTCAAAGTTGTGGTTCGTCAGAGACTGGATCTTCTTAGCTGATGGGTTTGTGTCCATTCTAAACAACTATCGAAACACTCATGGTGGTCTACAATTTATGGTTTTCTCCTGCAGAAAACGGGTCTGGGTTGAACCTCACCGTATAACCTACGTTTGGCAACAGCTGCCATGTACATGGGTTTATCATCCTACCACTCTAAGGCTTAAGCAAGGCTTCAACGAGCGTCGTCACTTTACTATGGTAAGTCTCTCAGATTTACCATTCCAAATAGCAGGAGCGAAAGATACGAGTAAGTCGGTATGGTGATCAATCCATTCCGCACCCAGATCGTTACCCTGTATAAGGTTTAGCGAATCTCGTATTCTAACACTCGGTCATTCTCACAAGTATTTGCAGAATTTCTCTTGTTCTCGAACTGAGTTCGTATAAATCCATGGTTTCTGCATGCCAAACAAAACATCTATCGTTACTTCACCACTCTCAGGTTTTTGCGTAACCTCCTACGAAACGTAGGCTGATTGGATCGCTGATTCTTCCAATTTATTCCTTCATCAAGGTTACAACGGTTCCTTCTCGAAATCCTGGGCCTGTGGGTTATGGCCCACTTCAACACTAGTGCAGCTTTAACTCATCCTTGGAGTAACTCTCTTGTTACACCTCCTTAAATCCAGAGTACTGCTTTTTCTTGCACCATCATATCAAAACAAAACTCCAACTTATTTTGTTCAGCTTCCTTCTATGGACCGTCATGAATAACACATTTCTTTCTTCATTGATCTTGTGGCTTTACAGAGTACTATGACCAAAAGAATGCACAAGTTTATCCATAAAATCTCATTATTCTCATATCAATCTTTCATTACATCCTTAACCATTTTCGTAAATCCAAATTCCAAAAGTACTTGTTACAAATGCTGCCACCCACATGCTTTGGTATGGTCAGACATTACTTCCACTTTATTTATTTATCCTCCTCGAGGATTCTTCAGTCCCACTGGAATTGTGCGACATGTGTCTTGAATTCTTCAATCTTCTGGTTCATTGTGGTGGCCTTGAGCTTCACCTCCATCATCTCCGTATGCACTTCACTTAGGTATTCCTGAGTATGACGGAGTCTTGCTTCAAGTATTTCTCCGATCTGACGTATGGCTTCCATGGCTGCTTCACGAACAGCATCGAAGAAAGTTGCTTGTGGCACACGTGAAATGAAGAAGTAATGCCCCATCCTCTTTGGGCAAACTCCTTTCACACGGTGGAGGTGTACCTCCACATACCAAAGTTCCACTCCCTTATGCATAAAGGGGTAGCCTTTGTAGACTGCATCTCCTTCAAGGTGAATATGCTTCATCATGCCCTTCAGGATCTTCGGGTAATCATGATCACTTGTCAGGGTCATGATGGTTTCCGGACCTTTAAGGAAAGACTCGTAAAGGGTCGTCATCTACAGTTGTATAACAAAAGTGGTGCTCAGAATGAGGTACATATCTCCTGGCACACATTCATGTCATCCAAACAAAACTTCAAACTCAATTTCCAATTTCCTGTTTATGCATCACAACTCACTTTCTTCCATGTTCATCCAGAATATTAATTTCCAAGATAAAATATGACAACTCCTTAAAGCTTTTCAGCATGTGACATTACAACTTTATTGCGTCATGAACTATTACAATCTCAGGGTAATCTATTACATAACTCAACTCATTGAGCTCATGAAAATGAAATTGCTTTCTACTACTCTTGTTTCCAATATCAAAATTCCAACTACTCAACTACAGCTTTCATCTTGTTGGGACATTTAGTAGCATAATGTCCTGCTTCCTTGCAGCGAAAACAAATGACTTTCGATAAGTCTTTGGGCTTCTTGGAGATGGTGCCTGCTCCTTGAGTTCCTTGCTTCCTTTCGGGACATTGATTGGCATAATGCCCGATGTCCTTACATTCAAAACAGGTGATATGACTCTTGTCCCTATTTGCAGAAATTGGGTTGTTCTGAGGGTGTCTTTGTTTTATCTTCCTAGGTTTCCTCGTTCTGATCAATCCTTCTATTCCCTGTGGGTCAAACTCTATTGCTTCTGTCGGGAAGTATCCCGGATACTCTTTTCTTTCCTTGGTGCAATACTGTGAAAAATGTCCTTCTTCTCCACATGAATAGCGTGCATTGAGTAAAATCTGTTAAGACCTTCTCCATCCGTGTCTTCAACACTTTCATTCATTACTTGGTTCTTCTAGGTCTTCCTTGAGGGCTTCTTTCATTCCATCTTCCTGCTTCGGAATAGTTCGTTGCACCGTGGAGTAAATGTGACACTGCACCGGTAGTGGGTGGTTCCTTCACACAGAAGCAAGTCACCGACTAGTTGGGCATTCCTCACCGGGTGTTTCTCCTCACAATGAGGGCATCCATCCTTGTGTTCCTCCTGGGTGTGTCCTATTTCTCCGCAGATCCTGCAGGCACAAGGTTTCTTCTTCGGGTTATCATAGTGCTTCCGGATGAGTCGTGATCTCATCAGGGTCTTCTTGAATTCCTCCCAAGTTCTTGCTCCATTAAATCCCTGTATGGCTTGATGCATTTGCCACCAGATTGCAGCACTTTCTGTAAAACTGAAGAGCGTATTGGACCTCATACTTCCTTGAAACCAAATTGCTCCCGAAGTGGGTTTCCATGTTCTGCATCCATAGCTCTGCCTCGGGCTGAGTCTTCGGTCCAGAGAATATCAGTCCAACTTCATTCATCATCTATGGGGTTCAAGGGTTTTAGGGTGAGGTGAGAGAGATGGGGGGGATATACACACAATACAACCAATAGTTTTTGAAGAAACAAGTTTTTATTTTGGGGCTGTCGGAAAACATCAAACAAATGACAGCTCACAAATCATCGCATCTAACGTAGGTGTATACCAGGGGTTTGGTCTTCTAAAGGTCTAATAATTCTTCAGATCTTTCCAAGTCTTCGGAGTCTTCAACTGTTCTAGCTTCTAATACATGGTGAAATCCTCTTTACTCTGAAGGGGCCAATCAGTTCTCCGATATCAATCCTTCTTGGAGCGTCTTCAGTTGATCCTCCGGGTGATCAAAGGATAAGGGGTATATTCTAACTATTTGAGGGTCTATCTGATAAAATCAGAAAAGACGAGAAGTAAAGGATCCTTTTGAAAATAAAGTTTTTAGAGATTTCCTGTCCTAGGGGCTTTTCCGATTTCTAGGGTCACGTCCTCATACCAACATGTGCTCGATACCATCTCAGAGCGACCCGACCTCGAGACGGTCAAGCCTACGTATTATTGTGCCATCCTCGGATCAAGATCTTCGGCACACACAAGACATCAATGTATATATCAAAGTGCAATCACATGTATAATTAACGTAAAACTGATATATACCTCATAAGTCACAATGAAACAAATAGTCGGGTGTGGAGTCCCATCAACGCCATCGGCAGGTTGAGTGTAGACCGTAACCTCAGATCGTAACTCTTACTCGTCGAGGAAAATATCGCAACATGATACGTTGCAGCCGTGTAGGTCAAGACATTGAATGTACCGCAAGATCACAATAAGAGAAAACAGATGATAAACTATACTATATGCGGTATGGCTTTGTGGCTCAGATCTCGAGTTTTGTTTGCATAAAAGCTGGTTTTATTTTCCCTACATCAAAGGAATAAATGAAGTCTGTACTATGGAATTTTCTATCATGACATGGTTCCGCCAACCGATGTCTCATAGCCCAAAATCATCATAAGTAGCCCACAATTAAGTTATCAATCCGTGTTGAGAGTTCCAGATAGATCCAAGTCCAGATGCTCAAATTGTCCGTAGCAGGGACACGGCTAATCGATTAGGTTATAACCCTCTGCAGAGGTTTGTACACTTTACCCGCAAGATTCGATCTCTCTTTACGCTCGCACTTCGAGTGTTTGAGAACAAGATGACCAAACATGGTCTTCCAAAGAGTTCCTCCGACCACCGTCCGCACCCATCCAATCCTACCGTTCTTCTACATCTGCTAGTACCGCCCCAGCCAGAGTCACCACTAAGGTCAACCAAGCCGAGCCCATAATGACTTGCGGTTGCACGTGTAAGCTTCCGGCGTGAAGTATTCTTCCGTCTCTTTGAGTCTGGGTGAAGCTTTCGCGAGATGTCATGGTGCTTCTCCATGCATCCCGCCAACCACCGGTTTCTCCAGGGCTGCCCGTCAACCTTCCTTCACCCAAGAGTGTGTATTGAAATCTGTCTCGAGTCTTGAAGTCTTGAGGTCTTGAAGATGCAGTCCTTGCAGATTTCCATCACGGAGTTGTCGCCATTGACGAGAGCCTCCATTCTCACACCACTCCCGAGCACTCATACCAAACCCGCCTACTATAGCGTAGCATTAAAATAAATAACGTCCGGGCTTGGTAACAGGTGGTGGGTTCCTACCTCATGCATACTACTCAACTACAAGGATTTCAATAACACTACTGAGGGTGGTTGCAAAGGTGCCACTACATGCAATAAAACATAGGTAAGAAAGCATGGTCAAAGTGAACTTGCACGGTTGATTTATCTTCGAAAGAAACTAGGGTTTCAGTAGTAGAAATCTTCGCACTCGGAAATTCTACCGAGGCAAACAATAACTATAATAAGCACATAGCAATAGGATCACATAACACAACATAACAAAGGTAACATAACTCAACAAAACAACCAAAACCAAATCCAAAAGAAAAACTCAAAGAAAGGCCACTCAAAGTTCTCCCTACTTCAAACAATAACAAAATAGTAGTTTTATATAACAAAATTTTTCTAACACAACCTAGTCAAGGTTTTAGGTTAACTAAACAGAAAAGGATTCACTAAGCAACTAGGAGCAAAAAGAATTAATTTAAAAGCTATTATAAAACTCATTTTAGGCCTAATCCAATTTCTATTAAGAAAATTAATTTAAAACTTCTATTAATTATAAATAAAAGTTCATCTACTAGCATGACAGAAACTAACCTAGAATAACTAATCACAAGTTAAAAATAAATTAATTTACTAATTAATTAATTAGGAAAACAGGAACTAGTTAATTAATTAGGATTAATAGGATTCTGTCTAAAACTAATTATTTATTAATCCTAAATTACCAAAATTAATTTCTAGGGTTTGGCAATGTTAAAATAAAGTGGTGACAAAAGAATCATGCAAAATAATTTTTCTAACTAAAGTTATAGCAGATTTACTATTCTGACTAAAACTAAAATAAAGCAATTTTAATTATTTTTAACATAGCTAAATATATATTTTTCAGAATCTACATAAAATTTGCAATCCAACAAAAAGAATCACTCAAAATATTAAACAGAATAAAAGATATACATTTTGAAAATTGAAACTATTCGCTAAAACAGAAAATCAAAATAAAAGAAAAGCCCAATGGGCCTATATCATGCACTAGGCGCCGATAGACTAAATGGGCCTAGGGTTAACTAAAACGAACCGCCTAACTAAATAAAACCTAACTAAAATAAACCGCATCGGCCGTCCGGTTTTCTAACTAAAACTTACCCCTTCGGGGCTTCTAATCCTAACCCTAGGTTTAGGATCTAACGGTGGAGGTGTGGCGGGGACTCACCGGACTCGGCGACGTCGGCGGCGGGCGAGAGTTCTCCGAGGGCTCGGCGTCGGCGAGCTTGGCGAGACGTCGGGAGACGCGGGAGCTCGGGGATGGTTCGTGGAGTTGGGAGGTCGGGTGCACCAGAGCGGCGACGGCGAGGGTTTTGGCGGCGGAGGTGAGCTCGGTGCTCGGTGACGTCGAACGGGAGGTGAGGGTGCGGCGAGCTCTCGGGGGATGGGGTGCGGGGGCTTGGCTTATAGCAGGGCCTCGGCTCCTCTTCGGAAGGGATCGGGGCGTCAGGCGATCCGGATCCTTCGATCCGCGGATCTCCGCGCGAGGCTCAAGGCGTGGGGGGGGAAGAAGAGAGGGGGGGTCCCACTGGTCAGCGAGGGAGAGAGGGGGGAGGTTCGGTCGGTCGACCGAATCCTAGGGGATCGAGGCGGGGGCGGGGAGTCAGTGTTGGCTGGCTCTCGGTGGCCGGCCTCAGTGGGCTGGCTTGGCTGGGCCAAAGGGAGTGGCGAGGGTGAGGTGGCGCTGGCTGGGCTGGGTGGCTCGGTCTGGCGCCTTGAAAAGTTTTTTTTTTTTTAAACAAAACCAAAAATAAAACCTAAACTATAAATATTTTATATAGGGTATATATATACCAAAATGATCAGGGGAATATTCCCTTTCATTTGAACATTTTTCCAAAGTCAAAATCCAAACTTCATAAAAATCTATTTTTTTTCAAATTCAAATAAATTTCAGATTTGAATCCAAATCTTTTGGCATTGTTTCCTCTGATATTTTTGGAGTGTCATGTTTGCTCCTCTCATACTTTTGATCAAGTATTTATCAGGCTTAGTTTTTGAAATGTTTCCCACATGCCAAAGTTTGAAATTCAATATTCAAAACTCAAAATTTGAAAGAGGGTTTCAAAGCACTTTCAAATGATTTTCAACTTGATTTCATTATAACTTCCAACTCCTATTTCATATAATTGAAGAAGTCATTTTATCTTCCCTCATGAAAATCTTTGAGTTGCATAAAGTTTTGAATCTGAAATATCCCCAAATGAAATTCAAATTTCCCAAAACCCTTTTCATTTCAACATGGAAGAAGTCATGTCATCTTCACTCTAGGTTTTGGTGTTGCAATGAACTTGAGTTCAATTGGGATCCAAAATGCAAAGGGAAAGTTTTGGGAAAGTCATTTCATTCCTCTCATTCAACTTTCAAAAGTTTCAATTTCTACTCAATTCCATTCAATCAATCACCAAACAATCGACACAGCAGCCATAGTTATTTATTTATTATAACATTCCAAAATTTAGAATTTTGGGATGTTACAAACCTACACACTTAAAATGAATCTCGTCCTCGAGATTCAAGAGGCTAGCAAGAAAAGGTTAGGGTTGGGGTCTTCTAGCAAATGTCCGTCGAAAAGGTCGTGGGCTACCACACTTAAAAATCAAGGTTGCAGTTCCAATAAACTCAGATACTTCCTCTGGAGTGCTGACAATGTAGGTATCTTCACATATCTTACAATAACTCCTTCATTAACGCTCTTCAGTTAGGAGCGTAAAATTTTCCTCGAAACCTTGGGTCGGTTCTTCAAAGTTGTGGTTCGTCAGAGACTGGATCTTCTTAGCTGATGGGTTTGTGTCCATTCTAAACAACTATCGAAACACTCATGGTGGTCTACAATTTATGGTTTTCTCCTGCAGAAAACGGGTCCAGGTTGAACCTCACCGATAACCTACGCTTGGCAACAAATGCCATGTACATGGGTTTATCATCCTACCACTCTAAGGCTTAAGCAAGGCTTCAACGAAGCGTCGTCACTTTACTATGGTAAGTCTCTCAGATTTACCATTCCAAATAGCAGGAGCGAAAGATACGAGTAAGTCGGTATGGTGATCAATCCATTCCGCACCCAGATCGTTACCTCAGATAAGGTTTAGCGAATCTCGATTCTAACACTCGGTCATTCTCACAAGTATTTGCAGAATTTCTCTTGTTCTCGAACTGAGTTCGTATAAATCCATGGTTTCTGCATGCCAAACAAAACATCTATCGTTACTTCACCACTCTCAGGTTTTTGCGTAACCTCCTACGAAACGTAGGCTGATTGGATCGCTGATTCTTCCAATTTATTCCTTCATCAAGGTTACAACGGTTCCTTCTCGAAATCCACGGGCCGTGGGTTATGGCCCACTTCAACACTAGTGCAGCTTTAACTCATCCTTGGAGTAACTCTCTTGTTACACCTCCTTAAATCCAGAGTACTGCTTTCTTCGCACCATCATATCAAAACAAAACTCCAACTTATTTTGTTCAGCTTCCTTCTATGGACCGTCATGAATAACACATTTCTTTCTTCATTGATCTTGTGGCTTTACAGAGTACTATGACCAAAAGAATGCACAAGTTTATCCATAAAATCTCATTATTCTCATATCAATCTTTCATTACATCCTTAACCATTTTCAGAATCCAAATTCCAAAAGTACTTGTTACAAATGCTGCCACCCACATGCTTTGGTATGGTGGACATTACTTCCACTTTATTTATTTATCCTCCTCGAGGATTCTTCATCCCAATCGAATTGTGCGACATGTGTCTTGAATTCTTCAATCTTCTCGTTCATTGTGGTGGCCTTGAGCTTCACCTCCATCATCTCCGTATGCACTTCACTTAGGTATTCCTGAGTATGACGGAGTCTTGCTTCAAGTATTTCTCGATCGACGATGGCTTCCATGGCTGCTTCACGAACAGCATCGAAGAAAGTTGCTTGTGGCACACGTGAAATGAAGAAGTAATGCCCCATCCTCTTTGGGCAAACTCCTTTCACACGGTGGAGGTGTACCTCCACATACCAAAGTTCCACTCCCTTATGCATAAAGGGTAGCCTTTGTAGACCGCATCTCCTTCAAGGTGAATATGCTTCATCATGCCCTTCAGATCTTCGGTAATCATGATCACTTGTCGTGGTCATGATGGTTTCCGGACCTTTAAGGAAAGACTCAGTAAGGGTCGTCATCTACAGTTGTATAACAAAAGTGGTGCTCGTAATGAGGTACATATCTCCGGCACACATTCATGTCATCCAAACAAAACTTCAAACTCAATTTCCAATTTCCTGTTTATGCATCACAACTCACTTTCTTCCATGTTCATCCGAATATTAATTTCCAAGATAAAATATGACAACTCCTTAAAGCTTTTCAGCATGTGACATTACAACTTTATTGGCCATGAACTATTACAATCTCGTGGTAATCTATTACATAACTCAACTCATTGAGCTCATGAAAATGAAATTGCTTTCTACTACTCTTGTTTCCAATATCAAAATTCCAACTACTCAACTACAGCTTTCATCTTGTTGGGACATTTAGTAGCATAATGTCCTGCTTCCTTGCAGCGAAAACAAATGACTTTCGATAAGTCTTTGGGCTTCTTGGAGATGGTGCCTGCTCCTTGAGTTCCTTGCTTCCTTCGGGACATTGATTGGCATAATGCCCGATGTCCTTACATTCAAAACAGGTGATATGACTCTTGTCCCTATTTGCAGAAATTGGGTTGTTCTCGAGGGTGTCTTTGTTTTATCTTCCTAGGTTTCCTCGCTCGATCAATCCTTCTATTCCCTGTGGGTCAAACTCTATTGCTTCGTCGGAAGTATCCGGATACTCTTTTCTTTCCTTGGTGCAATCTTGTGAAAATGTCCTTCTTCTCCACATGAATAGCAGGCATTGAGTAAAATCTGTTAAGACCTTCTCCATCCGGTCTTCAACACTTTCATTCATTACTGGTTCTTCTAGGTCTTCCTTGAGGGCTTCTTTCATTCCATCTTCCCGCTTGAATAGTTCGTTGCACCGTGGAGTAAATGTGACACTTGCACCGGTAGTGGGTGGTTCCTTCACACAGAAGCAAGTCACCCGACTAGTTGGGCATTCCTCACCGGGTGTTTCTCCTCACAATGAGGGCATCCATCCTTGTGTTCCTCCCGGTGTGTCCTATTTCTCCGCAGATCCTGCAGCACAAGGTTTCTTCTTCGGTTATCATAGTGCTTCCGGATGAGTCGTGATCTCATCGTGGTCTTCTTGAATTCCTCCCAAGTTCTTGCTCCATTAAATCCTGTATGGCTTGATGCATTTGCCACAGATTGCAGCACTTTACGTAGTAATCAAGAGCGATTGGACCTCATACTTCCTTGAAACCAAATTGCTCCCGAAGTGGGTTTCCATGTTCTCGCATCCATAGCTCGCCTCGGCTGAGTCTTCGATCCAGAGAATATCAGTCCAACTTCATTCATCATCTATGGGGTTCAAGAGTTTTAGGGTGAGGTGAGAGAGATGGGGGGGATATACACACAATACAACCAATAGTTTTGAAGAAACAAGTTTTATTTTGGGGCTGTCGGAAAACATCAAACAAATGACAGCTCACAAATCATCGCATCTAACGTAGGTGTATACCAGGGGTTTGGTCTTCTAAAGGTCTAATAATTCTTCAGATCTTTCCAAGTCTTCGGAGTCTTCAACTGTTCTAGCTTCTAATACATGGTGAAATCCTCTTTACTCAAGGGGCCAATCAGTTCTCCGATATCAATCCTTCTTGGAGCGTCTTCAGTTGATCCTCCGGGTGATCAAAGGATAAGGGGTATATTCTAACTATTTGAGGGTCTATCTGATAAAATCAGAAAAGACGAGAAGTAAAGGATCCTTTTGAAAATAAAGTTTTAGAGATTTCTGTCCTAGGGCTTTTCCGATTTCTAGGGTCACGCCCTACACCAACATGTGCTCGATACCATCTCAGAGCGACCCGACCTCGACGGTCAAGCCTACGTGTTATCGTGCCATCCACGGATCAAGATGTTTGGCACACACAAGACATCAATGTATATATCAAAGTGCAATCACATGTATAATTAACGTAAAACTGATATATACCTCATAAGTCACAATGAAACAAATAGTCGGGTGTGGAGTCCCATCAACGCCATCGGCAGTTGAGTGTAGACCGTAACCTCAGATCGTAACTCTTACTCGTCGAGGAAAATATCTGCAACATGATACGTTGCAGCCGTGTAGGTCAAGACATTGAATGTACCGCAAGATCACAATAAGAGAAAACAGATGATAAACTATACTATATGCGGTATGGCTTTGTGGCTCAGATCTGAGTTTTGTTTGCATAAAAGCTGGTTTTATTTTCCCTACATCAAAGGAATAAATGAAGTCTGTACTATGGAATTTTCTATCATGACATGGTTCCGCCAACCGATGTCTCATAGCCCAAAATCATCATAAGTAGCCCACAATTAAGTTATCAATCCGTGTTGAGAGTTCCAGATAGATCCAAGTCCAGATGCTCAAATTGTCCGTGAATCGGGACACGGCTAATCGATTAGGTTATAACCCTCTGCAGAGGTTTGTACACTTTACCCGCAAGATTCGATCT